>CM040403.1:27692506-27885006 GCA_022702515.1 Ilyophis sp. 1 JC-2022
CACAGCCGAGAACAGGCACATTCCCTGCCTATTTTTAAGCCCCTGAGAGAGGTAGTGAGGTAGTGAGGGCCTCCGGGGATACTCCTTCTCTCTCTGAGTGAGATTAACTGCACAGGAAAGCCCTCGCAGTGCCCAGTCTCCTGGCCCAAAACCAGCTCGCTGTTCTCATTCGCGCTGTTCACAGCCACATGGGCGATCGATGCTGTACTACCTCCCCACCTGCCGCTAAGTGACATGTCAGAGGATGTTAGACGCGGAGGCTTTGTACCCCGGGGGAAGATGCTTATAACGCCGATTTGTCAAGATCCCAGGTCTGCGACTGGCAACAAACAAAGGAAGACACACGCTGCTGAGCGGGCAGCCTCCGTATTTCGTAGATTAAGCTAATTATGTTTTCAGTCAACGTAAAGAGAGAGAGAGAGAGAGAGAGAGAGAGAGAGAGAGAGAGAGAGAGAGAGAGAGAGAGAGAGAGAGAGAGAGAGAGAGAGAGAGAGAGAGAGAGAGAGAGAGAGAGAGCACTATCGGTCACTATTAAGGACAAATGTTGATTGAATCCCAGCGAAACAGTAAAATAAGACGATATATAAGTAAAACATGCAAAGTATGGTCTCTGTACAGATGGCCTTTGAGCCCTCAGTGTGATGTATGGAGCATCTATAATGCCTTGTCATTCCTTACAACACACCTCAATTGGTTACTGTTATGAGACTGGTTCATCTCTCTTTATTTGTGCTTGCCTGCTTGTGCGGGAAAAGTTTGATCTTTATTGCTTGATTCCCAACTCAGTTCCCATTTATGAACAATGTCAGGCCAATAATAACTCCACACTCAGAAGCAGGGTGTAAACACTGTAGGATGATAACAGAACAGGGAGGATGATGGAAGAGTTGGGACGTCGTGCTGGGACAGGCGCGCAGTTCCGTATGTGCTTCGGCACAGTAATCCATGGCGCAGTAATCAAACACGCTGGCGTTTGTTTTGTTTTGGGATTTTTTTTTAAGGCATGACTGACATGGACGATAGTGATTTCGCTCACAAAGAAAAAAAAATTTAATAAGAAAACGCAGATGTTATCATGTGGCAAGTGAACCATCTGGAATAACGTCAGAGCACCATATTAACAAAACTTTCCCACAGGCCAAATAGGCCTTTTCACAAATTTACAAATGCGCCATCGTCCACCACTTCCCCTGCAGGTGTGCGAGAGCAGAGTTTGTGTGTGAATTATATAAATACATTGCTGCTTTTTCTTTGTGCTGGCTGCTGCCCGTATGAGGAACTAAATATGGAACCCCCCCCCCCATCCGCTGTTTATCCTCATTAACGTGGCATACCTCTGGGTAAGCGGTAAAGCAGTTAAAAAATCCCCGCCGGAGACCCGGGAACAGGTGACAACGTCAGGACCCCCCCCCCCCCCTCTCCCTTTTGGCAAATACACCCCTCACCCCCCCCCCCCCCCAACCCCGTTGAATCGTATCTCTACCCCCCCTGCCCTGTCTATAGGAGTGATACAGCTAGAGCAGCAGTGTCACTCCACACACAGGCAAGCCGGACGGAAAACCATTACAATCCTCGGTGGCTGCAAACGCCCATTGTAACCCTCGTTCTAGCGGCCGTCTACAGGCCGTACATGCAAAGTGTCACCCGAAAAAAGAGGTGGAAAACAGAAGTTTTCTTTTAAAATTGTGAGCAGTCTTCAGGCAATTTTACTGACGGGTTGAATGCGCTGAAGGGTTGCTGCTTCATATAAATACTCGTCCTGGGGCTCGGTCGGATGCATTTACCGGTGAGGGTTCTGCTGTTTCTCAACACTTGGGCTCTCATGATGTGAGTCTCATGGGGCTTCCATGGTGCTGTAACAGTAATTACAACAGGAGGAAACATCTGGAGAAAAAAAAGGCTGGCCGTGAACACATTGTTTTATGTTTTTTTTTTGTTTTTTTTTACAAGTTGGCTTTCTGACAGGGAGGAATAACTGGAAACTTGTTCTTCTACACAAGGATTCAACAAACATCGAGGCTGTTCTGCAGGAAATCGTCCCTTGAGTTGTTCAGCTAGAGTCGCCATTCAGCTGCCACGTCTCCAACCGAAAAGGACGTTTCCTCACGTGCGGAGGAACGGCAAGAGAACACCAGCCACATATACCGGAGATTGAACCCAAAAATGGTGAAAACAAAGTCAGACCTGTGACCTTGTGATGTTCTGCCCATTTCAGCTCCCCTAAATGTAGCTCTATTTTTAATCAAACAGGAAGTTCACAGAATAGAGGAAATGCTGCTCCCTACTGTGCAGAACTTTTCCACCAAAACCTCCACAAACAAATACATTTTTTAAAAAGCTCTGGGAATTGTTGACGTTTTGCCAAAGATAGACTTGGTCTGCCACACTGGGATTTATGGGTTATTGCTGTGAAGGGCCAGTTTCTCTCATTTTTATTTTTTTGATATCCTGTTGGCATGGTACTTAGGTGATTCAAAATGAATCATGGGTAAATATTTAAACTTTTAGTTTGAAGCAGTTATTTTTTATCAAACCAATTAGATTCACTTTGTCAATCTAAAGTCTCCTTTTTTTCTTTTAAAGTAATTTTCCAGTAAAGTTTTGTCGGTTACATTTGATTTGTGAGGTGAAAGCCTAGCCCACAGAGAGATCTGCTCATTTTCAGGGTGTAAAATGTCAGGCTCTGGCATAGTTCCATTAACAGGGATGTTAAGAGAAAGCATGCTTTAGAAAGGCTACGTTGTGCGCAACCTGTCTTCGCGTTTGTTGAATCACAGGAAGTAATCTGGATGAGCTCTGTGCTTTTCTCACACCATAGATTACACGAAAAACACAGGAAGTGTAGGAAGAGGCTAAAACATAGTATTCACAGAAATTTAACACTTTGAAGTGTTTTGGGAGTCTTGGGACTGTTTATTTAGCACACTCTTTTGAGTGTGCAGTGCTATACTATATAGGGGGTAGATTCAGAATCAGTGGCAACAACACATATTGCCTGAATCGCTGAGACTCAATGACATCTGCAAAAACCATGAGAGCAAATAGCAGTTAACTGAATTATATTCATCTTAAATGCAGTCAATCAAATATTATCCAATGCAATTAGATCATTGACAACCCAACAAAATGTATAGGGTTTGTCAAGATTCAAGAATGAACTGCAAATGTTACAAACTATTTCACAGACACACATACTCACACACCTCTTTCTCTCTCCCTCTCTCTCTCTTTCTCTCACACACACACACACACACACACACACACACACACACACACACACATTTTCCATGCGTTTTGCACATTCATCATTTCCCCCTGCTGTTAAATTATAGGCTTGCTACGCCTACAGGTTTTTTGGCCTTGTACAGAAGACACTGAAATGTATTTTATTGCTGCAAACAAACAGTAACTTTTTCATTGACCAGTGGAGCGGAAAGCAGGTAAATGTGTACCTCAGTGGGCTGAGAACACAGCATTCACCCGTTTTATTATCCTGTCAGTGCCCGCAGATGTTCACAGGACATAAATCCCCATGCCAGTTTCCTCTCTGAAAACAACAAGCAGCTCCACTGACAAAGTCATGTCCAGCCATTACCCCCCCCCCCCCCCCCCAGGCACCAGGCAGAGCTTGAGGAAAGAGAAGCACTTTTCAGAATGGACTTATGTAGTGTGTAGTGTGTAGCAGCTATGAAGTAACTGCCTTTCGACACGTAAAATAATGATCATCATATTTTCTGTTGGATTTGGGGCAGACCAGATTCCTGAAATGCTAGTTGTGTAAAAAAAATGTAAAAAAAGGAAATGCAGATCATTCCAGCCAGCGGCATGCCTTTTTGACAGCTGTTGAAGTGTCCATTTTTTTACAGGTATATTTTAGGGCTTTTCAGCTTTATTGGACAGCACAGTGTAGAGGGACAGGAAGAATGAGGCACGTTCTCTACCAATTAGCATGTGGACAGCGCTCTACAGGCTGCACCACGAGACACCCCCAAGTGGCTATTTCTAATGCTCAGAATGTGCTCAGAATGTTGTAATATTTTAATTGTCTAAGGTGGAATGTTCCATTTCTGGAGGCCTGGGTTTTTTTAAGATGGAGGCCAAACTAGGTGAGGAGGGTGGGTGGGATTGTTGTAAACAGGTATTCACTCATTAACTATGAGTTGTTATGCATTAGGTGTTCATTCTTACTCATGAATGAATGAATGAATGTGACAAAAGCAGTGACATGGCCAAAAAGCAACAAGAAGAAAAGAAAAACATGGGAAACAAAATATCTGCCTGAAAAAAAATTACCTAAACAAATATCTCTGTGACACTGGAAACGGTCTCTGGCTTCCCAGACTGCTTCCAAAAGAGGCCGGCCTATCAGGATGAGCACAGCGGGTGGCACCACCCACTGGGCCCAATCTTCCAATCACCCACCAGATCCCTTCCCCTGCTGCTCGTCCACATTCCACATACAGCAGGAAAACCCCCACAGACAACAGACTCTCTAAAACAGCACTACCCAAAATACCAGCATGAGAATGCCACTCATTTTAATTAGGGAGATAGCCTCCCTAATTTAGACCAGACGGCTCAAATTCCAGTCACAGAGAACCCTACTGTCTGCTGGTTTTTGCTTTCAATCATAAACAAGGTGTCACCATAGAAAATCAAAGAAACAAGCAAAAAAATAAGAGAAACCAAAGGTGAGAGAGCTGGAGTAAGCTGAGTGAGAGAGGTAGTGTGGGTGAACAGGTGTGTGCAAAGATGAGGTAATATGCGTGTAAGGTGTGTGTAAGGTTTATGTAAGATGTGTTATGTGTGGGAAATGTGCCTCATTCAAAAAAGTGAAATTTGTATGTAAATCGTTCGTATCGTTCGTTTTAGCATTTTTATGTATTCATCATCATTTTCATTTTTTTTTTCTTTCTTTTGTTAGTACCTCAAAAAAAAAAAATTACACCTGGAGCACATGTAGTACCGTTCGTAAAAATAAAAAAATGCCGGTAAATGTAGCTTCTGAGTGATAATTAAAATATTAATTTATTAAAAAATTTTGTTAAATTCACGAGACTAAATGTAGTCTTTGAAATACACATTGCAAATGTAATAAATTATGATTGTAAAAAGCAAACACTTTAGATTATGCCTATTAATCAATTGTAGGCTATGAAGCTGTTTAATTAGACCCATAGCATAGTCTAATGAACGCTCCCAGTAGCCTACTATTTTTTCTAAATTGCAAAAAAAAAATATTCTACATAATCTTACATTGGCTATGCTATAACACATATTTAACCAATGCACAAAATGTGCTTTAAAGTGGCCTACATGTCTGTAGCCAGGGTTGCAATTGTGGTAAACAGCTTAGTCCAGCTAATGCCAGCGTATAGGTGGAGGTAAAGAGTTTTTATGAAACTGGCAGCCTGTACAATGTTATCGGTGCCATAGACTAAACATCCCAATGCACGTTTTTGTTGAAAAGTCGGTGAAACGCCGTCTCGCGTTCAGGGGTAAAACCGGATAAACTTTATTTAAAAGTGAACGTTTTTTAACCAGTTAGAATGTAGCCAGCAGGCTATATCCCGGTAAAACCTGAGCAGTGTGGGACACGCGCATCAATGTGACCCCAATTACAACGCGCCAGAAAGATTATAAAATAAGGTAGCCTATGTAATTCCCCAATTTCAAACCACAACTCACATGCACAGAACCCCAACAGAATTACAAAATAAATAGCGTTTAATTTATCTCTAGGCTGCGATAAAGCAATGCGCTCGTATGGTACATGTTATCTCCTGCTTGGCCTTTACTTTACCAGTTCATGACGCCGGTACTGACAATATAAAACTTTTTTTTTTTCTTGATTGAACATCTGCTAATGAAACTTTGATTTCAGTGTCAGAATAAAAAAAAAATTTGGCTTGTTCTGGGCCATTCTGACTAGATATTGACCTTTAAATGGAAGTGACAGTCTCCATATAAGGCAATTTGGGTGTGGATTTATGCTTATCACAAAATAATGTGGACGCGCATTGTAAGTGAATGCGAAAAAATCTACCTTTTTCACACGGTTTGATGAATCCAGCGTAAATTTTTCATATCAACTCCCTTCGGACATAAATGTATGCGTATATTTAGGAACGCTTCATGAATGAGGCCCAGTGTGTGTAAAGTTAGGGAGCCCTATCTTACACCCGGTGCTAAGCAGCGCTAACCCAAACGCAAGTGTCTTTGCTAGTTTCAGACCAGTGCACGTGTAATTTTAGCTCCCAGCGCTCACGTCATTTAAATACCAAGTGAACTTGCGCCCATAGCATGTGAACTGGGCGGGTTGGTCTTAAGATGATGTGTGGCCAGGATCATTTTTGGAGTATTGCTATCTTGAGCCAGCAGAAAGCGGCTGGTTTAAAGTCATGTTGCAGTTGTTTCTATGTTATTTTAACGGCACATAGCCTATAAGTGCATCTACATAGGCATGTGCACAATGTGTTACACCCTCTTGTCTGTTACACATAGGTGCGCACACAAGCATGGATAAAAATATCAAGATTACATTGTCAAATAGGGATTCATATTTTTTCCAAAAAACTTTTCTCTTCTGGAATAGATGCACGTTGTCTCTGGAATTCTGGGAAAGTGGGCTTGTTTTAAAGCATTAAGCTACCAGTAAAAAAGTGTTGGTCATATGTCCATAAGCAGGACATTATAAAACAAAAAAATATGCGTAAACCTATGGGTTCTCAACCTGACAGCTTTAGTGTATTTAGTGCCATCATTAAGGCAAAATAATGGAATTTATGTTATTAATCAATATTAGAATGCACATAATATGAACCGTGGATGAAGCTTGAATTTCGCTCGGCAAAATGTATTGCCTGCTGTGAGAGCCTCATGGAATTGATGTTTGACAATGCTTCATTGTTCATTGTATAATCAAACAAAATTAGATAAACAAGCAGGCTAATTTGGCGTTGTCTAAGGTGAGATGGAAGCCATATGCTGGTATCTTATTCTCAGCTGTTGCAGGTGTTTTTAACTAAATTAAAGACATATATTTTCTAAAATGAAAGCACTGTTGTAAGCTAATGGAAATATTTTTCTGTTTTCCCATTACTATATTTTTGGGAAACGGGAAATAGTTTGGTCAGAAATTACCAGGAACCCATGCTGGTGTTAAACCCAAATGTTCATTGTGTATATGAAAACACGTCATAATGGTTAGTCCAAATAATATTGATCCTAATATTGATCCATATATTTCTTGTTCGCACAAATGAACCTTGCACGAGCAGGTTTCCTCAGCTGTAAATCACTCTTTTTGCAGTCTTATTAAATCTACCATTATATTACCAAAGTGCAAATGCAGGCAACTTTTAAAGCGAATGGGAGATAACACTTTGATTGGTTTATTGCATGTTGCACCCAAAACACACCTATAATTAATTAAGAGGCTAAGTTCAGCCCATTTGCACCTTGTGCCTTACTTTGCACTCAAAATATGTGCCCTCGAACTAGCAAAGGTGGAGTTGGACACGCCTTAAATGCACTTGCGCCATGCGTTTTAGACCAAGCGTTAAGATCGTCAAGATAGAGCCCAAGATGTATGTAAGGTGTGTGTAAAGATCAGGTAATATGTCATAAAGTGTGTGTAAAGATTAAGTAAGATGTGTGCAAATTTAGTTACACAGTAGATGTCACCACAGCGTGTGCTCGTGTGTAACCCACCCCGGGAATGCTGCAAAATCAAACATGATCAGAACTTCAGTTTTGAACCTGGGAATTGAAGCAGTTGTACTTCAGCCATGAATTAAGGCAGTGTCCCGCTCCAATTTGCATTCCGAAGGTACGCAAGAAAAAATGACACCCAGGCTCACTAAATGTAGCTGCTGCACCACAGCCAGAAGATTTTTAACTTTAAAGAATTGGCAGAATAAACCCATTTCATTCACATGCGCTGCCTGTCTCCTCACTCTGGTGCGCTTCACATTATTGTTATTGCACCAATCACAAGAACTGGGACAGGGTCACACTCTTGACGGGAGCCGGAGATGATGGCGTTTAAATTTCTTCATTTCTATAGAGATTTCATCAGCAGGGCCTGACTGCACGAAACAATGTGTGATGCAGTATTTCATTTTTTATTTTTAAACAGTGAATGGAATGATGACATTTCTATGCACCAGTTATGTGATGAAAGGCAAACTGCAATGCCTGCAACAGACTAAAGCGTAACCGGTTACGTGTGTTTCCACTATGACAGTACTGAGTCTTTTCATTTCCCATATGTGTGGGTGAGAGAGGCAAATACTGGTAAACAGTCCCCCACACAAGGAAAAAGCTAAAAGCACAACTCAAAATTGAAAATATTATTTTGTAAGTAATTAGAGTAATTAAAATGTAAAAACACAGCAGAAAAATACACAAATTATTTTCGCCTTCAATCAAAAAAATGTGAGATGACATGAGAGAGAATGTTCCTCAAATATTATTCTAGCCAAAGACACAGAAAAAACTTATAACATTCAAGGGACATTCAAGGGACGTCCAGGAAAATGACAAGAAATTACTATTTATCGATGTGTATGTTGAGAATGCTATCCCTACCTTTCCAGGAAGGTTCTGGAAAACAAACATTGATAGCTGCATGGGCTGCCTTCTTTTACAGGGACTGTGTGGACACCAAATTTTAGAAAAATTTTAAGGGAGGAGGAGATATCAAAAGCTTATTTTTAAGTCTCAACAAGCACTTAAGCGGAGGTGTGACTCTAAAGAAGAACGCTATATACAATATTTCAGTTAAAGACAGCTGCAGTGTATCAGAAGAGAGCACACCCAGAGGACTTATGGGAGAAATTAAAAAGTCTGATTAGGCTGGAAAGTCTTCAGGTGGAATATAAACAAACTCCTGATGGGGAGGCAGGTGGGGGGGTGTTCTAACTGAACATTCTAATGCTGGTGCAGTCACTACTCTATAACGCTGACTTAGAATTCTGAAAAAACATTGCAAAAAATCTCCTCTTCAAAGGGTTAATTGTTGGGGACGCAGCCACTCAGAGCTCCTCTGATTGAATCTGGATGGAGGAGACGTTGTTTCACATGCTTCCAATTTAGGGCGCTGTTTGAACAGAAAACCAAGTCCCACAGAGTCAAACCCCCTGATTGACTGTATGTGGCAAATTAGCATTTTTAAATAAAGTGAAGTGGTACCATATTGTTTATATCAGAATCTCTCTGTGTCCAATTCATATATTTTTTATATCTGTACATGTTCCTCTTGGCTAACCTACTATTTAGCACCTCAAGGGATGTTTACATGGTTGTGCTTCTTTCAACATGCTGCTAAAACGTGTACTGCGGTGTGTCTCTGCCAATATCTAACCACAGATTGTGACTAATAAATCTCACCTGTGGCGTAGGCTACTGGTGGGTGTTCAGAGACCTTTGGCAGCTAGTTTGTTTTGTCTGATCACCTGTCAGACACACAGCGGCTGTGTTTTCTTTACCTGCTGCTAACACATGTGTGTCGTGTGAGCTCTATGACTTGGCAAAGATCCCTGCTTCTCCCCGTTCATAAAAACATCTGATTTGTTCCTGGTATCAAAATGAAATAATTTCCTGGGATGGTTAATGATTGCCACAAAGAATTGAAAAGATTGCTGTGAAGAATCATCTTTTGCTTTGTGATATTGACCTGTTCATGTTCATATATTTAGATGTGGGACTGTAGATCAGGTACGCATTGAAACTGTTGGGCCTCAGAAGGTCAAAGCTCACAAAGTCAGAATAATATGAAAGCACAGTTGCAATGTAACATACATACTTTATCTCCTGACTGATATTTAACCATTTAAGGTTTAATATGTGAATGTTCAAAACTGAATATTGTAATGCTGATGTAACAATCACTACTGGAGTTCAAGAACACTGAATTAGATTTTTTTAAAGAAATTCCAAAAAATCTACTCTTCAAAGGGTTAAAAAATGATTTTGATTTTGCACATCTGAAGAGCAAACACTCACCTTTATTATGTAAAACAGATGCCATGAACCCTTAAGTTCTCCATCAGGACTCATTTCAAACTGTGCCCACATACCCATGAAGCCTATCAGCTAAATCAGCTGACTGATGCACTGTGTGTGATACATATGAAGTACTTTTCATTGTTTTGTTTACTCCAGCTGCTACTAAGAACGTAAGTAATGAGAAATTATACGACCTGGAAGTGTACCCTACATCGTGAAGTGTTGCAATATCTTTTCTGATCTTCAAATCATAGTTTATTCAATTTCCATCAAGGCGTGCGTGTGTGTGTGTGTGTGTGTGTTTGTGCGTGCGTGCGTGCGTGCGTGCGTGCGTGCGTGCGTGTGTGTGTTGATCACATGCCATCTGGACTCTGGCCATCTGCAAAGGTTCACTCGGGAACTGAAACAATGGAACAGGAAGGTAGTTAGGTTTTGTTTGGCTTTAAAACCGACACGCTTTCTCTGTCACCTACAGCCCTGGAAACAGTTCGAAGCAGAGGGGATTTAATTTCAGGTTTTTTCTGTGCTGAATTCCACACATAGCTGGTGGCTGATGAAACTCCCGCTGCATAAATGGCAGGCCTTGGCATGCAGTGCACAAACACAATGAAGTTTCACGCTCATTGTACTCTGCCTTAAATTATGGCCTTCACCTAGAGACGAAAACAAGACAAGAAAAGGAATCTATAACCCAGATTCCAGGAAGCACACCAAAACCGTCTCTACGTGAAAAGAAAAAATATATATTTGACAATCAAATAAAACAAGTTGCATGCCTGCTCGTGTTCACTTTGTTTTCCCACAGCAGAATAAAAGAATCTCTCGTGCAATTGAGTGTTGACAATGTCTGTTTCATCGCTTTATCCTGTTGTTATTCGTTGTAATTATGAACATTTGCTGTGCCCCCCCCCCCCACCCCACCCCCACCCCCCTTCGTCATTGTCACCAGAATGTCATATAAATGTGGAGGGTGTGCTCCAGCCTAAAAAAGAAGCAGTGTGTTGCGACAGTGTGGGCCAACAGGCAACTTGTGAACACACCATAACATAACTCCCAATGGTGCCTGTGTTATTGGTACAAGAGGCCCGTGTTACTGGAGTCAGGCATATCCCCTTGCTCTGATTATGTCACAAACTAGTAAAGACAGAGGCCCTCACAGTGTTTAAGTCCAAGCTTGATGCAGTGCTCGATACTCTCTAGTCTGTAAATAAATCATGAGCCTAGATGGGCTGAATGGCCTGTTCTCCTCATTATGTGTTCTTATGTTCCAGATGTGCTGAATGGCCTGTTCTCTTCATTATGTGTTCTTATGTTCTTATGTTCCAGATGGGCTGAATGGCCTGTTCTCTTCATTATGTGTTCTTATGTTCTTATGTTCCAGATGGGCTGAATGGCCTGTTCTCTTCATTATGTGTTCTTATGTTCCAGATGTGCTGAATGGCCTGTTCTCTTCATTATGTGTTCTTATGTTCTTATGTTCCAGATGGGCTGAATGGCCTGTTCTCTTCATTATGTGTTCTTATGTTCTTATGTTCCAGATGGGCTGAATGGCCTGTTCTCTTCATTATGTGTTCTTATGTTCCAGATGTGCTGAATGGCCTGTTCTCTTCATTATGTGTTCTTATGTTCTTATGTTCCAGATGGGCTGAATGGCCTGTTCTCTTCATTATGTGTTCTTATGTTCCAGATGGGCCGAATGGCCTGTTCTCTTCATTATGTGTTCTTATGTTCTTATGTTCCAGATGGGCTGAATAGCCTGTTCTCCTCATTATGTGTTCTTATGTTCCAGATGTGCTGAATGGCCTGTTCTCTTCATTATGTGTTCTTATGTTCTTATGTTCCAGATGGGCTGAATGGCCTGTTCTCTTCATTATGTGTTCTTATGTTCTTATGTTCCAGATGGGCTGAATGGCCTGTTCTCTTCATTATGTGTTCTTATGTTCCAGATGGGCTGAATGGCCTGTTCTCTTCATTATGTGTTCTTATGTTCTTATGTCCCAGATGGGCTAAATGGCCTGTTCTCTTCATTATGTGTTATTATGTTCCAGATGTGCTGAATGGCCTGTTCTCTTCATTATGTGTTCTTATGTTCTTATCTTCCAGATGGGCTGAATGGCCTGTTCTCTTCATTATGTGTTCTTATGTTCTTATGTTCCAGATGGGCTGAATGGCCTGTTCTCTTCATTATGTGTTATTATGTTCCAGATGTGCTGAATGGCCTGTTCTCCTCATTATGTGTTCTTATGTTCCAGATGTGCTGAATGGCCTGTTCTCTTCATTATGTGTTCTTATGTTCCAGATGGGCTGAATGGCCTGTTCTCTTCATTATGTGTTCTTATGTTCTTATGTTCCAGATGGGCTGAATGGCCTGTTGTCTTCATTATGTGTTATTATGTTCCAGATGGGCTGAATGGCCTGTTCTCTTCATTATGTGTTCTTATGTTCTTATGTTCCAGATGGGCTGAATGGCCTGTTCTCTTCATTATGTGTTATTATGTTCCAGATGTGCTGAATGGCCTGTTCTCTTCATTATGTGTTATTATGTTCCAGATGGGCTGAATGGCCTGTTCTCTTCATTATGTGTTCTTAAGTTCTTATGTTCCAGATGGGCTGAATGGTCTGTTCTCTTCATTATGTGTTCTTATGTTCTTATGTTCCAGATGTGCTGAATGGCCTGTTCTCTTCATTATGTGTTCTTATGTTCTTATGTTCCAGATGGGCTGAATGGCCTGTTCTCCTCATTATGTGTTCTTATGTTCTTATGTTCCAGATGGGCTGAATGGCCTGTTCTCTTCATTATGTGTTCTTAAGTTCTTATGTTCCAGATGGGCTGAATGGTCTGTTCTCTTCATTATGTGTTCTTATGTTCTTATGTTCCAGATGTGCTGAATGGCCTGTTCTCTTCATTATGTGTTCTTATGTTCTTATGTTCCAGATGTGCTGAATGGCCTGTTCTCTTCATTATGTGTTCTTATGTTCTTATGTTCCAGATGGGCTGAATGGCCTGTTCTCTTCATTATGTGTTCTTATGTTCTTATGTTCCAGACTGAATGGCCTGTTCTCTTCATTATGTGTTCTTATGTTCTTATGTTCCAGATGGGCTGAATGGCCTGTTCTCTTCATTATGTGTTCTTATGTTCTTATGTTCCAGATGGGCTGAATGGCCTGTTCTCTTCATTATGTGTTCTTATGTTCTTATGTTCCAGATGGGCTGAATGGCCTGTTCTCTTCATTATGTGTTCTTATGTTCTTATGTTCCAGATGGGCTGAATGGCCTGTTCTCCTCATTATGTGTTCTTATGTTCCAGATGGGCTGAACGCCCTGTTCTCTTCATTATGTGTTCTTATGTTCTAGATGGGCTGAACGCCCTGTTCTCTTCATTATGTGTTCTTATGTTGTTATGTTTTATATGGGCTGAATTACCTGTTTTTACTCTTGTGTATTTTGTTGTTCTTATGTTCTAATGCACAGGGTTTTAGGCTAAGTGTGTAACCAAGAGTTTCACATCTGCGTGGGTCAGCCTTGTGGTTCTCAATGATTCCGCACTATCGCTGCTGCTGTCAGAAAGAGAGAGAGAGAGAAAGAGAGAGAGAGAGGAAGAAAAGAGAGAGAAAATACAGACATCATGAATTAAAATGAGCTGTGTCAGGTGCAAAGCAAGGACTGATGACTCACTTGTGTGATCTCTGTCGGTCAGGTGCACTGGGGTATGAGTGTGTCGGGGGATATGCTCAGAAGGAAGCTAAAAGCACTCCCAGGGCAATGGACCCATCACCTGACAGCCCATCCTGGCGAAATGGATTTCTGGGAGACATAGCCGCGTGTTCCACAGCGACATCTAGGAAACAACTTTTAGGCACAGAGGGGTAGAAGCACTTTTGGAAAGAGGGTTGAGGGAGGGGAGGAGAGGGCTACACAGAATCCCACCGGAGGTTTGGTTCTGTTAATCACCTTCTCTTTCAGAACCATGCTCAGTGACTAAACAAAGAATCTTTCAGAACCATGCTCAGTGACTAAACAAAGGCACTGGTGAAGATTTTGATTGAAAAGTTTGTCTCATACTTTTTCACCTTTTCTCCGATCGTAGCTACATGCCTGAGTGACTGAGCATGGTTCAAAAAATATAAAACATAATTACTATTTTTGCAGTCTCTTTGTGACCCGGCTTCCTCTTAATTAACGTTGTGTAGGTCACCTCTGCCTACACTTTCCATTAATGCGATTCTAAGCAAGCTGCGCAAACTGCCTAATAACCTTTCTTATTGTTAGGGGAAACAGTGGCGCGGTGTTTGCCTTGATGAGTAATCATCAGCGATCGCTGTTATAATTTCATTTGAAAGATTGCGTCGTCCTTGCATATGCTAATGCAATCCTGCTCCAATTTGTCTCAGGCTAACTCAAGTGAATCCGCAATCAGTCCAAAATGGCTAGTTCCAAGAAATGAAGATGTCCCTGTCACCAGTGAACATGCAGTCTGTTATCATTTTTAATTTAGAAAGCAAAGCCTCTGTAATTAAGCCTTCAGCTGTGTCACTTGAACGTGCTCTCAGAACGTACCGGAGCTTAAAGTGTCCCTGCAGGTCCGATAAGGGATTAGCAGCTTGGTTAGCATTGCAGAATTAGAATTTTATCATCTTCTTAAGGGACAAAATAAATAGTTTACTTGCCTCTATCTCTTATGACTCGAACCGCGTTCTCTGCAAACTCATACTGCAAAAGACGGTGACGCAACATCCTGGCCTTATCTCTTGGATTGTGGACGTGAACTCACTGTGCTGCTAGTCCCCCTTATCACACTGAAGACAATATGTGACCATCAGTAAAAGTGAGAGGAAACATCGATTCAGTCAGATTAAATTTCAGAGACGTTTCCAAATGTGGCGACGCTTCCATTACAAACGCCGTCGATGGCAGTTCACGTCTGGGGCCCCAGTTCACAGGCAATGTGGCAGCATGAGTACCTATGCCAGTGGTGGTTTATTTTTGGGTGCACGCTAAGCATCCACTAATTAATGGCTACGCTGTTGCTGCCCAATCGAACATATAGCTTTCTGTGCCATTGATGTAAACAAAAAGCACAGGGCGCATTATTAAAGGGAAATTTTCCATTGGTTTGGTGCTCTCTGACTCTTCCTCTCTCACAGTCCTGATACAGCGTAGCCTACTTTTCACCTTTTTCACTGAAAAACTGGAAACAGAATTGTTCTCTCTCAGCCCGAGAGCGTTACTTGTGCATAGGGTAATGAGAGTCATAAGTTAACTAAGACATCCCGTATTTTTTGCCAAAATAGTTTTTCTCTACCAAATTCATGTTGCTATGTGGTTACTGTCTGCTGCAAATGTACTTAATTTCAACAGGAGACAGCAGGCATTGTTTATATTCCTGTTAATGTGTCGGCTGGAGGATATCGAAATATGAGGGAACTCAGTTGCAAAAAAACCCAGTTGCAACAAAAAAACTAAAAAAACTGAAAAAAAGGTTAATTATGATTTAGTATAGACTGAAGTCCCTTGTCACATGGAAAACTATTTTTATGTTATGGTTTAAAAAACTTGTAATGCTATGAGTGGTCTGTTTGTCTCATCTTTGCCAACATATTTGAATTTGTTACTGAATTCAAGACTACAATAGCGCACGACAGAAAATGAAGAAAAAAGAAATAGACCGGGCTGACCGACAGATATCCGGTGTTTCAAATAGCGGAGATTCCTTGTCGTTTCCACAGGGACCGATTTCACGGATCAGCTGTCACATCCCTTATCTGGGTCGGCTTGCGCCTATGCTGCATCACCTTCACACCATTCATCTGTCACCTTGACCTCCTGGGACGAGTGGACACCAGAGGCGGTACAAAAACCTGAGGGGACACTTTAGTGTTTGTGCACTCCTATCAAGATTACTCATCCCCCCGACTAAAGCACGCTGTCGGAGAAGGCCAGGTCAGCAGGTGTGATGTTATGTAAGATTTTACGACACTCTCAAATATAAAGACACAGTGGAAGGACATTTTTTATCATTGAGGAACATAATATTACCTCCCAAAACATAACCTGAAAGTAGGTTATTGTTCTATTTCAGTACTAATAAGTACTATTTACAAGCAAAAAAGATTTAAAAAACATTTAATTATGTATTGCCGACTAGGGGTTCACCTTTATGGTACCACCCGGGTGACAAGCATTTATACCTTTTTAGGCACTTTTGCATACCTTGTGTGCAAGGCTTATGTCTCTGACTGTGCACATTATATTAATAAACCTGGCCTCTTTTTTGGGACGAAACCAATATTTTTCAACCAATCAGGGCAACTCAGAAAAGAAAAGGCAGGCCTCAGAAGATTCAAACATGCCGCATAGAGAGTTTTGACTCGCTGTTGTGGGGAGTTTAGACTGGGGTATGCTGTGAAGCACACTGTGTGAAATGTTGAGTAAAACATGTTGTATAAATAAACTGGATTGGATCTGTTTTTTTGTGTGTGAGTGTGCATGTTTATGTGTGTGTGTGCATTAGGGATGCAGCGGTATACCGGTTTCACAATATGAAAATGGATGGTTATCCAACCATAGACATTTGCTTATCTAAGGTTTTGAATTATATGGTGTTCCATGTTATTTTAGCACAAACGCAACTCAATTGGAAAATGAAACCGCTATTTGCTTAAGAACGTTACAACCCTGACATTTCCTCCTCACTCAGCTGTCATTCAATATGTGAGTCACACACACAACAGACACGCACTTATTTCTTTAAAAAGGTCCTGCATCCTTTATCCTGTATTTTGTTCAAAAGAGAGATGTACAGACCTTTTCCTCAAAAGAGAGATATAGATATAGATACTTCCATTTATTTAAGTTTTTAAAATTATATTTTTCAAGTAATTCAAATGTTTGCTTTCAATATAAAGTATTTTTGCAGGACATAATACTGCTGTAAAAATACAATAAAGCTTTTGTTCAATTAAAAAAAAAAACTTGCTTGTGTTACTGTTTTCATTCCTTCAAGGGTTGTTGTAAAACAGTAACAATTGTGTAATACCGTGAAACCGTGAACCGTGATATTTTCTGAGAGGTTATCATACCGTCAAAATCTCATACCATTGCATCCCTAGTATGCATGCGTGCATGTGGGTGTGGTCATTAAAAAAGCTGCCGTGTCACTTGTCCTGAATGAAATTCCTTAGTGAAGTTTGAAAATTTCCTGCTCTTCTCTTATTGGTACTGAGCCCCCCACCCCCCCCTCCTTAATCCTCATCAAACAGAAGTCCAAAAATAGCCGACTGAAATGTGAAATTTATTACTCTCTTGGGGCAAGGCTTTGTGTTAAAAACAAGATTGTCCGCCATGTTTGGCACTGCCTTTACAATTTCACAATCAACTTGAGACAAGACCACAAGATCTGCTAGAACAAAACTACCATTCGGCACGTAGAAGAGCTTCTCAAATGGAAAGTTACTGTCGGGAATGTTCAGTTGAGATGATTGACTTGGCTTCGCACACACAGGCTTTTATCTTTTACATTTTTTTACTTTAAAGGTTATAACGAAACTTACAGCTGAAGCTATTTTTTAAACTTATTTCCCAAGTTCACAAAATTACTTTCTTACCTTGCCCCAGTGTACAACAGAAAATTGATATGTGCATAACTGGCACATTCTCATATGTGGTGAGTGATACTGTTATGCTTGATTGTGACAAGTTATTATTTTTTGTTATCAGAGAATGGTAAGACTTTATTTGAACTGTATACTATAAAGCTTACACAACTCATAAGCATGTCATATACATGTACCTGCCATTATCAGTTATGACAGTTTATTACACCTTATGACTAGGTTATTTTGAATCCATTTTTTTATATTTACTGCATACATGATGACAGCATTATGGCAGAGTTAAGTCACCCTTATTATGCACACTTCCATCATATGTATATTTTTTTTTTTTTTGTTTTTTTTTTACCCCACTTGCTGACTCATTTAGGGGTTCTGGCTTAGTCTTTTTTTTTCTTTTTTTTTCTTTTTTGTAAAGCGCTTTTTCTTTTTTTAAAGTGTCTCTATAAAACCGGCTATACAAATAAAATTGAACGTAATATGTAGCTTCTCAGTGGACTGTATATTCTTCTCCCTATGGGAGGGCTTACATTTAAAAGCTTATATAACAGAGATAAAATAATGCCCCCCCAACAAATACAGAACTGTCACTCACGTATCTGACTCCATTTAAAATTATACTTTCGAATTTGGTTTTAATGGAGCTCGTGGAGCTCGGAGTGGTTACACTCGACTCACCCTTAGGTACCACCATTACTCAATATATGCTTGCCGGAATCAGCATTATTGCTGAAGTTCAGTTCGTTGGAGAACGCAGAGGTTGGGGGTCTAGCCAACACAATACATGCATTACATTTGTTATAGATAGTTGCGAGCCCAGGTCAGAGTGCATTTAAAGGGCTCCTTAAGGCGAATTTGACAAGAACCGGCGTAGAACGCCCATGGGTTCTCTTCACATCAAATTACTAGAACCATGCACTACCAACCCTGTTTTACAGGCAGAACTTGGCTGCCTTTCCCAACTTGTGAACGCCACTAAAGACTTGCTGTACCAGGCCACTGATCAGTTGGTTCTTGGTCAGAATTGTCCCCCTAAGTCTTCAGTCATAATTTAGGCTGAAAAGGGTATAAGATGGATGAGAGTCATAGAGACCATGCAAATTAAATATAAAAATAATTGAATAACAGTCAATTACAGACTTGAGTCTCAGAGTCAATTTCTGACTCTGAGACTCAAGCATACATACCACAGTGCTCGGAACACTGCAGCTCAGATCATACAGGCAATTGAAGCTGGAAAAAAGGTTGAAAAGAAAGATGCAGATTATGTGAAACATCATTTATTAATGACAAATAATCACTGGTTAAGACTGTGAGAGCAAACACGAACACATTCAATGCCTATAGCTAAACACAGAATAACATGCTGCTAAGACAAATAAATATGAACAAGTTCACTAACAAAGTATATAACCAAATGATTCTGTACGGTGGTACCAGGATAACTGTTAAGCAGATTCTGGATATGCCTTTGGGCTTCCCTTAAATGCAGTCCTGAGCAGGTCTTCCACCTTCTACAATTCCCTGTTTGTCCAAATAAGGTTTGGCAGGAAGAGATGTAAGTTCTCACCACCCGGGGACCCCCCCCCCCCTCCAGGCAGAGAAACTGCATAGTCTACTCCCCCCAATCTAGTGATAGTAATAAGATTCTTTGAACAACGGCGCGTGATCTTATGATCTTCCCTATCATTTATTTAGATATCAGGTGAGGTCCCAGTGATGACCACTCTAGGTTCCAGATACTTATATGGACAAGCGCATCCCTAATAACTTACAAAATCCTCCTTTCTTTCACATTTCCCCCCCTCCTATACTTTCACATACCCCACACTTCAATTAGTATTAATCCCAATTCACCACATTTATCATATCATCTACAATTACTTTATACTTCCACAATTATTAAAATTAACATTTACACACATTATATATGATGCAATAATATATTACAGCTTGTTTCAGTCCATTCCAAGAGCCTTGGGTGCTTGTTCACATGTCTTTTACGGCCTGTGAACAAACATTGTGACAAACACTGCCTGCCTAATGTCCAGTTGTGAGGTCAATTCCAGTTGTCGTTTACAAGGCCATGAGAGGTCAGAGGAAAAAGGTTCTCAGGCCACCTGGTAAATAGTTTTATTGCACCCTCAAAGAAGTCGCCACCCGCTCCAATGTTTTAGGACTGATAATCAATTTTTCAGTCTTACAAGGTACTCCAGGTATGTTTTAAATGCCTCCCAACATGGTCCAAAATTAACACCTGCCAGGCGCCAAATGCGAGTTTTTTGATAAAACACTCCGGTATTGATAGCTTTTAATGAACGTTAACGTTATCTGGTTGGCTAACGTTAGCTATCTGTTATCTGCCCAGGAAACCCGGCTGTGTAATTTAGTTAACGTAGGCTACTGGTATGCCCATTCCTTCTTTATGTAGGCTAATGTCTGTATAGCTACACAGTTAACGTTAACAATAGTTAACTTGCAATGTAATTCACGTTTTAAAATCCCCCTTATTTTCAATAACGTTAATATTGACTGTTTTCACCAACATGAATATTATTTGATTTCTGTAGATTGGATGAGAAGTATTAGTTGATTGAAAACTTTGTAGGCTTCTGTAGCTACTCTTTGTTCTAAGAGCCTACTCTTCATGCACTTTTGTTATATACTATTTATGCACTATTCTCACTCCCGTATGCCATGCAGGCTTCTTTGTTGCAGTGAACATTTAATATCAATACACTTCTTTTTCGCTTAAAATCTGCTCAAACCACTGTTTTTATTCACCACCATAAAGGCTGTATGCGTTTGATTTTTGGCGGATACATTTTTTAATCTACAAGACATTTGGCCCGTGAGCTAAAAATATATTTTGGACCCTGCCTCCCAATATATTGTCATACAAATTGCAAATTTCAAGCAACAGTTTATTTTGATTTAAAAAAACGTATAGTGTAACGTCTTGGTATAATTGGTATGTGTAGTTAAATGCTGAAAACAGATTAAAAACAGTCTAAAATATATTTTTGCAAAAGAGAGGACTGGGAGTTAAGTGAGTTGTGTGTGCTGTTATGCCATTGCGGCGCAAATAGAGAACCCTACACGAGTGTCTCTGTTCCAAAAAGAGTCTCACCTGAATGACCACAGAGAAAGACTTAAACCAGGAGCACAAGTATCATGCTCAGTTTGACTCCGCTAATTGAATGGCTGACACATCAAAGCCCTATAATTAAGTCCTGTTTGTGGTGCACATGGAGGGAGGAGGGTGGGTGTCAAGCCCAAGTCCAACACTGCATACAAACCCTTCTCTCTTATGCTAATGGAAAGTACTGGAATATATTGGAATATATTACTGTAATATATAATGGAAAATAGGATGATTAATCACAATGGTATAATGCAATATATTGCAATATATCAAAACAGCAATAATTTGTATATTGGCCAAAATCTTGTGACGGGCTGAAATACCTTCATAATGTATTTTATTCCAATGTATATTCAGTCTATTACCTTTCCTATTCTATTTCCCTGGGTAGTTTTTCCAAAGCAGATGTTATCACAAAGGTCTGTCTCCACAGAGAGCTGCATGAATGACATTTTATTTTCCCGGTTTACTTCTTTTACGCGTGACATTTCAATCTAGGGGGAAATGGGGTTTGCTGCTGATAGTCCTGCCAAAGAGGTGCTCCCTTTTATTCTGATTCTCTCTCTGTCACCTGAGAACTTGTTTGAGGACATTGTGAACCATGCAGAATCTGTTTCCTGTAGATACATGAAAATGAATCAGGCTCATTGTCATTAAAAATAGATTTGAAAAAACACTGAGAATGCCTGAGCACTTTGGGTCATAATAATGCTCATATGCATCACTTAAACCTGTCAAGTGTATATACAAATGAAGATTTGTACCAACTGAACATGAGGTTTGAATATTTTAAATATTTTATATGTATTTTTCTTTTATAAGCAGAGGAGTGAAGTCAGTCAAACCCACTCTGTCCTTAGGCTGTTTGCATTAGCATGTGTTTATGTACAGTAAATGCCAGCGAATTTTACAATCAGTGTTGCCAGGTCAGGAAAATATTTCCAGCTCTACGGCCTCTTAAAACTCACCCACACAGGTCAGAGACCGGCCCAAAGAGAACACACTGAAAAACTCCACCCACACAGGTCAGAGACCAGCCCAAAGAGAACACGCCAAAAAACTCCGCCCACACAGGTCAGAGACCCGCCCAAAGAGAACACGCCAAAAAACTCCGCCCACACAGGTCAGAGACCAGCCCAAAGAGAACACACTGAAAAACTCCACCCACACAGGTCAGAGACCAGCCTAAAGAGAACACACTGAAAAACTCCACCCACACAGGTCAGAGACCAGCCCAAAGAGAACACACTGAAAAACTCCACCCACACAGGTCAGAGACCAGCCTAAAGAGAACACACTGAAAAACTCCACCCACACAGGTCAGAGACCAGCCCAAAGAGAACACACTGAAAAACTCCACCCACACAGGTCAGAGACCAGCCTAAAGAGAACACACCGAAAAACTCCACCCACACAGGTCAGAGACCAGCCTAAAGAGAACACACTGAAAAACTCCACCCACACAGGTCAGAGACCAGCCCAAAGAGAACACACCGAAAAACTCCACCCACACAGGTCAGAGACCAGCCTAAAGAGAACACACTGAAAAACTCCACCCACACAGGTCAGAGACCAGCCTAAAGAGAACACACCGAAAAACTCCACCCACACAGGTCAGAGACCAGCCTAAAGAGAACAGACCGAAAAACTCCACCCACACAGGTCAGAGACCAGCCTAAAGAGAACACACCGAAAAACTCCACCCACACAGGTCAGAGACCAGCCTAAAAAGAACAGACCGAAAAACTCCACCCACACAGGTCAGAGACCAGCCTAAAGAGAACACACTGAAAAACTCCACCCACACAGGTCAGAGACCAGCCTAAAGAGAACACGCCAAAAAACTCCACCCACACAGGTCAGAGACCAGCCTAAAGAGAACACACCGAAAAACTCCACCCACACAGGTCAGAGACCAGCCTAAAAAGAACAGACCGAAAAACTCCACCCACACAGGTCAGAGACCAGCCTAAAGAGAACACGCCAAAAAACTCCACCCACACAGGTCAGAGACCAGCCTAAAGAGAACACGCCAAAAAACTCCACCCACACAGGTCAGAGACCAGCCTAAAGAGAACACACCGAAAAACTCCACCCACACAGGTCAGAGACCAGCCTAAAGAGAACACGCCAAAAAACTCCACCCACACAGGTCAGAGACCCGCCCAAAGAGAACACGCCGAAAAACTCCACCCACCCAAAGAGAACACACTGAAAAACTCCACCCACAGCTTTGTCATCAAAGTAGCCCAATTGAGAAAGAAAACTGCAGACATGGCAACAGTTGGCTACAAAAAGTGAATTTCAATTCAAAGTTATCTACATTGCTTCTTACGTTGACACTGTCACAAAGATGCTTTACAGAGCACTTTATGTTATAAATGTGTTACGACACTGGACTCCAGTGTGGTGTGGATTAGTCCCTCAGTCTAAGCACTAAACCCGTACCATAGTGGTGCAGAATCTGGTCAGAAGGCCTGTAAGATAGAGCAGTGCCGGATGAGAAAGTTTGTCAGGTTTGACGTGAAGAATCTGATAATTATAACAATTCACTTCAAAATATTTCTCATTTTATACTTTTTTTTTGTTTTTTTTTTGTTTTTGAAGTATTTGTGATTACGTTCGTTTTTTTTGTTTTTTTTTAGTGGCCAAATTACTAACGGACAGCTGGCTATATAGTTACAAGGTCCTTGTTTGATAGAAAATGTTTAGATGCACAGTAGGCTATTTAGATAGACATCGCACATTTTTTAATTTGACTTTTTTGGGATATAAATAGAAGAGTAGCCTAGTCTTTGCTGCAAATTTTTTTTTTTGCGTTTTACGACACTTCTGGAAGTCAGTTTCCACAAGCGATTAAATTTACCCATTAGACATGTATTATGTCAGGAGTGGAGCAAGTGTGGTTTGAATGCAGAGACGCGCTCTCTGTATTCAAAACAGCCACGGAACCGAGGCTTATCATACCACTTATCATATAATTTTAATTCCTGATGTGCTTTTTCGAAGCTTCCTGTCACACACAGAGATGTAAGAGAGGTCTACCCCAGCGTGTCGCGTCCGTGACGCTGACGCACTGCCACCGCTGACCGCAATCACGGATTCGGTCGCCTGTGTACGTGTTTACCCACGGGCACGTTGATTTATTTAGGCTAACTGTGACTCATCAGTACGGAATGGCGCTTCAGTAAAGCACTGAGCTCGCCGAGCAGATCGCAATACAAAATAAGCATTTCGCAAAAACTCCCTGGAGGTCTTTTGCAAATGTGCTCTCTATGTACCATTTTCACTTGAGATTATATGGGGGCTCTCTCTGTTATTTCTCAGTACCACAGAGGGGCCCAGCTCTATTAGATAAAACAGTGCGCAGTGGTTAGTGCAGGCTTTCAAACTCAGCACTCTCAGTGGAACAAAAACCAGCAAACAGTGTTGGGTCCTCTGGCACCATATTTGAGTACCCCCTGTGTGAGCAGTGGAATAAGGACCTTTTCATTGGTTGGAAATCTGCTGTTGAACTCTTAAAAGGACACAGGTCTGTATTTATTCAACATTTGTCCTTAACACTGACTTACAAGTACACAGCAAAAATTCCAGTGTAAATCTAACACTGCTGGTGTACATTTAACCACAGTCTTATATAAACACCGTAGGGTGTTAAATGTTTTTTGCTGTGTGAGCACAAATATTTCACTCCTCACAAAGTCAGTTTGGCGAGTTAGATTCAGTGATCAATTGATTGAATTTATTGACTGTCCAATTGATTGAACAAAGATTGATTGAATTCCAGTAATAGTCCTTTACCTTCAGTTGCTCTGGCAGAATTGCATCTGTATAAGTGGCCAACAGAGAGGAGAGATTCTGGAGCTTCCCTGAGTAATCCTGTTCTGAAATCCTGCAACATTATCAACACTAACATTATCAACAGAAACTTCTGTGGTAAACGAATAAGTGGGAAATACCAGGGGCTTGCCCAACTCTAACAGTACTGGCTTACAGTCAGCCCTGAGAAGATTTATTTCACAGGCAGTGAAGTGATTCAAGCAGGCGAATGCCCTCTCTGGCAGGAAATGACCTTGTTGTTGCCGTTGTCATCCCTCCACTTCCTCTGTAATGAAATAAAGCGGGACGTCCGACGAGCATTATCTGTGCTCCCCATATGGTCAGGACAGGATGCGGAAAAAGCTCACCGGCGAGGGGGTCTCCAGCTGGGTGGGATGGAAAAATCAGGGCCAGCCCAGACAGAAACCCGACGGTGGCCCGACAGAGGCCCACAGAAATAAATCAAACTAAGATTACAGGCCTTCTGTGTGACCCATCCGTCACTGCTCCCACAAAGTCCTTCAGAACGTGCCCTGGAATAACCTCTCTGCACGTGCCCACAACAGTGTGCTTGCAGACCACCCATTTTTACTACGAATGATGTGCATGATCCAAGGTGCTTTGACACTGACAGAACCTGGATAATTGCTGCCATCGCATCACTGACATCTCCAGGAAATGTGGTGAAAAGATTTATGTGTATACTCATAAACACTTCCACACTTTATTAAAATTTATGAAGCAAAATGGCAGTCGCCACTATTCTGTAAAAATGTGCAATGGATGTTTCGCCAAATTTGTGCATTAAGAAATAAAGTGTAACCTATGACAACATGACAGTTAACAAGGATCCCTATCAGGCTGTATTGTGTGGAAAAGGGCATGTAGGCATACTAGCCAAGTCTGGCTAGCAGCAACACAGCTAGGCCTGTGTGTTATATTATGCTGAATGCTACCTCACAAACAAGCTGATATTTTGTGCTCATATTTTCATTTAAATTTCCCACCAGACCAAGAGGTGGACAACTATTTCATGAATTTGACAATTGCACATCCGACTTTTTTTCAGAATTGCTTTTTTGTTTATTGGTAATTTTGTGAGGTTCACAATAAACATACCACATATTCTTTCAAAAATAACAGATATTCGTATACACATAATTATTTTACTATGTACATCTTAATACACGTTTTCCTTTTGCACAGCAAAGATATAACATTTATGTCATGAGAACATTTATGAGAACAATACTATGTACAAAGTAATAACATTACAATCAACATAAATTCACACCAGTGCAAAAATAAGAATAAAATCAAATAATAGGCCTAACAGAAAAAAACCGAACGTCGTAAGGGGAGTGTGTAAAGTTATCCCTCTGGTGGATCTGCGAGAACCTTTTTAAGCAAGTAGGCTACGAGTGATCTAAACCAAGACTGTTGTTTAAACATTTTGGCATGTGGAAAAAAGTTTGGGAATAAACAGGAGTCGATCAGATACAATCCTTCGATCGTTATAGAGAGACGACTAGCGCAGTGCGTAAACATTTCAGAACGCACAGCACAACTTCTCTGGTCTTTCTTTCGTGCAGTCCTGTTCGCAATAGAACCATTCAATTACACGAAACGTTAGTGTCTCGTTGTGCGAATTTGTCCAGAATATAACATAATTTTAATCTTAAAAAATAATGTTCAAGTAATTTTAATGAAGAGGCACACTAGAACAGTCATACACGACCCTTGTGATGGACAGCACGTTAAATAAAAAAGGTAATAGTTTGTAGTGGATGAGGTTTTTGGCTCATGAATAAATGCAATATACAGTCAAACAGTCTCCTGCATTTTGCCCTCTTCGAAGCCGTTGGGAACAGGAATAGTCTCCTGGTTACTTTCTATCGACGATTCGCTGCCAGTGCTTTCGCCTGAGAGCAGTCGCGTGACCCGAAGGTCGGCTTTCAAGGTCTGTACGTCGTTCCCAATGCACATCTCTCCTAGGTCGTTGATAATCTGCGAGAGTTCTTGCTTATCATTGTCCAAGCTATCATTGTCCAAGCAGTCGTCGTCGGTGTCCAGAATGTCCTCGCACTCAAAGTGCATGGCTTTCTCCTCCTCCTCTTCTCCCAGTAAGTCCTCCGTGATGGACCCAAGTTTCGGTGCGCTCCTGCTGCGCTCCACTGGGGGTTTGTAATAGCACTGCCCGTTCAACAGCTTTCTCAGGGGCACCAGTGGAATCGTTTGCTCTCCTATGAGCTGCTGCTGTTGGTGTCTCGCGTCGTCCCTTCGCTTTAGCCTTTTAAACTCCGCAAGGGCGGTCGCCGAGGTCTGATACAGAAGCAGCGCCATCGCCTTCGCCTTCTCCGGCTTGGACACGAGCACCGCGTGGCACCTCAGCATCACCGCTTTGTGTTTCATCTCGTGCCTGTAGATCCAAGCGAAAATCTTGGTAAATCTCGGGTCTGCGACACAGTAGGTTATCCGGTGCAGCAAATACAAGTGTCCGGGCCGTCTCGCCTTATCGTCCACATGCACCATCCGTATGCCCTGGGAACTGATGGTCAGTTTCATCTTTGTGCCGTTTTTGCCCATTTCGCTCTTGCTCCAGATCTTGCTGACCGCGACGTCGGTGCAGCCATCTCCCTTGGACTGGATAGTTGTTGCATTCCCGAGATACAGGACAGTATAAGTAGGGTCATCACTGGTAATTTTTACCTTTTTCCGCTTGGATTTGAACATGTTCCCTACTCTGTTGAGAGCACTCTCCGGGCAGGACTTTGCGAAGGAGGTTAGCGCCGAGTAGTTAAGACTGACGGCATAACCCTTCTGCTTCGACTGCTTGTCCTCCTCGATCAGATCGAATTTATTCTTCTTCCACGGGAGCATGATATGACTGTCCCTTTGAGGACTGCTACAGAATCTAATTGAACCAGTGATTATTTTTATGTTGTCATTTGTCAAATGACAACTAATACAACGAAAATTGCAACTGCAAAGGACTCAAGTTAGCTAATTCTTAATATACTCTTATTCCGAACATCTAGCGCATGCCACATCACCCTCTCGCTCTATAAACTATAATCTCCTTCGAGCTACCCTCGAGCTACTTCTATCCCTTTATAGACCCATAAGTTGACTGTTGAGAATGAGAAGATCAGCTGTAAATATACACTGGGACGAACCATTTCACTGACACGAGGGGGAGACGGAAAACCGAACTATACGCAGAAGACTGGGCTGTAGGCTACTAAAATCGTAGACAAGTTATGCTCCTGCAAACCGTCCTTTCACGCAAATTATTTGTTTTAATAATCAATATTTGGATTGAATGTTATGCAAAATATACTCTGCTTCAAAACACATATCCTTGGTATTGCCAACAGTGGCTCTTTTACTACTAAATAAAATGTGAAAAGTATAACAGTGTGACTCTTCTTAATTTATTATATTATACATATAGTAGGCTAAAGTGGAGTTGGAAGGACATTTTTCCTTAGTCGGGAAATGTAAGCGTATCACATGTATTCATTCATGATGTCAGTAATCTATGATAGAATTTTTTTGAGATTCATATTGTAAGATTGTTTACTACCGCCATCTGTTGGATTTACAAAAGTGCGACCACGCAGTGAACATCACTGTGCTGTCCGCTCCGCCGATGTAAACCTCCCTTTTTGTTAATTTCGCCTAAAAGCAGTGACATCATGAATATTTAATTTTAAATGTTGAATAAAACGCATTAATCGGGAAATTGCAGCTGGTATAAGACTATAATGACAAAGACTAACGGTACGGGACAGCGATTGTAGCACTTTGCTCAAGGGTAGGCCTACAACAGCAGTGCTAAATTGTATAAAAATAAGACAAAGCATGCGTGCGCTGTGCAAGTCACTCTGGATATAAAAACGTTCGCTAAAGGCATTTATACTTACTTCAGAAAACGGTATGATTAATGTAATGATTCTGATAAATGTGAACTGTTATCACAACGAAAAAGACCATGCAACATAAGGCAACCACAGAAATGTATTGGCACGTACCATTCTTAGGTGAG
This sequence comes from Ilyophis sp. 1 JC-2022, assembly GCA_022702515.1. Lineage (NCBI taxonomy): Eukaryota > Metazoa > Chordata > Actinopteri > Anguilliformes > Synaphobranchidae > Ilyophis > Ilyophis sp. 1 JC-2022. The sequence continues at coordinate 27,721,141 of CM040403.1, forward strand.
GCACCCTTGATCAAAGTAACCTACTTAAACTGAATTGTTTCAATAAATATATATCTGTATTACACGGATTGTATGTAAAATAATGTAGTCTTGATGAGCGTCTGCTAAAGTCCTAAAATTAACTATAGAATGGTTTCATTAGCCTATGGCAAAACACAATAAGCATTTTGCCGATTGTCTTTCATTTGGTGCTTTCCACTGTGTAATTTCCCAAAAGCATTTATGAGGTTTTGAGTCGTTTGTATTGTGTAAAGCTATTTTTGTTAGGCTATAGGCTACTGATATTGTTTCAAGAAATACAAACAATTGAGGAGCAACTTTAATTTGCTTAAAGCGTCTTAATCCAATTTATTTGTTGTATCACATTCCAAACAACGTTTGAACATTTCTACGTTCTAAGATGTTTTATTGTAGGTAGACCTATCCACTACAAATTCAGTATATAAACAAATTAAGTGTATATATATATATTCATGCATGTAATTATAAATTGGCCTTTTAAAAAAACTATTTCAGGATTTTGAAAGCAATATAACTTGTCAGTTATTTCTGTCATATGAGATCTAAACTTGATGCCAATAATTTTGTATTTTTTTCCATGCTGTTCCAGTGTAATTTACAGCTAAATTTTGTCTCACCCCCAAATTCCCATAGAGATCCATTCAAATGCAGAGGTTATAGTAAAATAAGATATCAAGAGCCTTTTGATATTTGTTGGGTAGTCACGGACATCAGGAAGTCATGGCATGCAAAGGATGGGGGGGTTCTATAATTTCTAAACGGTTCATTCGATATGGATGAAAACATCCTCAAAAGCTGACAATCTGCACTTCAACCTCATTGTCATTGTATCCTTTCAAAGTGCTTGAGTACAGAACCAAAATAACAAAAAATGTGTCACTTTCCAATGAATTATCGTGCTCACTGTATATAGCTACATATGGAAATAGTTTATACATGAATAATAAACCACATATAAAAAACGGATATTGCGCCGATGGCAGTGTGGTTACATTCTGGAACCATTCTTTTCGACATTGTTTTACTCGGCAGGTGATTTGAAGACACGTTTGGATCATACCATTATCCATAAATAAAAATAAACGTAAAAAGGTATTATATGTTATGAAGCATCGCCCTGCTCCTGTTGTCGTTTTCAATTATGCTACGAAAAAGATTATTGTTAATTGATGATAAATTGTGGGTTATTTTGCTGCTACTCGAGACTTTTTTGTATTTCGGATGCACGTGGTTCGTTCCGTAGCACTTCCGACCATGGCGAAAACAAGTCTCACATGGTAATTTTACAGTGGTTAGATAAGTAGGTGATTACATTGTGTATAAAATCGGAAAAGTGTGATTTTACCACTAGAAGTTGTCCACGCAAAATTCAAGATGGGAAAGAAGAAATCTGGAGGTGGTGGCACGGGACTGGGAAGAGCTTTGATAAAGGAGAGGCTTTTGGCAGGTCGTGGCAACAGACATATAGATTCTTGGGTATGTTCTGTAGCTAACGTTAGTACTCGGTCAGCACTGGCTATTGCAGTTAGCTTAATTAACTAGTCTACTAAAATATTGTTATACAACCTTCTTTTAGATAGCTTGCGAAACAAAATGTTGTGCTCTTTCCATTTTTATATGTGAAGCTTTGTTAAATGAACTATTCATAATGCTCGCTTGCGTTCACACCTACAGCTCCACACCAGTGAGCTTAACGATGGGTACGACTGGGGTCGTCTGAACTTGCAGTCCGTCACAGAACAGAGCTCACTGGACGACTTTCTGGCCACCGCAGAGCTCGCAGGGACTGAGTTTGTAGCCGGTAAGAAAACGCGCCATTATGCTGAACGAAAATGGTACAATTCCAGCCGATTAATCTATTCGTTGAACTAGATGTCCTTCCAGGTAAGGGATGTGATGTGTCTATTTGCAGAAAAGCTCAACATCAAGTTTGTGCCTGCGGAATCCAGATCGGGCCTGCTGACGTCGGAGGAGACCAAAAGACTTAATAAGCTCCATGAAGAGAATGAACAGTTCCTACGCATACCTCGCAGGTATTCAAAACTTCACTACTCGAAACTGGCCGATTAGTACTCCCGTACTTTGTTAGAACGACGTTAGCCTAGAGTACTGACCTCGGTCGTCTTTTGGTCCTGTTCGACTTGTGATCCAGGCCAGAATGGGACCAGAGTACCAGCACAGAAACTCTCCAGCAGATGGAGAGAGACAAGTTCCTGGAGTGGAGACGGGAGCTGGTAACGTGAGTCGCTCACTTTCTTGTTGCATCTGAAAAGGCGCCTTAATCATTTCGATGAAAACCTCACCGCATTCAATTTTTCTGACCACGATTTGAAGTTGCAAATGCATAGCCTGTGTACATGTATGAAGTCACCTGTTTTGAACAGTCAGAGGTCCTCTCTTTAATGTGAATTATATATATTTTTTGTACCGATACAAAGGACTGAAACGTTCATATTCTTTATTAAGATGGCCTCAAAGCTAGTCCGTTATTAATGTTTTTTTTTTTTTTTTTTCAGACTGGAAGAAGATCAGAATTTAATTCTCACCCCATATGAACGCAATCTAGATTTCTGGAGACAACTTTGGAGAGTCATAGAGAGAAGGTAGGAACAGAAGCATTATATTAAGATCATAGTAAAAGGATGTAGCCTACCTTTACATTTGGGCATTTAGCAGATGCTCTTAACCAGAGCGATTTACACAGGTTACATGTTTACATGCAATCCATTTATGCAGTTGGATATTTATTGATCAAATGAAGGTAGCCTACTTTGCTCAGCAAATAAGTACCAACGGCAGCTCCCCAATTGGGGATCGAACCCACAGCCTACAAGCCCAGTTCCTTAACTATTACACTACATTATGCTGTCCTGTGTAGTTGTTCACTGTGTTCCACTTGTTACATGTTGATCATGGAGTTTGATGATTGAATCATGTTTTAGGGGGAGCTTGATGGTAAATGTAATGCAATGAACTGTCTTCTGTTATGCAGTGATTATGGACCTGGTGGACATGAGCTTGTAAATTTGAGGTTACAAGTTCAATTCCCAGGTGGGGGCACTACTGTTGTACCCTTGAGTAAGAAACCAAACCTGAATTGTGTTTGCAAATATCCAGCTGTGTACATGAAGTTAAAGCTGTTTAAGTCAGTCCAGTTAGGAGTGTCTACCTAATTTCCAGATGTGGTGCAGCGGCTTCTTAATTTGACGTAGTACACAGAACTGGTGTGTGGTGTAATTTGGCTTTTTGCTGTGATCTATTTTGTAGTGATGTTGTAGTGCAGATTGTGGATGCCAGGCACCCTTCCCTGTTCCGATGTCCAGATCTTGTAAGTAACAACCGTGAACATGTAGACAAGGAATTAGCTTTATCTAACACCCACCAACAGCCAGATGCTGGTAAAAGTTTGATTGTGGCTGGTAAGATTCTCGACTCTAGCAGCCACTTTGGCAGGTAACCAACCAGGTTGGTAAAATCCTGAAAACGACTGGTAATTTTTTATAATCCAAAAGCCACTCTGGCCAGTGGGTGAAAAAGTAAATTTTATGCCCTGCAAACATGAATGTTAATTTCAGTTTGATACCTGATATCGGGAAGTATTCCTTTTACACAAAGAGTTGTGAATGCGTGGAACTAAGTGTGAAGGCCAGGTCATGCAGTGGAGGCAGAGACGCTATGGGAGTTTAGTGATGAGCCCAGATGGGTTGAATGGCCTGTTGTCGTTGTTTTTATGTTCTTGCTCGTCTCACAGGAGAGCTATGTGAAGGAGGTGTCTCCACACAAGGAGAACATGCTGCTGATGAACAAGGCCGACCTGCTGACACGGGAACAGCGGGGGATCTGGGCGCGCCACTTCGAGAAAGAGGGCATCAGGACTGTGTTCTGGTCTGCCCTGGCGGAGAACGCGCGGCTGGAGGCAGAGGAGAAGGTACACAAAGCCAGTTAACGTGTCTGTGTTTCTGTCCACCCCAGTTTGTATGGCCGAGGCCCAGGGACCAATGGCCTACGTCAGGGAGGAAGCTGGCTGCTTCTACATTTCTCATTATGGTTAAAAAGGCTAAGCTAATGCATGAGCATGTTCACAGTTTATCATTATGGTTAAAAAGGCTAAGCTAATGCATGAGTATGTTCACAGTTTATCATGATGGTTAAAAAGGCTAAGCTAATGCATGAGCATGTTCACAGTTTCTCATTATGGTTAAAAAGGCTAAGCTAATGCATGAGCATGTTCACAGTTTATCATGATGGTTAAAAAGGCTAAGCTAATGCATGAGCATGTCCACAGTTTATCATTATGGTTAAAAAGGCTAAGCTAATGCATGAGCATGTTCACAGTTTATCATTATGGTTAAAAAGGCTAAGCTAATGCACGAGCATGTTCACAGTTTATCATTATGGTTAAAAAGGCTAAGCTAATGCATGAGCATGTTCACAGTTTATCATTATGGTTAAAAAGGCTAAGCTAATGCATGAGCATGTTCACAGAACATTAGTTTTCCCCCCACCCTTAGTTTTAAAGTTGCCTAAATTGAAGTAGCTAAAATGTTTTGACTTGCTTGAACGATCATCTAAGTAAAAAAAAAAAATCATAATTAAGCTACACATTCAATTTGGCTACTCATTTGGAAAAAGTTGCAACGTTGGGGTCTGTTTGTGACTATGGCTAATGAGGCTTTTGTACACGACAGGGTGAGGCCGATGGCGAGCAAGAGGAGGAGCGGGATGAAGAGGAGGAAGGAGACACTGATGAAGAGGAGAGTAGAGAGATGTTTGAGGATTGTGTGGAGGAAGGGGACTGGCAGACCTGCTCAGAGGGATCAGAGGAAGAGGAAGATGAAGAGGAAGATGAGAGAAAAGAGGAGACCGGGTCCCCAAGCGCCTCCTCTTTCCGTAACTCTAGTCGCCTCCAGCACAAAGACCAGCTGCTGGCTCTGTTCAAGACTGTTCACTCCGGGACCAAGCTGAAAGAAGGGCAGATTACAGTGGGGCTGGTAAGTGCCCTCTTGGCACACTTGTTTTATGGGGTGATTATTGTACTGTGATCATTACCATTTGGTGTTCCTATTCTCTTTTTTTCTTGACTAGGTTGGGTATCCTAACGTTGGAAAAAGTTCCACAATTAACACACTTCTCAGGGATAAGAAGGTGTCCGTATCGGCCACCCCCGGACACACAAAGCACTTTCAGGTAACCCTGATGTTTTAGTATAATATGCTTTTTTGACTGATTTGTTGATTGATTGGTTTTGATTTGATCGAGTTTATCGATGTGTATAAAAAATGTAAAAACTTTCTTGAGAGGATCTGTATCCAGGGATGTGATCATTTCAGATTTTTTCTGATTAATCAGGAAATTCTGATCTTTTTCAGACACAAAATGTCTTTGGGGGGACCTTTTAGTGTTTGGCTTTATTGCTGAACGTTCTCTCCTGCTGTCAGTATTTCTTGATTAATCAGTAGAAATGTGGATCCCAGTGAAAGCGCAGTTTAACTGTGTTACAGACTGTTCGTGGAGCCAGGTTTCTGTCTGTGTGATTGTTCGGGCCTAGTTAAGAGCACAGTTTGACCCTGTGTTACAGACTCTGTTCGTGGAGCCAGGTTTCTGTTCGTGTGATTGTCCGGGCCTCGTTAAGAGCACAGTTTGACCCTGTGTTACAGACTCTGTTTGCGGAGCCAGGTTTCTGTTCGTGTGATTGTCCTGGCCTCGTTAAGAGCACAGTTTGACTCTGTGTTACAGACGCTGTTTGTGGAGCCGGGCCTGTGTCTGTGCGACTGTCCGGGCCTCGTCATGCCTTCCTTCGTTTCAACCAAGGCCGAGATGATCTGCTGCGGGATCCTCTCCATCGACCAGATGAGAGACCACGTCCCTGCCGTCTCTTTAATATCCTTTCTGTTCGGGATTTTAAAGGGAAAACTTCACCCTGAAAACACTTTTGGGTGGTAAATGTATCTGTCCACTGATAATATGGTCAAAAATGCACCAATTACAACATATCCAATCTACTCAATTTCCATCTCCGGCCCTGGAAAAATGTATCACTGGAGCAGGCCCATCTCAGTGTAGTCGTTAAATTACAACGAGTTCCCCATTGCACGATTTTGAGCAGTGCTTAAAACAATAAATAATAAAAAAAAAAAACAAAATAAAAAAAAAAAACAAAAATAAACAAAACAATGAAAATAAAACAAAAAGACAAACAACAATACAAAAAGCATATTAAAACATAAAAGCAAAAACAAAAAAAAAAAAATAAAATAATAAAAAATAAAAAATAATTGAAATAATGTATTGCAAATTAAAACAAATTTAAATTATGCTGCTGTGATGTTATTGCGTGCTATAATTTATTAGAGGCCGGACGACGCTGAGTCTGTTTTTTTGTTTTTTAGTTGCTTGTTTTTAGTCTGTTTGTCCCTACCCCCTCTGCCAGTCCTGCCTGGCTGAGCAGGTGAGAGTCCAGGTGGAGGGCAGCAGTGGATGATTGTCGATGATAGGGTGGAGCAGTGCGCGAGGGTGTGGAGTTGGCTGGGAGGGGGAGGCGGGAGAGGACAGCCAGTTATTGGAGAGGGGCTGACAGCCTCTGTAGGAGCGTCCTGTCAGCTGGTGGACCAGACTGCGTACCACTCTGTTGCGGCATACGCCAGTACGCTATGGTTTCGGTAGAAGAGGTAGGTCAGTCCAGCAGCCGTTCCTCCCCGTTGGTTCCGTTGAGTACTCAAGAGGTGTGTTCTGCTGGCTCTTCTTTTACCACACCCCGCTGTGTTGACTCCTGACGCTGCTGTGTCCTGCCGTTGGAGCTGGCGGGGGAAAATGGGGGACCCAGGGGGGGGAGATGTAGAGGGGGACCCTCTCCAGGGGAGAGGGGGTTCTTTTTCTTCCTGTCCAGGGCAGTCTTATTCTTCCTTCTTTGTCTTCCTGGCCGTTGAGTTCTTTTCTTGAGGACACCCACCTCCACCTGCCGCTGCACACCAGCCCTGTACGCGCACATGTGAACATTTGACCCCCTGTTTGAAATTCATCCCACCTTGGTGATGTGATGATGTGGGGTGGTGTGTGTGGGAGTGGGGGGGTGGGTGTGATGGTAGAGCGGGCTCAACACGCGGGCCCTGAGGTGCGGGGTCCGGAGCGTGTGGGGAGGAGGGCTTGTGTGTGTTGTGTGTCCGATTGTGTGCAGTTGTTGTGTGTTTTTGCAGGTTGATGATTTTTGGGTGAGGTGGCCAGGGGGAAGAGGCAGAGCAACCAGCTGTCCCAGCAGATTGTGTTGAGGAATGGTCAGGATGGGAGCTGTAGTCGAGACGAGGAAAGATCGACAAAGACCTGGATGTTCCCTGGAGTGGAGGGTGGTGTGGAGGAGCTGTGGAGTGATGTCGTCGGTTCGGTGGGTGGATCCTTTATATTTATTGGCATGATGTGGGTAGGCAGGGGGGAGGGGGGGGGCAGTGTGGGCTAACTAACATCACTCAAACTCTCAAAACCAGCAGCCACAGTGTGCGATGCGATGGGCCTGTAGTCATTGAGACACGTGATGATGTTGCTTTTTGGGACCGGGATTATAATGGCCGTCTTGAGGCAGGGGATAACATAACATACTAACGTCAAATTAGGGTTCCAGTTTTCTCTAATTTTACTAAATTATTTTAAAATGTAAACTGCTTATTTTTAACTTATCTTTGATAGTTTACAAGTCAAACAATTATTTGTTATTCAGTACATTATTTCATTACAACCGTATAGCATATATGTACCATAGTAATTGCAAATTATTGACTGTAGCACATCATTGGCTTTCAGAATTTTACTAAATCATGTAATAAATTTGACAAATTTGGCAGAGCTGTCAAAAGCTTTTTTTCAGCCTCGATATAATAGTTGTCACCCGAATCATGTCAGCACTTGATTGGTCACTTGGGGCCTTAACGACGTGACGTGTGTCAGAATATCCCCCGGGCCGTGCTGGACGGGACCTATGGCATCAGCATCATCCGCCCGCGTGAAGACGAAGATCCTGAGCGCCCGCCCACCTCAGAGGAGCTGCTCATGGCCTACGGATGTGAGACCCTAACCCCTAAACCCTAAACCACACACTAAACCCTAAACCCTAGCTCCTGCATTTAACCCTAAACCCTAACTCCTGCACTGAACCCTAAAATCTAAACCTAACCCCCTACACTTAACCCTAAATCACACACTCTAAACCTTAAATCCTACTTGGGAAAACTTAGGAAAGAAAGATTTTTCCTAACCTATAACCCACCCCAGAGGGTCTCATCATGGCCTATGGATTTCAGACTCCCCTAAACCCTAACCCACTCCAGAGAAGCTGCAGGTGGCGTACAGATGTGAGCTACCCTAAACTCTAACGCTCCAGCCAGTGCCCTCACTACACAGCACAGGACGCGCCCCTTTCAGACGTGCCCTTTTCTCAGTGATCATATTCTCCTCTGCTGTTCCTATGCTCCTCTTTCAGACATGAGGGGCTTCATGACCACTCACGGTCAGCCTGACCAGTCCAGGTCCGCTCGCTACATCCTGAAGGACTACGTCTGTGTAAGTCCTCCATTCAGCCTTTGTGTTACTTGTTCGTTTGTTTTTTAAATTTTATTTTAAATCCGTCCCCCCCCCCCTTTTCCTCCCCCAATATGGAACGCTATAACGCTCGTCACAACCTCCACTGTCTTATTCGGGAGGGCCGAAATCAAGCATGTACTCTGTTCTGGCCTCAATTGGCCAGTTTCGATACCAGATTGTGGGGCCCATCCATGCACTAGAATAGCACTTTACTCGGATGAGCCACCCAGCAGCTTTTTTATTGGAACTAACTTGTGTTCTTTTTAGATCTCTTTTTTTATAATTAAAGTCTTATTTTGGTCCCTGTGAAGCATCCATGTATTTGAGAAATGTCCTATATAAATTAAATGTATTATTATTATTATTATTATTATGTGACTCATGTTAATCTTCTTGATCACATATCGGTTGAATCACACAGATGGTAGGTAGACCACATCCCAGTGTTTCAGTGTTTCCCTGTAGAGGTGGGATTTAGGTGGGTAACATCATCTTCATTACATTACGTGCATTTAGCACATGCTCTTATCCAGATTTACACAACTTTCTCATTTTTACACAGTATCCTTTTATATAGCTGGGTATTAACTGAAGCAATTCAGGTTAAGTACCTTGCTCAAAGGTACAACAGCAGTGCACCTGGAAATCAAACCTGCACAAGCCCGGTTCCCTAACCGTCATACTACACTCCCGCTGTTTTCTAAAGGGAAAGTTGCTATACTGCTACCCTCCTCCACACATCTGCTCTGAAGACTTCCAGCCACAGCATCGCGAGTTTGAAAACCGGCAAGCCGCCGAGGACCAGCACTCCGCACAGGGTGTGAAAAGGCCACAGAAAATCAGGAGGATTGAGAATACCGTGGACAAAAACTTCTTTCACCAGGTAACCCCCTCTTACCTGTCTTTACAAAATGGCTTCCCCTCCATCTCTGTACAAAATGGCTTCCCCTGTTTCTTCAGCCATCGGATCAGTGAGTGGGTGAGAGCTTCACCATCTGTCTGGGACTATTATTCATAAAGTATCTCAGAGGAGTAGGGCTGATCTCGGATCAGATTTCCCTGTCCGTATCCATACCATATTCAAACTTCTTTGCGACGTAAACGGTGAAATTTATTGTAGATCAGCACTTCTACTCTGAGGTGCTGTATGAATAAGGGCCCTGATCTAGGGTCAGTTTTCTGGTAATTCTTCTTCATAATGGGTAATGGGTTTGGACATGGTGGAAACCTGATTCTAGATCGGCGCGCCTACTCTAAGTGCCCCGATCTCTTGCAGGAGAACGTGCGGGCGCTGACCAAGGGTGTGCAGTCTGTCATGGGATACAAGCCTGGGAGTGGTCCGGCAGTCCCTGGAACGCCAGGCTCTGAGCGCCCGGCGGGGAAGCCCTGGAAGAAGCACGGAAACAGGAACAAGAAGGAGAAAGTGCGTCGGCTCACTAAACACCTGGACGCCTGACGGCACACCTGTCAAACACCTGTTGACCTGATGGTACACCTGCATAACACCCGGATGAGTCATAACACACTCGTGTGCCTACTGCTGGACTGGAGATTAGCAACAGGGCACAACATTTGATACTCAATGATTGATTGGTGTCTAATCTGACTATCCAGAAATCAGTCATTTGGTATATTCTTGAGGGTTTGAGAAACAAATCTTTTTGAATATTTGAAAATGTTTGTTGAAATGTCTGTTGGATTTCAGGGCCTCTGTGGATGTTTTAATTTAATAAAACTGTACAGGCCTTGCTGAGAATTATTTGGCCAACCTTTGATACTATGAACAGAAACATCTACCTTCTTCAGATGAACGTGATGAACGAATACAACAGACATCTTGGCAAGCTACAATTCTATGAATTTTTGGTAAGTGCTGAGATTTTACATGTAGACATGCCTAAAAATGTAGGAAATATTGCCTATAAAATATATTTCAGCCCCTCTTTTCTCAGTACCGTGCTCCGAAATGCAGGTTGCTCAGTCAGCGATTGCCTCAGTTGCCAGGCCCAATGTACCACAAAAGGAAATTAATGATGGGGTGCGTCCCAATAGTCGAAAAATGCACCCTCCCTTCGTCCACTACCACCTCTACTCCTTCCTCCACTACTAAACGTATCTTTGTGTTTTAATCTAATGTCGCTGATTACATCTTAATTACGTATTAATGGTTACATATGAATTAATGTCTCGACACAAACCGCAATGTCAGGTACATTGTATACTGTACATGCAAATACTTGTACTCGAAATGTTAAGACAGTTTTGCATACATAGAGGAGTGGTAGTGGGGTAGTGGAGGAAGGGAGGTGGGGAGTGAAGAATATTGGGATGCAGCCAAGGAGAGTTCAGCCGGATCTCTGGAAGACCAGAGTCGCATGGTGATTATGTCACTGAGTATATGGTGGAAGTAAACCCAGGTCAGACCAGGAACTAATATACTGCCAGCAATGTGATGGCTCAGTCCATTTTAAACAAAGGGCAGAAAATATTGCTACAAACTAAGTGCGAAAAAAGGCTTATATGGTAGTCTTAAAATAATGAAAAAGGTTTGTGAAATCGCTAAGATGACATTTTCCAGAATAATGATGAAATATGCTTTTTGAAACGAAAACATAGAATGTGTTCAATTAAAATATTTTCTGATCTCGTTTTCATTTTAATGAGATGCTAATACTGTATAGAACAGTATGTTTTTGTAGACAGCTTATCGTCTTTAGTCTTGGAGTGCAGTATTGGGAGGCACTTGTTTTGGAATGGAAGCAGTGTTGGTGATGCAACTCAGTCAGTTTGTGGTTCGCTATGTGTTTTCATTCTTAAGAGACCCGTCTCTAGATGCCTGTACATCATTACAACACAAATGTAATAATTGTTTGATCTTCATAAATTGTTGATTACATTACATTGTATTTGAATGTAGTATAGTGTTCATTTTCAGCCAACCAGGCAAGGATAAGAGATTAAAGATGTTTGTGTATAAATTGAACCCATTCTCAGAATGTCTGTATTCTCAGAGCCACATCTCTAAAATGTTTCCTCTCCTATCATCAATTCCATGGAAGCACATAAAAGTTTCCGTTAAAATCACAAGGTTAAATCGATTTATTGTGAACATGTTTTGATGCATTTATACAAAGCACATCACAGAGAATTTGACCCAGTTCTCTATTGAGCGTGAGTTTACCAGTGTAATCCAGTCCGGGAAAGTGGTTCCCTTCACCCACATCCACATCTGAGATGTCTAATGTTCCAGGTGCATCTGATGTAGAAATTATGTCATTCTTTCTCAGCATTGACCCACTGCAGAGTACAATGAATGAAAGACGCCATCCAACTGACTGAATACAATTAATGTGCACAGCGCTGAAGTTTTTACTGCCTGTAATATCTTTTGCTGCGGCTGGAACGACAATGCTAATTAAAAGAGCCAGAACTATATGATTGGAATTACTCACTATTGGAAATGAAATGTGTGAAATCAGGCTTATGTTTGTAGACAACTAGAGATTCAAGTCGAAAATGCTCCGCTTTAAAACTCCAGAAAATGGGGAGGGGCTTTCATCACATGAGCTACACCTGCTTATTCAGTGGTATTATTCTCGCGCAGTCGCTATACAGACCCACAAATATTAATGAATACATAGCACACCATTAATTATCCTGCTTTGCTTTCCACTCTTTCGGACAAAATATATCTAGGGTGTCTGCGCAATGCTTTTTCTAAACTGCAGAAAGATAATTTCCTAGTGATGCGTTACAAATCACCTGACCGGTTTAATTCGCCAGGTAAGTCCATTCCAATTGGCTGTTTCCGTCAGGTTTCAGTTTAACATGGAGCGCCTCAGATGTTTTCGGGATCTTCGCTACCCTTCTCGGGTACCTCATTCTCACCTTTATTAGAGTGGATGGATGATGGAGGAGAACTTAAAGAAAATCGACGGTGACCGAAATCAAGAGAAGAGAGGTTTTTTTGACTCAACCTCTTGGTGGAGCCCCGAATTTGTTTCGTCTTGTTTGGCAAATGAGAAAGTTTGTATCTCGATTGGACTCTGCGGTCTTTCTGCAGTATTCTGGGTGATAGCCTGTCTTCTGTAAGTAGTTCTTAAGTTAAAGAAAATGTCTGCAAAGTTGTGCGCATTACGTGTTAACGTATTAAATTTTGCACGAACACATCGGAATATTGTCCAATACGACTTGTTTTAATTTAAAAACATCCGGTTTTACTGTCCTAGGCTTGTGTGTAAACGATGCAGAACGAAGGACAGGAATGTTGGCAATACCCCAGCCAGCGCACTCTACTGCTTTATTGGAAACTTGAGCAGCACTGTGGGGGCCTTCTTATCCAACCAACTGGTGATCCAGGTAGGGCAAAACGGGCAGCTGCTTGCATAGGGGGCTATACTGCGTTACCATGTTTATCCTGCTGTGGATGCAACCTGATACGGATTGTGACGTATAACAATGTATCATTAAAATGCATAATTTTGTATCTAGCCTTATAAAGAATCCTGATCAAAGAGGGATTGTCCTGTTTGTGGTTGTTGTTTTAGGTATTTATGGGTGCGCTCCTGGCGGCACTGGATGTTCTACGTTTCATTTTCATAATCGTACCCTGTTGTGGCAAAACCGGTAAGCTAAGAGGCAAGATTATTGTCATTATCATCCAATTTCCAAATCGAAACAAACTTTTATAACAGAACAACCATCACACATGTAATTCTTGAGAAATGAATCTTGAAGTCTAATTCCTGTTGGAGTCGATATATTTTAACCACACAGATTCTGGGCAATGTTTGACTTTGGATCGCAGTTCCTCTCTGCATCCTGTTCGGCAAGTGCCCAAAAGCACGTGACATGTCATCCCGCATGTTTGTTTATGAACCTCGTGGCTGTAGTAGGTCTGGATTCAGTAGTGCGCCACATGCAAACGCGTCCTCAAAATTATCATCATAATCATGTCTTGACAAAGGTCTTTGGACTGAGAAGTTGACGATAATGAACTCGGAGATATGTGCATGGGCTGGAAATGTATTATGAAAATTCTAGTAATTTACCTCTGAAAGTAAACCGACACTCCCTCTTTCCTTAGAGAGAAGGATGAAGATGATGAGGAAGAGGAGGAGGCAGAACATTTTTGCCCTGTCTATCCCCTTGTTTTTTGGACTTGGGTTCTACACTTGCCATGGCCTGTATCCACAACAGGGAGACAGCGCCCCCTTCAGGAGACGCCTGCTCAGCTTAGTTTCACAGGTGAGCTGCACTTAATCATCGGTTGCAATCACCGTTAGTAGCAAACGCTACATGTTTGGATGAGGGAGAAGTTGGAGAAGACTATTTTTGCTTTTTTGAAAAATACTGCCACAATGTTTTGCCTCTAAATGAGCAAAACAACAGGCTAATTGTCCAAGTGCCCGACTCCCATAATAACATTGTAACTGAATGTGCTGCATTTGCTTCATCTGCACCAGGATCAAACTGAAATCCTGGGTTATGCACTTGGCCTGCTCTCACTTGTGATTGGCTGGACTTCCAAGCTTCCCTCTGTAACTAAAGCTGTAAGTATCACTGGTCTAAACTGCACTGTAGCAGTTTCTCCATACATTTCTACAATGGTTACACATTGTGTTTTATGAATTTAGGTAATACACTCAGGAAAAAAGGTATAAAAGTAGCTAAAAGGGTACAAAAGCTTGTCACTGGGGTGGTACCCTATAGGTACATAAAATTGTACCCCTAGCCAGCAATATATAATTAATCTGTTTTTTAGTTGAAAAGGTACTTGTTAGTACCGAAACTTAACATTATTGAACTTTCAATAATAATTGATTATTTCTGAGAGTGTAGTAATTGCTTGGTCATGAATGGCAATTGTATCAATGTAGTGTTTGTAATTATGTCTTATTATATGCAGTGCATTGAGCACAGGATAAGGTCTACACAAATGTATTATTATTATTTATTGCAGAGGTCTAGTGCAGACTCATGTAATGTTGTGTAATTTTAATAGGAAGGCATTTGACCACTGATCCTGTCCGCTTCAGACACTGGTTTTCAGGTGTGTGGACTGTGTAACTGTGTAGACCGATATGCGAGCAAACATTTAGTCGCTGCCGCCATTGTGTTTGACACCCCTTTGAGCCTCTTCATTTAGTGATCCAGTGGTTTTTCAGCATCGAGAGAAGATTACCTCAGCTGCACATGTCTCCTTTGGAATTTTGTGTGTGCTTGCGAATGTCCTCTACGGCTCGGCCATCCTGGTTTACGACACGCACCCCGTGTCTGTCCTGAGGGCGTTGCCGTGGTTACTGAACTCCTTTGGCTGCGCTGCCTTTGATGTCGTTGTATCCTTCCGATGCCGTTGAGGCTAATTAGCTATATTTTGCTGTAGGTATCCGCACAATAAGTGATGATGTCATTGGGATACAATCGTATTGGAAGTGAATGGAGGCTTCTTTGCCATTAGAGATTTTGGTGTAATGGTGACAAATCTATTATCTCTATATTTGAGACCAAAATCACAATACTTAAGATGTGCATTAACTGATGGCCTGGAGCATTTTCTTGTTTTTGGTTTTATCTTGTCTGCAGCCTCCACTTAATCATCATCATTTGGGGTGGGGCTCTGCACATTGTCTTTGCTGTGAGCTGTAGATTTATATGGGACACATTAGACATAAGATGGTCAAATTTTCCTTGAGCTGATGACCAACTGTAGATTAAAACACATTTTGGCTTGTATTGTCCTTTAACCAAGTCTCCACAGATCCTGGGACTGTCCTGTTTCAGAAAGCACAGGGGACCGGACACCCCTCAGCTCTGGGACCCCACAGACACACAGTCTCTATTGGGCAGCTCCGCCGCTGAACCCCACAACCAAAAGCACCCTGTGAGCCTACAAAAACTCTCCTCACACCCTCCATCCATCATTCAATAGGCTACTCAGCGGTAGCTAGCCTATCTTGGTTGAACGATCAGTCATTGAGTCATTCATTGGCTGAGCCGTTCAGGGCTTGTTGGAGCCTGCTATGGACATGTTCAGGGGCCTGTATCATAAAGCAGGATTACTGAGTTATCTGGATAACTGCACTGAGTAAAATCCTGTTTTTACTTCAGTCCAAGTACCAGATTTGGGAGTGTTCCAGGTTTTACTCAGTGCAGTTATCCAGCTAACTCAGTAATCCTGCTTCATGATACAGGCCCTCGGACGTGCCGAGCATTGAGCCAGGGTCCTGGGATGTGCATAAATTATACAGGTTTTTTATAAATTTTTTGTTATATATACAATGGGGGAAATAAGTATTGGACACGTCAACAATTTACAAGCCTTTAACCATCACTCTGCTGCCAGAAATACAGTAGATATGGATGGATAACTTGAAGGGTTTCTTCTCCTGACTTATTTTTCCATAGAGTTCAATAGGAAAATCTGTCAGGAGAAACAACCCTTAAAGTGATCCTTCCATATCTACTGTATTTCTGGCAGCAGAGTGATGGTTAAAGGCTTGTTTAATACATCAGACCCTTGATGACTTAGAGCCACTTAGCCAACCATGTGTTCTATACTGTTTCAGTGTAATTTACAGCTAAATCTTGTCTCACCCCCCAATTCCCATAGAGATCCATTCAAATGCAGAGCTGTTATAGTATCGCTTGTAAGAGTACCAGCAAATAAGATATCAAGAGCCTTTTGATGTTGTTGGGTCACAGACATCATAAAGTCATGGCATGCAAAGGATATGCAACCAAATATAAAAAATATGGCTTTTCTACCACATTTAATTTAGCGTGTTCAATACTTTTTTCCTGTGTCATTTCACTTTATTGCACATAACTTTTTTAAAGAACTGGAACGTTACAATTTCTTTAGCTGTGTAGTTTTATTGAGTTAATACCAATGTCTGGTCAAAATCTCATGTGAATAGCTACATTGGAAATATGTTTGATAATAAAATTGTTGACGTGTCCAATACTTATTTCCCCCGTTGTATATTTTTATAACACTTTAGCTCAGTTCAGGCAGATTTCCTAGTCTCGTTTTTTTCTTTTTTTGCCAAATGTCCTCATTCTTTAAAATTCTTTCTTTTTCTGTGGCTGAAAAAGGAGAACTGAGCACTGCCTAATAATGTAATAAATTCAATAATTGAATCTGCATTTTGCTCATTTCATTTTTGTCTTTTTAGGGTTCAAACGGGACATCCCTCCAGAAGCTTCGCAGTAAAAAATGTCTTAAGAAGACAGCGGAAATAGGACGCTATATGGACATTAATATCCAACCTGTCCAACCGGTGCCAAAGGTGTGCTTTCCTTAATGTAGAAAACACTTCCCTGTGCAATTTAGAAGACAGACAAAACGTACATACAGGGTTGTCGTCAGTTTTCAAGGGGAGTGGGGGGGGGGGGGATGCCGGTGGGGGTTGGTGGGGGGTGTCACAATAAAACTGCAATGCTCTTTTACCAGCTGGGTATTCTCATAATTACGGTTTAAAATAAAAATAGAGATAAAAGTAGATGATGAAAAATTATTGATACAAGGGTGGTTAGCTCTGATATCAGATTGAATTTCTTGTTTTCCAGGTGTTTCTGAAAGAGGTGAAGATCTCCAGGGAGGGCCAGACTGGCAATCTGCCGCAGAAGAGAACGGTGAGAGGGGTGCGGGAGGAGGACCCCAGCTCCTCCGACACCTCCACAGCCTCTTCCTCTCTCAACCCTGAACTGGAGGTCAGCCCCAAGTTTGGCAGCTAGAGTGGGGGTTCTCATCTTCAGTACAGGGCAATGCTTTTGTATGCTGGTTTTCATTCCAGTGACAATCACAAAGCGGGATTAAGGAGTTAGCCGTCTAAGTTTTGTAAATAATTTGAATTTGATGACATCTGATTGGATGAGTGCCTGAGTTACTTCAAAAAAGTAACAATTTAGCTGGCTAACTCCTTAATCCCACTTTGTGAAATACCCCTCTGAATTGTAATAAGCTGTTGTTTGTTATTAATTGTAAATTAATTCCCTCAAGTGAGCTATTTTATGACGTAATTTGCTACGTGCAGCAAGCAAACTTTAAAGGTGCTCTGCAAGAGAGGATTGACGAGAAACAAACAAAAATGGAACTGAACTGCCCTTGCAACATATAGAAAGTGCAACACCATAGTTGAAATGTGACCACACAATTTTTCCACGTGGAGCATTGCATTGTGGGATTCCCCTCTTGCTGGAAGCTTGCATTTTATACCCTTGGTGGGAGGGAGAATAAACAAGGGAGTGAGGGAATTTAATTACTCACTCCCCCTTTTTAAATTGGAACTGAATCCCACTTGGTGTGGCTGCCATATTTCATCCTGGCATTTTGGGGATTCCCTCTTGAAGCAAGGTAAGGGAATGACAGGAAGAAAGCATAAAATTTGGATCCAAAGGCAGCCCTGGAAACTTCTAGGATAACATGGGCCAGTTGCTAGCGGCCAGCTCAGTCTTGCATGTCAAAATGAACAATTAACTATTGGGGTGCTGTCACTAAATGAGACTAATATTACTATTATTACTTGGTTGCTGAACTCACAATCACTCACATGCCACAAGGGCAGGGGTGCGTTCCCATCCAAAATGTATCCTTTCTTCCTGTCGATCCCTTCCCTTGCTTCAAGGGGGGAATCCCCAAAATGCCAGGATGAAATATTGCAGCCACACCAAGTGATTTGGATCCAATTTAATAAAGGGGAGAGAGTAATTATATTCCCTCGCTCCCTTGTTTATTCTCCCTCCCACCAAGGGTATAAAATGCAAGCTTCCAGCAAGAAGGGAATCCAACAATGCAATACTCCATTGAGAAAAAGTGGGCGGTCACATTTCAACTCTATGGTGTTGAACTTCCGAAATGTTGCGAGGGCGGTTCGGTTCCGTTTTTGTTTTTCTCGTCAATCCTCCCTTGCAGAGCACCTTTTAAGTTTGATTGCTGCACGTACCAAATTGCATCACAAGATAGCTCCCTCGAGGGAAGGCGGCAAAGGAAGGGAGCGTGTGAAATTGGATTCGAATGCAGCCTCGACAGGAAGAAAGGATACATTTCGGATCCGAATGCAGCCTCGGTTTTAAACGGAGAACAGGATCTTTTGGCAGAATGGATGCACCTTGCCATGGTCATGCATTACAGGGCAGGATATGGCTTTACTCTGGTGGGGGGGTATATATTTGAAAATGCTAATATAACTCGGTATAATTCAAAATTATAGTACCACTTCACACACACATATTAAACAGTGATGCATTTTCATTTTGACAGTGAGGAATATGAGTTGCAAATCTATATCGCATCAGTAGGTGGCATTAGTGTGCAAACATTGAATTTGTGGTTTCAGACCCTGTCATTTTTATGTACAGATGAAGGAAAGTGGTATTTATTTTTTGTATTTAAACTGTTTAAAATATATATATATTTTGTTTTTAATCCCTTACCAGTCCTCCTCAAAGCAGCAGCCCCCCCCCCCCCCCCATCTCCGTGCTCTCCACTGTTCCCGAAATGCCAATTAACAGAGAAGCTCATTTTTACCTGAAACATAAGCAGGCGGCAGGCGGCATGGCGACAACAATCGGGCTTTAAACACTTCACAAAACTGGGAAACCCCAGATCATGGTAGAAATCAAGAGTTTGCACGTCGCAAGAAACAAGTTCTTTGTCATAAAACTGCCATCCCCAAATATTGATAGACTGGAATTTATAGTTCAGAGTTTGTCAGTGATCCCAAGAAGGAGACCCATGCACTGGAGCAATTTTAAACCACTTACTCACACCCAGATAAATCACATAAAAGGTCACAGGAATTACAAAGTGCGTATTTCTGCCTCACCCATCACATCACATTGCTCTCAGAAGTACTCAAGAAGTACTCAATCTGATCATAATATAGTTGCACCCTTCAGGGCCAGTGATTAAATATAGCCAGAGACTTGGTAAGGTAGGTGGAGCAGACCACGTGTTGCTGGATGATTTTTAACACCTCATGTTATGCATGAACATAAGCCCTGGGTATTGGTTTACTTAAATGGGTGAATGATTTTGGAATGATGTTACCCTTGCACAGTGACATTTTAAATGGTCAATTATGAGGCAAAACATGGGGTTGAACTGTCTTGCTTTCAACTAGGCTACAGCGCAATAGAAATGCACCCCAATTCGTGTACAAGTACCTCAATATACACATTGACCGCATTAAATCAGACAAGCAGCTACTGTTATTTAATTATAATAATTTAATAACTTAACTATTTAGTTGTACAGGTTTGCTTTTATATGCAATGGTATTTTGTGGGGCAGTAAGACTGGCATGCAGTTCATGTATCGGTTTGAACATTAAATAAAAATCTCATGATTCATTTTAAGTGTTTTATTACTCTTATCTGCAGTGGGATTTTGAAGAGGCAAATGCTCACTGGAACAAAGTACAAAAACCACAGAAAAGACCAGAAGCTTTCCCACTCCAGGATTGGACGGTTCAGTTCGGGACAAACCCCACCAGCCATTCAGAGTCTGATTCCGTCAAGAGAGACGGAATCGTGGAGGAGAGAAGCTGTGCTATGGCGGGTGACCAGCTAGTGGCGGCTCCAAGCACTGGTAAATGAATGAACAATGGACAACACTTTGCAGCCAATGGCAAATGAATGGTCAATGGGACAACACTTTTCAGCCAATGGTAAATGAAGAACTAGTAGGACATCTCTTTGAAATTAATGTAATTATATGCTGTATTCATACCCAAACTGATTGAAACCTCCCCTTTTTTTACTATGGTAAACTATCATAGTAATGAACTGTTAACTGTTCAATTAAATTTGAAGGCAATAAAAAGGTTTAAATGTATTAAATAATGTATTCATGTTTTACTGTGCCACTTGTAAATAATGACCTTTCTGAAATCTTTTTTTTAAGGTAGTACTTAGAACTGTCATACAATGCTCACCATTGTATCGTATGAATTGAATAAATTATGAAATATCATGCTTACGCATCATTTTCAATATTGTAAGTTAAATATTCAGAAATACTTCCTTAACCCTAAAGTAGATTATTTTACATTTTCTAAGGCTATCTTCATATCTTTATTTACATATTGCACATTTTAATCCCATTCAAGGATGTATTAGATTATCCACCACCATCTGCCACCTTAAGTGTACTCTGCACTAAATTATACAAGCCATTAAGAATCTGTCGTATAAATGTTTGTAATGAAACGAACTGCAGGCCAACCCGGTTATCAAGGCCTTTACTAGAAGCCAGAGGAACTTGATAAGTGGCAGGGGCGTCTCAGGCTCTTCTGCACTCTAATAAATCTCCCCGCTAACTTCTCATTTCCTCCAAGTCCAGTTTTGGTGGGGGTGCTGCTTTCTCAAAATGACAGTCACGCCGTGTCATAGTCATATTAGTGTTTTAATTGTTGGCCAGAGAGGAGACATCCCTTACGCGGACACTAGGACAATGCGTAGATTTGTGAAGGAAATTATGTTCTCCAATTCAGTTTCCCTTGGTGACACATCTCTGGAGATTCATTTGTGGCGAGAGCTAGCGTTAGCCTGATCCTCAATGAAGCAGATGTAGAATTACTTGTATACACAGTATATCAGTCGTATAATGGTGGCTCAATAGTTTGAAATGGAGAGAGCTATAATTCAGCCTTTGGTGCTCATTTGTTTTACAAATGAAACCATGTATTTCATTAATCCATGCCTGTCTTCGAGCAGGGGTTCCCAAACCGGTCCTGGCCCCCTTCCCCCCCTGTGTATGCTGGTTTTTGTTGCAACCATAGTTGCAATCCCAGAATTTTAACAAGCTGTTAACCTTTGTTTATTTGGTGATTTTCATGTTGAGAGGAATTATTCACCCTCTTAAGCCAAATTATGTCAGAAATAGCTTTGCTATTTCAATGGATCAGTTAAATAAATTTCTTATCTGTTTTAAATAATATAGCACAATAAGCCCAATGTGAACATGGGGTGTTTATTCTACATGGCATCCACAGCTGTTTTTATAGGGTAAATGATTCCTCTAAACATGAAAGGCACCTAATTAAGAGAAATGAACAGCTTGTTAAAATTTTGGGATTGCAACTGTGCTTGCAATGAAAACCAGCATACACAGGGGGGCCCCAGAACCCGTTTGGGAACCACTGTCTTAGAGGGTCAGTCTTTCTCTCGGTTTCATCTTGTGGTGGTATTATTTCCCTTTATATTACCAATTTATTAAATGTTTTCCAAATTGTGGCACTGGCCTCAACAGCCTTTTGACCTCTACTTCTGCCCTTCTCTCATAAGTTCCTTGTCAGGTACATGTTAGTCAGCCGCTGTTATAATTGAATGAACTTTAGAACGTATACATTGTTTCACAAGCCTGGGCATTCCACCTTCATCATCCTCAGGTGAATGCGAGTTTTAATTGGTCTAGACTTGGGTGCTAATTTCCCTGTCGCTGGAACGAATCAATTTTGTGGGACCTTCGTTTGGACCCAAGTATTAGAGCGTGAAAACCTAAGAGAGTCCTGTTACCTAAAAGGCGCATTCCAGGTGAAACCCTGCCTTTGTCTCATTACATTCCACTGCTGGCATTTGGCAGACGCTTTTAGCCAGAGCAATTTACAATGAGAAGACAAGTGCATAAATGGGGGTTACGGGCAACAGTAGCCCTTGAGGTGGGAGGCAAATACTCAACCACAAATGTGAAAACCTAGTATCGACTGTAACTTAGCAAAATAACAGTGCAAAAAATAACTTAGCAGTGCAAAAAAATATCAATGAACAATGTAACAACAAAATGGAAACAAAACTGGCTCCAATGAGGTCGAGGACTGAGGACTTGCCTCTGGGGCTTATGGCTGTACAAGGTGATCCATTGAGAATGGGACAATCGGTGTGATTCATATTTGCAATGTTAAGAACGGTTTGTTTTAAAACCGTGACTTTTTACGCCTGTGAAACGTGTGTATGTGCCTGTACCTGTTTGTGTGGTTAGAGGAGTGACCGTGGAAGCATGCAGCCGCAGGGAGCCGTTTTGTTTAGGGGAGGAAAGGTGCTGCTACCTGAGTCCCGTTCCTCGTACGTGGGTAATTCAGTTAGCTGGAAGCCCGGAAACCCCCCGAATATGAATCTAGCTAAAACACTTGTGGATTTTACTCAGTGCAGTTATTAACCAGCTATGAGGAATAGGGCCTAGGTAGTGGAGTTTAGAGATGTGTTTTAGCATGTGAATGTCACCCCTGGGAATACAGCGGTGTTGTTCATTTGCATTGCTGGGAATCTTAGCCTTTAGCTCAGGGGCCGGTCACATTGTGTTGTGCTGTCTGGGCGGTTGGCGAGGGTCGTGGTTCAAAACCCAAATCAGACCGAATCAGACCTACCTGTAGGGTGGCCAGACGTCCATTATTGAGCCACACAGTCCGGTTTTTCATCTGGCTGTCATCCATTCGGCTCAGCCTCTTGCCGGACGCATATTTGTCCGCCATGTGTGAAAGTAACGTTAAATTTTTTTTTAATGCAACATCAAGGTGTTATATTCTTAACTCTTATTGGCTCAGATTTACATCAAATACATTTGTGAGCTTGATTGGTATAAATAAATCTCAACTGGTAGCCAGCCCCCCACCGTTATTGAACATATTAGATATGAGCGCAAAATCTATAAAAACCCTTGTCTCCTTTGACCACTTGTTGACTCAATACCAATAAATTAGTAAAGTCTCATGAACTCCAAAAAGTCTACTGAGCTTTACAGTTGTGTCAGTGGGTGTGTGAGCTTTCCTGCATTAAATTGACTTGTCAGAGCCAGAGGTTAAAAATAAGAGCAAGAAATTCTTCCCAACTCAAAGGTGCAGGTGGAAAAACAGAAAAAAGTGGTCCTCACCTCAAGAACAATTTAACCATGTTATTTCTAATACCACGTCACATGTAAAAGTGCTCTGTGGAAGAGAAGCAGAAAGAGACCACAAGAAAAAAGGCAAAGGAGTAAGGCAAGGAGTCATCAGAAAGAGGAGAAGACAAAGAGGTAAAAGAAAAAGGCAATAAAGGAATGAGGGCAAATCCAGAAAATGAAAAAGAGGGAAAAGAAAAGCAAACAGAACCAGCAAGCATGCAGGCAGGCAGGAGAAGGAATAAAAACAAAAAGAAAAAAAAAACAAAAATAAAAAAGACAGATAAGGGCTAAGCAAAAAGGTAAAGACAAAAATATACAAAGGGATAATTAAAAACTGATCTCAGCTTTAGTAATTTATAGGCACTGGAAAACTGACAGACTGAAACTGACACAGACAGAACATTAACACACAGGTAAATACACATGGCAATGGACACAAAGGTGACAAAACATCAGGGGGTGTGTGTGGGTGGGGAGAAAAAAACGAAAAACAAAAAAAAAATGAACAATGAAACAAAACAACAAAAAAACGGACTGGAAAATGGATTCAAAACGATAAATATAACAGACGAGGACAGTGACCGGGAGTCAGGGAAAAGAGGAAGAGGGAGAGAGAGAGAGGAGAGATGCAGCTGAGAAGCAAGGAAAGAAACAAGACAAGCAAGAAAATAAAAGCGCTATATAATATATTAGTAACTATAATGCCACCACACACCCTTACGTAAAGTAGTAGTAGTAGTAATAATAGTTTGTTAGTGTTAGTAGTATAATTAAAATAATCGTTAGTATGTAGTAGTAAATTAGTAATCTAAGTACACAGAGCAGGTGCGAGTAAGAGGAGACCCCCGAACACCAATGAGAATCCCGAATGGTACAGAGAGAGAAAAAAAGGGAGTGACACATCAGTTGTAAAACAAAGCACAACGTGACAACTAGGCAAAACAGGAAAATAAACAAGTCAGATGGAAAACTAAAAATAAACAATACATACAGATGGGAAATAATAACAATCATATAATACAATAAAGATACAATACATGCAAAAGTCAGATCCTTACACTCTGGTGGAATGTGTCACATGTAAAAGTGCTCCGGTGGAAGCATTTTATCTGAAATGCAATAAACCAGATTCATTTTGGAACTGTATGTTTGTCCTAGCCTTTTGGTTTGCACTGTGCAGAATTTCTTTTTCTTATTTTTACGATAATTTGATTCCTGCACCTGTACTAAATATTGATAATCAACTAGCGTCCTCTTCTTATTTTTTTGCTTGTCAATGGTTAACCACACAGGTTCTAGTTCCTTTAAGTCTCTAAGATTTTGCAGTGGTCGACTCAGCAATGCTGTGACGAGCGTAAAGTCTGTACATTGCAAACACAAATGAATAGTGTCCTAAAGCTGATTCTGGATCAGTGCTTGAGGCGGCATTAAGGGGTGCAGTAATCCTAAACTGCGACACATGCTCCTCGTCTCTGATGTCATTTGAAGTCTTCACATTGCTTTGCGTTGCAGCTCAGCTCTCCGGGGCCAGGGGTCGAGTTTATTCTTTTCTATTTCTCAGACAAAGAGGATGAAAACAGACTGACTGGTCCTTATAAATAGGTGGAATTCTGTTTGCACAACTGACTGGGAGCAAGGATTAGAACATCTGAGGCTGTGGCCTGGATTTTCAAAAAAAAATTCTCCCTTTGATTTGAGCATACATCACTACTTTTCAGGGGTCCTCTGAAGCTTGTGGAAGGAATTTCTAGCATTTAAATTGTGTTACTATGTTGCAAGCAAAGCTATGCAGGAAACTGTACTGGAAAATCACTGGTTATTTGTTTATAATGCTCTGCATCAAGTTTAGTATGATACAAATATTTAAAGATAAGTATACTGTTGTTTTCATTTTAGCGTTAGTTTCATATTTACCAATTCTCTACTTTTACATACAAGATAAGGGATTCATTACTTTGAAAAATTGATGATTGATGAATCATTGATCGAAAAGCTAACCACTGTTCTGATTTCCTTAAGGCCACTATCTGACGAGGGGAGCAGCCATTTTACAGACTTACCACACTTGGGGCGGCTCAAGGCAAGAGCGGGCGGGGGCGCGCTGACCGCAGGTTGGTCGGTTCGGGTCGATTCGATCCCCTCCTCCTCCTCCTGTCATCATGAAGTGTCTCCTTGGGCAAGACACTGAACCCCAAATTGCTCCCGTGTGAATGTGTGTGTGAACGGGTGAGTGAGAGGCCATTATAAAGGCGCTATATAAGTGCAGTCCATTTACCATTTACTTGGAGAACCACATCATCCATGGTTTTGGGCCACAGACTCTAATTATATTTAGCCACTGGCAAAAGGGCAATCTAGGGGAGCAATAAGTATTGATGACCGCAGCTACTGTAGCCT
This sequence comes from Ilyophis sp. 1 JC-2022, assembly GCA_022702515.1. Classification (NCBI taxonomy): domain Eukaryota; kingdom Metazoa; phylum Chordata; class Actinopteri; order Anguilliformes; family Synaphobranchidae; genus Ilyophis; species Ilyophis sp. 1 JC-2022. The sequence continues at coordinate 27,747,008 of CM040403.1, forward strand.
ACTGTGTGCGTATTATTATTATTATTATTATTATTATTATTATTTTTAATCTATGCATGATTACTGTTTTTTATATCATTATATATCTATCAAGGCCGGAATTAAAAATGTCATTAATGAACAATAAATCGTAGCTTGGTCAGAAAATGAGAATATCTAGCTAATATTTTGTTTTTAAAATGCCCCAGACCTTCAACCAGCCCTGGTGACTATTTAGTTTACAAAGTGTTTAAGACTCTAAGACTCTTGCGTATAGAGAATTGCCATGCAATAAAATCTTCGAAAATACAGCTTTAAAACTGAAAAACTATTTTTTTTCTTTTTTTTAATGCGAGGGTATGACTCACAGTCTCACACACACCGAGAGAACCCGTGGACGACAACAACGCCACTTGCTCATGTGAGAATTACTGCGATTTTATTTAAACCGTTCGTTGCACATGTGCGCCCTTTATGTTTGTGTAGATTGAAGTGACCTCATATCCTTCTCCTCACTTCCTCCGACTGGCTGGTGGTTAAGTGCCAGTTCGAGGCACACACAGGCAGTCGACAGTGCCGACTTGCGCCGCAGCCAGGCTGTCAACGGTGTGCATGCAATCACAGTGTGCGCTGACCACATTTCTTATTCAGACGGGTTGATACTTATATTACGTTTTCCCCCTTTTAAAAACCATTTCAGGTACATTATGACTCTCAGGTGATAATCAAAGAGTCCAGGTGGTTCTGGGTAAGTGTTTTTTATTTAACCGATCTTTGGCTAAACGTGTGTGTATGGTGGTGGATAATGTTAGCGATCACCTCACAAGCGCCAGTCTTTCTCACGAAATGGGGATACCCGAGTATTTTACAAGCAATGTTGGTCCGCTACGTCCTCAGTGGATACAAATGGCACAACTGGCTAACACGCAGTATTGTACTTTAATATATTTTGTGTGGATTATCCCGTTGACGTGATATTTGTAATGGCAGGTTTATTTTTTGCTGAAATAACGTTAGACCTTCCCCCAATCGTTCCAGCTAGTATAACGTTAGCTAACAACTATGCCTTTCTGTGAATTCTGTGACATAACCTTATATCAACGTCATGGCGTTACGGTGTTGTTCTTTGCGTTGTATTTGACCGATCTGTGTATATTGAATCCCTATTTAACATTTCAGCGATACATATGATCTCCATGCTATTTGGATGAGGTTGGCTAGCACTAGCTGCATGTCAGTCTCGCTGCCTGGTTTGATGGTTCGCTGTTCAATCTGGAATGCAGCATGGCGGAAATATTTCCTCCGGTTCTCCGGCTAGCTGGCGCTACTTGGCACTAGATAAATAGCTTTTTTGTATTAAACGTTATTGCAATTTCTGCATTTTTAAAAAATCGAATAAAACCCTAGTTTTACCAACGCAAACACTATCGTCTTGCCAGGGTAGCAACATTATTTAGCTTGCTACCATGGACTTATATTTTGCGTGACTGACTTTAAATTGGCTGTATCAGGTGCTAGCCTGTCTAGCCTGTCTAGCCAGCCCGACGTTAGCTAACTTTAGTGGCTAACATTTCCTCGCTTGCTGTCGAGCGAACATTTGCGAATATTATTTGAGCGAGTATGACAGTGATTACTTTGTGAATTAAGGGCATCTCAAAACTTTTCATAGTAACGTTGTCATATGTCAGCTAAGTTACGTTAGCTAATGTTATGTGATTACTAACTGGCTGTATGGGTAACTTGGCTAACGTTACGTTAGCTAACGTTACACATTGACTGACGTTTTTTTATTGTTCAGTTAACGTTAGCTAATGATGGTGTGCAAACGGCAACGTGGTTGTAATTATGCAGCTACGTGTGCATATTGCTACATAGTGATATTTAAATATGGTTTTTTAAAATTCATTTACATAGGTGGTTGAATTAAACTCGTCTGGCTAGCACTGGCCACAGACTGTTTCCCTACCCGACAAATGCATTGAAATGTTAGTGGACGGACGTCAGCAAATTCGAAGAGCTTACTTAACCTCAGATAACGTTAGCTAACGTTCACTTGTTTACTTCAGAGTAACTTTAGTAACGCTTAAAGCCAGAGAACGCAATGTTTTATGAATCTTTTGACTAACGTTATAAAACGGTTAACTTACTTATTGGTGAGCTTTAAGATAAAGAAGAAACCAGTACTAACCAACCAGAACAGTACGGTAACATGACGCCAAAGCTTTATGTTTATTATTGTTGGTATCTCGCGTCGACAGAGGCAGAGAGTTCAGGCTTTTTTTAGTTCCTGGAGTTGAACTATAGGATTGTCAAGGGGCGGTATATTTGTAGAAATTTCTTCACTTTTCAATGGAACTTATGCACCCACTATCACAATGCATATTCAATTTTGAGCGGGCCCTCGCTTTATATTACAAATAGTGGGTTTTTCTTAATCTTTAAACCCGCTAAGAAATAGCTGTTTTAATACTTATTTTTGAATCTCACAAAGGTATATGAATGAACCTGTCCTGGTCCTGACCTATAAGGTGAGCTGCCAGTTCCCTGTAACAGGGACACAGTATCAAGCCTTCATCACCCATTCTATCTTACCTGTTGAAGTCGCACTGTTCAGGCCGGTGCTCTCTGCTGTATTGTCGAAGAGGTACGCTTGCTTTAGCCCCCTACTGGAGTCCTACTGAATTTGCGAAATCCATGATATACATATTTTAAATAATATTTTTGTGTGTGCATTAATTAAGACCCAGAATGAATAGTCCACAGTTTTATTTGTATGGTAAAACTTATGACAACAAGAATAAAGGGTGGGGGAACTACTGTGCAAAGGACCATAAAATCTTCATGAATTCCCATCAATTGCAATAAATTGCATAGAATTTTTTTATTTGGAAATTACCTGCTATCTAAAAGATGCCTGTGTTTTTCTGAACATAATTGTGTTCATTAATTACTTATTTGTTTCACTCTTTAGTTTTTTTTAAAACTGACCATCTTATAGTTTTTCCCCTTTGGGGAAACTTTGCCTTAACTTGGTTGAATAATTTTCAAATGTACAGATTTAAGACCAGGTGTGATTGTCCATGGATTTTTCATTTGTGTGAACAAAACATTACACAATTTTTGTGTAACAGTGTTATGTCTGACTGTAGATACTAGGCATGAGGCATAAGACGAAACGCATCTCACCCCACAGCTTTGTATCCCATTGGTTAGGATATTCCCAGGATGCCAATATGCTAAAAATAATTATGTTGAATGTCAGGTTGTCACGACACCGAAACTTGGTTTCCATATTGATACCCAATTTAGCATTGAGATACTCAATACCTAAACGATACATGCTGTATTTGAAATCTGAATAACTTCTCTCTGAGCAAAGAACAAACAAGCCAACTGCAAATAGTGGCCAGCACCTTAATGTCTTCTGTCTGTCCTATTCTGGTATTGCGGTGGCCTGTAGAGCACATTAGAGTTGATGCCAACAATTTTTAAGCAGCGATGGCCAGAGACTGAACTCATAGGTAGGGTACGTAAAGGACTGAGAAGCTAGCCACAATACACAATGTGTACTCAAGTTTATACTTTTTAGAATAGAATTGTAGTAGATTGATTTACTGATTTACCCAGTTCACTGTGAACTGCATTGTGTTCGTTACTAGTGATAGCTGATACTGTATGGGAAGAATGTGCTTTCTTATCTGTTCTGTAGTTACTTCGATGACCTTTCTATATGCACTTACTGTACGTCGCTTTGGATAAAAGCGTCTGCTAAATGACTGTAATGTAATGTAATAACCTAAAGCCCCAGGGAACAAATATTCGTGATTCCCTTCTAATTAGGTAAATTTGGGTCTTGTGGACATATAATATGCATATACTTGTATTGGAAATAATTACTTTCTGAATTCCAGAGATACTGGATACCTTTACCCTCGTTTTTGGATTGAAGTTGGGCGGTACTATAAGTGGGAATGGTGATGTCACTAATCCCAAACGAATCACAAGGTTGATATCGCTTGTCCCTCCCACCATGGCTACTACTTTCAGTAATGTTACGCGTATCTTGGCTAATGTTGGGTGTGTAGCACTAACGTTACTTAATAATGTCGCATATGCCTTCACATCGCTGTGCACGCCGGTGCTGGCTACAGCACAGTTGATTTTTTTTAACGCACAGAACTGAAGCGGAGCTTTAGTTGACGGAGTAACCAACAAAACAATTCCATGGCATTCAACATGCGAGCTACCCAACGTCAACTAGTTGGCTAACTAACAGCAATACCCACGTCTTTATTGGAAGAAACAAATGTTATAACAAAGTTAAGAAGCGTGGTTTATTATTACATGGAAACTTAGTATGTTGAAACCCTTCATTCCGTCACCACTTGTGAAGCCAGAGAATGCGGGTTATCTTTGTGGAATTTCTACACTTTCAAATTCAGTGTCCGTAGGTTCGTACATCGCCTATATGGTTGTATAACCCCGATTCTCTCTGCTATTTTGTATTTTTGTTGTGTGTGTGTGATCGAGTGTCTTCTTGGACAGAAATCAAGCGTGCTCATTAGAATATTACGGCCATGCCCCGACCGTCCTAATACAGGTCTGATCAGCTAATTCAGCTGTTTTTTGTCATATTTATATATATTTTCATTCAAACTTTGGTGGATGCTTAATAGCACTCAAGTTTGATATCATACATACATTTTTAATGATTTTAGGCTTTGTTCCCTGGGGCTTTAAGACTTTTGGCTTTAGGCTTCCAATTTCTATTCACAAACTTTTTCTATCAAAAGAGGTAAGTATGGAACACAAGGTTTGCTAAATGGCTGTAAGTCATCAAGGGCCTGAGGTATCAAACGAGCCTCAAACCATCACTCTGCTGCCAGATATGCAGTAGATATGGATGGATCACTTTAAGGGTTGTTTCTCCTGACACATTTTCCTATTGATCTCTATGGAAAAATAAATCAGGACAAGAAACCCTTCAAGTTATTCATCCATATCTACAGCATATCTGGCAGCAGAGCAGTGGCGGCTGGTGCCAGTTCTCCTAGGTAGGGCTATCTCAACCGACACCCCCCCCCCACCCTACTGGGGTAATTTAGGTGATGCTATATCATGGGGGTGCTTCTCAAATTTGCACAATCACACAACACATGCCTGCACACGGCCATAGCCTACTATATATCTTACTAGATTAGAATTTGCAAGCGTTTTGAAATTCAATGCACTTTTATTCAAACTAGGCTGTGTCCAAAACTGCATACTTCCATGCTCTAAGCACGCATAGCGAGCAGCACGCATCAACGGAGTCCATTGCGAAGCACCGAACTACGGTAGCGCGGAGCACAGGAGTATGTGGTTTTGGACACCGCCTAAGTGACTTACAGAGTCAATACAATGCACGTTTATCCAAAGTGACTACAGAGTGAGTGCAATAACACTATAACAGTCAGACAGCTATTTATAGTAGGCTAGGCGACTGCCACCACACACTCAAAAATGTGTACAATTGTCCAATCTAGACCTAACATGAAACATAAAAGTAGCCTATTGTCATCATCACATATTGCCAACATGGCAAAAAAAAATCTTTCACTCAAACTCCAACATGAATAGGCTACATTGATGCGATCAATACTATCAACAGGTAGGCTATCGACAGCCTAGGCCTATTGCTATTGGCATCATACAGGTATATAACGTTACTACACATATAATAATCTAATTTAACGTTAGCCTACTCACCAATGATTATTACTCATCTTATACTATAGCAGGAAAATGCGCCTGTTGTGGCTCATGGCAAAATCATCAATGATGTCCTGCTTAAGTTAATCGACAACAAAGCCGGGTTGCTATTCCGAGTGTCCCCACTGTTGCTCCTCATGTAATGTTTTACACAGCATAAACAAGAAAAGCTGCGTTCACAAAATCACATTTTAAGTCCGCACTTCTTAGCTGGGTATTTTCGCAATATAGGGCGCCGTTGTCTTTCGTCTGGAGTCTGGCTAGTATCAGCAGGCCCAGTGCTGCAGGGGGTAGGCATGCTGCAGCTAGCGGTGGTGGCTAACTGCTGATCAGATGGTGGGGACCACGTCTCTTCTTCCTCGCAAATGCAGATGTGCTCAATATCCTGGCTGTCGTTGTCGTACTCTTCGATTTCGCCGGAGACAGCAGGGTTAACTTTTTTCTCTGACCCTGGTGTTTATGAGATCGATCTCTGGTCGTTTGGGGAAGAGATATTTTTCCATTTTCAGCTTGAGTTAATGTTCGATGGTTGCGGTCAAGTTCAAGACCTATCACTTTCTCTCAAGTGCCGAGATCAAGGAGTAGAACGAATTATCGGGCGACTTCGTTTGAAAAAAGGTTGTTTATATTTATTCATCGTATAGTCAAAACGATATGATTTTTAAATTATTTATTTATTTATTTTCATAATGAAATTAAGCACCGGCCTGGCGCCACCACTGAGCAGGAGTGACAGTCGCGCACCCGTACTACGTCCAATCACATTAGACCAATAAACACAAAACTGCCAATAAAGGTGTGAGGGTCTGGGGCCCTGTGGAAAATCTGAAGCAACCAATTAGAGAGCAGCCTCAGGTCACCTGCTTGTCAAAAGTTGAAGGACTTGGATACACTCGCGGACGTGGAGCGGATCTTTCCGCGCTGGCCGGAATTTTCTCGGCGTCCGCATGCGCAATCTCATAGAAATACATTGTATATGCACAATATCTGTATCATATCACCACATATTAATGTTTTTCAATCTACTAATAGTTTTACTATTGTTATTAATTATTTTCATACATATTATATTTTAATATAGGCCCTAATGAAAAAGGAAACTGAGGCAATCACCATTGTTTGATGAATGAAGTTAAATCAAGTCATACATTTTGCGTGTCACCAGTTATTCCTGTTTTTATAAAGCTTTTTCTTTATTATAGTATACATATTTGTTCAATTAATTACTATGCTTCTGTTTTTATTGTACTAATATCACTATCGATTTAAGGTACTACAGAATAGCCGCTAATTCTGCTATAATTAAATGTTTAGAACATGTTGATTACTGTCCCAAATAAATAAAAGCAAACTTTATAAAGGAGGCATTGTCTAGTTTGCTACATTTAGCTTTAAATTGCAACATTTAGCTTTTAAGCAGTAAGATGTATGAAATGGCAGTATTTACTTAACCATTATTAAGCGAATGTAGATTGTATGTTTGTATAGCGCGTCTCTATCGTTCACGGAAGGCGCTCCAAAAAAGCAATAAGCGTCTGCGCTTGCGCGTCTGGTGAGTTCGGGGCGTAATGGTTTAAGGCTTGTTTTATACGTCAGACCCTTGATGACTTGGAGCCATTTAGCCAACCACGTGTTCCGTACTGTTCCAGTGTAATTTACAGCTAAATATAGTCCCACCCCCCAATTCCCATTGAGATCCATTCAAATGCGGTTATAGTATCACTTGTAGGAGTACCAGAAAATAAGATTTTTAGAGTTTTTTGATATTGTTGGGTCACAGACATCAGGAAGTCATGACATGCAAAGGATATGTGACCAAATATGAAAAATATTATTTTATTCTACATTGTTAAACTGTCCAATATTTTTTGATGCCTGAAAATGGGTGTGGACTATGTACTAAAGGAGAAAATTATGCAAGGAGTGAACATGAGCGATTGGACTGAACCCAATGCGTTTTACAGAATAGCGTAGCTTAACAGAGGGGGGCGGTTTTACCAATTTTACTTAACAAGGGGAGCGGTGCTCCCCCGCGTTCAGCGACGATTCAAACACAGGTCACACCCACCGGCGCAACGTCAACGAATCAGGCACTGATCCTCTGCCAATTCAATTCCATGCAAAAGAGAAGCGTAACGCCCTTAATATAAAAAGTGTCAAAATGTTGGTATAGTACTGTTTTTAAATTCTAGGACCGCAGTACTTTTCCAGTACCGTTATACTGTGCAACCCTGAAGAAATTAACCACCCCTTAGCTCCAGTTTTTCTATTTATTGAACATAAGAAATAAAAATCACTGCCATATCAAAAATTATTAAACAAAATAAAATACTAAATTAATTTTACAATGGCAATGCAAAGATTTTGGAAGTTGTAGCCTATAAAGTATACTACATTTTCTAAACTTTTCCTGAATTAACCTCGATTTAAGAACCGTCAGTTTTTGTGTTGCATAATACAGAGCAAGCCCTGGAGATTTGGTGGCCCTAATGTTTGTTACTGTAAAATTGTTTTCCAAAAAAAATGTAATTGTGTGGCTCAGGGATGGTTGTACATGCCCATAAACGAGGGCATAAAATGTTTTTGCGAGCAAACGGTTCTACCTAGTAAAATAATCAAGTTAACATTGTTTTAGGGGACCTTGTTTAATCTGTCGCATGGTACAGTCATTTGCTGGAAACTGACAGCAATGGCAACTGAGGGGTGGGGAAACTGGATAAACAGGCAAAGCATGGCCGCTGGCACAATTTCAAAATGTGAATATGCAAAAGTGAATACATTTAATAAACCGTTTTGTTCCCATTTATTAAAATAGTTTTCACCACGTGGCAACATTGACAATCAATCACATACGACAGGGGAGCTAAAAGTTGGCATTGAGTTTGACTGTCCATTGGAAATGTATGAATGAAACAATTGGGGTCCCATAATGCGGTATAGGTCATTTATGTAGGAGGTGGTTATGCAGGAGTTTACTTGATTTAATTTGGCTATGCACAATACAGGGACACGTTTCCTAACACCATAGTTTTGCATTGGGAAATTCTACATGTTTTTTTTTCCTGAATAAATTATTAATTAGTGTTTTAGTAGTAACAGTAATGGTAGTACTATAAGAAAGTTAATTTATAATTTTTTGTATTAGTGGTTGGAGTAGGAATTACACACATACACACACAAACAATAAGCTACCTTTCTTTTTGTCTGTGTGCTGTAGACATGAGCAGGCCTCAGTTATTTTTTTCTGCGGTTCAGCTTAAGAAGAACCATTTAGGTTTCTCTTTCGTGAAGTGGTTTCAACACATTTCACTTGCCTTCTGCTCGGTCATCACAACTTCCCTGCTTGTTCTTTTAACATGAGAATGTACCTCAGTCAGCAAAAAGCCAAAAACCAAAAGTGGAAAACCAAAAACATTACTGCACTATTGCTTATGAAAGTCCTTGGCCATTTACTCTATCTCTTCATCACGTGGCACTAATGGCGACATGTAGCCCAGCTGTCTCTCGTGTTCGTGTTTGTTAATTTGAATGTTTTTTTCATGCGCTGTGTGTCTGTAGTGGGACTGGGAAGTGGGCTGGAGATTTTTCAGGGCGCTCCTGCTGCTCGTTTGGTAATATTGACGAATTGTGTAGTCGATATAATTTTGTTTGTGGTCGTCACCATGGAGGCGCATTCGCTCGGGAATGTCCATTGGATCTACAGACTGCAGCAACAAAGTTTACCATCGCTCTTCACCGGAGTTGACTTCGGGACTGATCCGGGAGTGCAGGCAATCTTCAAAAGGCAGCCAAGGAAGGAGAACATAATGCGGGGGAGGAATGAGGAGACGACTGGGAGGATTGACGCAGTTCGGTGCTCCGTTTCGGCGGTGGGCAGAGACTACGGCGCTGCTTGTATGGAGGAGAGTCGTGGAGGCAGAGTTTGTGTGTTGGCTGCTTGGTGACACTGGACATCTCGGGACAGCGGGGCTATTTTTTTAATCATAGCTGTATTGTACTTTAATTCACTTAATTCACTTGATTGCTGTAATGATTCTGTTTGATGTCTTTGTTTGATAAGTTTGTTTGTGAGTTGTGGGTCTGCCCCACTGTAGGCCTATGTATTTTTTTGTTTTTTCTGGGGCTACGACTGAAGTTCCCTTGCGGGAAAATAAAAGTTATTCTATTCCATTCTATTCTAATGTAAGGTCACTTGTGTGAATGACAATTTTTATGGAGCGATTAAGCTCTTCAGACTTAAGGCGATATCACATTTGCCCCAGTCCACTGTCTTGTCTGTCAAGCATTCAGGTTTTAGAGCTGATTAACCTGTCACACAAGGTGCTCTGAGAAGAGGCGTTTCATATAGGGGTCCTCTGTACAGCGCCAGACTGTTTAACCATCTTACCAATGTAAGTTCTCGGTCAGGACGTTTTTCAAGTTTGACTGCGTGGAAATGTTGTGTCAAACATTTAAAGTTGACGCAGTACCTCTTTCGCGATTGGGCAACACAACACAAAATGCCAGCAAACTATCTTATCATGGAGAGAGGAACTGTGCTATTGGGTAATTTTCAGCATGCATGTCCGGTGGTGGTATTGAGGCTGACTTTTGAAAACCTCAAAAGCAACAGCTCGTTTACAAACAAAATACATTTTAGTTATATTTTTCGGCTTTTTTGGTCATCACAGTGTAGAGAGATGGGAAGAGTGAGAATGCGAGAGAGGGAGAGACATCTGACTACGTTTGTGCGGCTGGATTTGGCTGCAGACATGATGGTCTGCCAGGCAAAGGTTCTCTACTGGTGTATCCTGGTTAAGTGCAACAAACAACCAAAACTAACAAAAACAACAAAAAAAACGTAAAAAATTTTTTTGTTTGCCCCCCCCCCCATTTTGAAATTTAAAAATAAATAATATAGTAATATATAAGTAGTAAGTATCAAAACCAACCCCACCCCATTGTTTTTTCTACTAGTAGCCAAAAAGCTCATTTCTTCTCTAAAAGGCACTCAGCGGCTGCTTTTATTCCGCTCTGTTAGGAAAAAAAAAAAAAAAAAGCAGCATGCATAATAACTACACAACTGGCTCAAATATTTATTAAAAATCCCTTTTTTTCTGCAGGAAATACCACATATAGCAATAATATACCCTAAAACATAAATTCAACAATATTCTTTGTGACTTCATTAACCAACAAAAATGTAAATAACTAATCTCATCCACAGTCAGCACTACAGCTCACACTGAACGGTGTCCTGCAGTAAGTTTGTTTACAAAAAGTATTGAACATAAACAGGCCAGCAAGGGCACAGTGTGAACAAAGTAAACAATTTATATTTTACTTACCTCGTCAGAACCGAAAATTCTGTTTTGTTTTAACATAAAAATACAGGTAATATCCACACCATGCATGCAACGCAGAGAGTAGCTCTCCACATCCCTGTCAGATACGCAGTTTTCATATGCTTTGTACTATATATATTTTTAAAATAAACTATCTAGCTACTTGCTAAGCTAGATTGAAAAAACAAGAAACTATCAAGCTATATATTAAAAAATAATATATAGCCTACCAAAAATAAATGGGCTACTGTAACTAGAATATTCAAAAAAGCTAAATTGTAAGCTAGCTATATCGCTCGCTTGCTCGGTCAAGATTTGGACCAGAATCAATCAGTAATACTTAGAAAAAACCAAATGTATCAATTCTCATCTAAAATTAGTGGTTTTAGTGCTTTGTTGCCCTTTAAGTCCTGTCTTTGTCATGCAAAGGCAGACGATGGAATGTGGAATGCCCATTTTCGCTATGTACTTGTCGCCACCACCGCCCAGATTCCTGATCACAAAACTTCCTTGGCAGCGCGCCCCGTCGCACACTTTTTTGCTTGTCGTAGTTCTCATGAGAACATTATACACTTCCGCTAAAAAAAGTATTCCTTCTCAACTGAAACACCTAATGCCAGGTAATGGACTGATAGAAAATTACATGAGTGAATGTGTCCCCTTCAGGCTCTGCAGTTATCCTTTTGAGGGAGGTTATTTTATAATGCATTGTGGGGCGGTTCTCAGGCTGGAAATGGTTTGGAGAGAAAAAAGGTTAAAGTCGGAAAAAAAAAGTTACCCATTAATTGCAGCGGTGTAGTGTAATGGTTAGAGACCTGGGCTTGTACAGTGGGGTGCAAAAGTTTGGACACCCCTGGTCAAAATGCCTTTTACAATTAATATCTAAGTGAACAGAAGCTAACCTGACCTCTAAATGGTACAATGCTAAACATGACACATTTCTTCAGATTCTAAAGCAAGATTACTGTATTTTTGTTTTTTTTACCGTTTCACCAGGGGTGCCCAAATTTTTGCACCCCACTATAACTCAAAAGTTGTGGTTCAGCTACTATGTGGGGTGCTGCCGTTGTACCCTTGAGCAAGACATGGCCTGAATTGCTCCAGTAAATATACAGCTGTGTACATTGATTGTATGGAAAAAGGTAATGTGAGTAACAGTGTATCGCTATGGATAAGACCTGAATATAAATGTATGCTGTTTAAAGGGGTAATAACAATAAATCACATATTTTAGTTATAAAGCCGAGTATCTTGTTTCCATTTCATAAATCGCATGTATCCAATTGTTTAAAAAAATTTTAATAAATAAAAAAATAAAGTAAGCCGTGCCACTACATTTTGTGTCAAAAAAGACGTATTCGCTGAAATCCAAACTGAAAATTTTCGGTTGAGAAACGCCCCTATCCGTGACATGTAAAAAAAAGTTTTCTACGTAAGCAAGTCAACACCCCATCTCCCCCTCTTCTTAATTGATGAGTATTCAAACTGCGCAAATTTACGTTAGCCCTTTAATTTCACACGGTTTTCCCCCATTGCTGGCTCCGCCTACGTGCCTATGACGCAATACCGATTGGCTTTATCGCCCCTCCCCCAACTGTAACTCCTCCCTCCTCCCGTCTGTGTTCTCTCACTCAAGCCCAATTCGCGTCACTTGAAATTGTGACGTGGGCGGAGACGGAACAAAAGGCGGTGTTTATTACCGTTTTAAATAAACCTATGTTAAGGTTTCAGTGGTCTAAGTAATATAAACCACAACAAGCCTTTTATATTGGCTTGTGCGACAGCTAAGCTGTCTTCCCCAGGTAATCTCTTAATTCTCTTCCTCTAAACATCTGCATGTGATCCAATTAAATGCCCATACATACCTACTGCACAACCTTCAATTAGCCGACTATTTCTTTACTTAATGCTCATACTTTTCATGAGTTTCAGCCCATGAATGTCATAAGAGCAAGCCTTAAGCCTGTCACATAACACTTAAGTATACTTAGGAATAGAATACTAGTGGATGTACATGCTTGTATTTTTCTTGAACAAGAATGAAACTGGCCTTGATTAAATTCTTGATTTAATGCTTGATTTGGACCCTGAAACCAATACTTTTTAAAGAAACAAACAAAATGTTCTGTAATGTGGTTGAACCGAATCTCTCGCATAAGATGTGATGGTCAAGCCTCAAATGTAGTTTTTATTGTATGGCGATCCTTCTGAACAGTGCGTGCTGATTTAATTGTAGCTAAAAAAAAGATTCAGACCACTGGTGGTTTAACCCCTTTGTTGAGATGGTCTTGCCGGCGAGACCTTTTTGCTCAACTGAGACATTCTCCTGACAGCCAAACTATTCATGGAAAACAGAAGCACTGTGTTTTAACTTTATTGGTTGACGATTCGCGGCGATTTCTGGCCAATGCGTAGTTTTTGAGTGTCACTATTTAAGTCCATTTAACAAGCACCCCCCCACCCAGTCTATACCTACCCATGCGTGACATAGTGGACAATAGCATCTATGTTTTAGTTCATAAATATATTTATTCATCGTATAGAATTAGAATTCTGTCATGGCAACAAGATAAACCAAACAATCGCCTGCTCGTATGCCAGAAAAGCCCTGCTAACTCAAATGCAAAATAAACATGTGAAAGTATTCTCTCATACTACCATGTATTCTACTAGAAATATATGCTACTAAATATAAAATTAATATACAATCCTACCATTGGTTTTACACACAGAGATGTTCCTTTCAAAATTCTGTGGTTATTTATTGTCTGGTACAATCGGTTTGAGAAATGTACAGCACTTTATACCGCAATTACACTATCTGAAACATCGACTCGTAATACCCCCCATGCTCTGCAAGCCTGTCTCGTTCATAACGGTTCATCTCTGGTTTAATTGTTGGCTCTTTTATCCAACAGAGTGCATTATAACCTTAGCGACGGTATATCCCAAGTCTTCCGGAGTGCTTTATACAATTTACTACTATCCTGCGTATCGGTAGTTTTCGTTTTCAAGGTCTCATATTACGCAAGCTGTATATAATAACGCACAAGGGAGAAGAAATAAAACAAAATTCACGTCTGAAATGCAGTTGGTATATAATATATAATAATAAGTTAAGTAAGTTAATTTTTCCACTCGAACACTGTCTTTCCAATATAATTGATAGACCCATTGTTATTTTCGCATTTTGAGCGCATTTCACATACTGTAGTGCAATCGTTAATTGTATTTTTGATGTAGCCTACCGATTTTCATTGAAAATAGAACATTTGGCAGTATTTTGCAGATGGTGGAATACTATTTTATTTTCATGTTATCATACATAATATAGGCTATGGCGTATATAGGCTACTTGTCACTTGTCACTGTAGAATAGCAACTGCTCATTCCAGTTTTCTGTGCGTTGATATGTGGTAGATTAAGGTAAAAATTTCCCTTAATCAAAATGACTAGAAATATTTAAAAAACTACAGAGAAATTCAATCCCGGGGCAAAAATATACATACTGTAAAGTACAGAAAAAATTGATGTTTTATTGAGGTACAAGAGTGAATGATTAGGCTACATATTTAGGTGTATGTAACACTGTGATATCAATATCTTATCTTAATCCATCAGAAGAAGCAAATGTATATTCTTTATAATGGATAAAACAAATTTTATTAATTTTGACATGTTTGGGTACCCTCTATACTGATGAAAATATAGTCATTCCCACTTGAAAATGATGCAAAAGTTATTTTTATGAGCCAAAACTGTTGATTTGTAGTTAAATATATCTTTTTTATGTAGAGCAGTACACAATTTGCCTATATTTTGCATCATAGACCTTTAGTAGTTCTGCATACTAATCAAAAATAATATATGGTCACGCTTGTTGCCATGGAGTCACGCTTTTGTTGCCATGGAGCAACTGTTTACCTGTTTCACTTATGTAGCTCTCCGTATTTTGTTGCAAACTAAAGAAATAGTATTTTTTTTTTTTTTTTTGCATTTTTACAAAGTTTTGCTTGCATTTGTGGCACTTTATTTTGACTTAAATTATGAAAGTAAACAAATCTAAGTTTATACTATAAATGGTACACCGGTCTTGTTTCATTTAAGCCATTTACCAAGTTCATGTGATGCTCACACCTGGAGTTCTAAAGCCTTAAACAGAGCACCCTCTAAATAGATGAGAATTGACAAAATTTGCCATCTGCGCAAAGGGGTTAACTTGCGTTTTCTCTTAAAAAAATACAAAACGTACCTAGGAGCCAGTGAACTGGGAATGCACGGAGGTCATCGGGGACAAGCCAGAGAAGCGCAGGGGCCGTATCTCTGCTCCGCATCGGCCAGGGAACATTTCGCACACCAGCGCAAAGACAGCGGCCTGTGACAGAAGGCCGGCTAGTGTTTAGATGGAGCCGGGGTGAGAAATGTCCTGGCACAGCGGAGATGGGTCGCATTTGTGTGTCGGGGGCGGATGGGGGGGGTTTCTTGTGCGACGGCCTGCGGTTTACCGCCAACCAGGCCTGAGTAAACTCACCTTCATCCAGCGCCCCCGGTGATGATGAAGTGCCTTTGATTGAAATGGAAACCGCCGTGAAATTTTGTGCAACGGCGCGAACCAAGAAAAACTTGAGCATGCAGGTCCAGACTGGTGCTCGCAGTAAAGAGGTGATATTACATGGGCTAGCTGGACTGTTCTCAGAAAGTAAAAAAAATAAAAATAAATTGCTTACAGCAGGTCAGTGTCCATTGCTTCACCACTCTGGATTGTGACTCACTGGGACGAAGGTGGTATTTAAAATTTGAGGACGACAGGCCAACTGTGGCCGGTGTTTTTGATGGTCGTTTTTCAGTACCGCACCAAATATTGCCACACAATGTTTCATTTTGTCAAAGAGGTGTTGTGATGTAATGTGGTTATAATGCAACTACGGTGAAGTGAATCGCTTGATAAAGTCTGTTGGTACGAAGTGAGCACATGAATTGAGAACTTGTGCTTACCTTGACCTTGTGTGGGTGGGCGTGCACTAATGACTAAACATCTTGTGTAACTTTGGGGATCTTGAGTGTATGCCTGGAAGCGAGCAGTTCATGAGCAATTCCGATCTGCTGGTGGAAGGACAGTATAACCGTTAGTGAAATTGACTTGTAACTCAAAGGTCGCGGGCTTGATTCCCATGCACTGCCTCTGCATTCTTGAGCAAGGTAATAAACCTGAGTTGCTTCAGTAAATAGCCAGTTGTATAAATTAATGGACTGTGTGTAAAAATGTAATCTGTGTAATTGCTCTGGATAGGAGTGTCTGCTAACTGACGAAATGTAACTAATAAATGAGAGCCAGTTTGTGATAGGAAGAGAGACGTGTGTAACTAATAAATGAGAGCCAGTTTGTGATAGGAAGAGAGACGTGTGTAACTAATACATGAGAGCCGGTTTGTGATGGGAAGAAAGACATGCATTTAAAAATAAATAAATAAAATTGAAAAAGTGTGTGTTTTGGTTTCTATGGATTTATTTTATGTTGAGTGATAATCTCTACCACGGCTGCCAGCATTGCTGTGTATTAAGTGGTCCTGTTATGTAATTTTGTCTAATCTTTCCTAGATTAATATACAGTGTTCCTAGGCCGGTGTTTTGTATTGCTGCTAATCCATGAGCATGTGGCCAGGCTTAACGCTGCTTGCTGTTTGATCTTCTTTTTTTTGTTTGCCTCTTTCTCACTGAATTAATAGGCCTCGCTCGCTCGCTCGCTGTCGCGCACTCTTTTTCATGAGGACTGGTGACAGTATTAAAATGTCCAAAGCCTGACAGCCTTTCATCTGAGGGTTGATTGACAGCTCTGTTCTTGCTGTTTGCTGAACAGGGTAATTGTTTGAGTTTTTCACTGTATCTGCACTGCAGGTTTAATTGTGTTCTTTTGGATTTTCTCCCGCATGCGGATGGAGGTGGAGTAGAGGCTGGGGCTTTGACTATGAGGGCCAATCCTGCAGTGTCGCAGTGATAAGCTTTCATTGCCTGTCCTGTTAGTACTGAGGTTTTATGATGTTTTTAAAAAAAAATTTTTATGACGTCTGGGAGTGATGTGTGCACGCACGCACATCTTAATGTCACATATAGGAATAAAGGATCTATCCATCTAATGTCATCACGTGAGCTCTGTCTCAGAAGGCAGCTGCCTTCTACCTCGGTGTCTGATCAGTCACTGTCCTTTGAAGGTAAAGTTTTCGGAGTTGCCTGAGTATGGACAATACGGGCTTCCAGCGCCACACTGTAACGAGCTTGAAAGTTTCAGCGCACTTTTTTTTACATCCATCATGACCCTCTCAACTTTTGAAAGTTAGATTTTATGGCTTTATTGGACAGCACAGTGTAGAGACGGGAAGAATGGAGAGCGAGAGAGAGAGACTTGCAACAAAGGTCGCGTGGCCGGATTCAAATCGCCAACGTCACGTCATGGCTCGCAATGAGCATGTGGACAGTGCTTTTACAAGCTATGATAATACAACGTAATGTAAGAGCGTAGACCAGTGTACCCTGACTAGTTCATAGCGGTTACTCTGCCCGACGGTCACAGGAGCACTGTGAAACGGGCACGCCTCTGTCGCTGCTGCTCACTACACAATCTTTGCTCCATTTGCATTTACGGAAATATTTGGACAACATACAATGACAAATATATTAGAAAATTTTTTAAAAATCTCAGCATCATGAATTTGCTTAAGTATTTGCTCTTATAATAGTATATTTGCACATATATTGCAAAGTGTTAGAATATCTTGCAGATGTATTACATTTCAATATGCTGCCGTATATTCCATTCCTGTGAATGAAATGAAGAGTTGAAGAGAAAAGCTGAGAGACGGCCTGTTTTAAAAGTTCAGGAGTCCAGGCCTCGGCTCGTCTGAGTGCCCCACTGGTCCAGTTCCAGACGCGTAATAACGGACTCATAAAACGATCCCTACCTCTGTTTTTATGGCGGCCCTTTCAGCTGAGGCCTGTAGAAGCTGATTAGGTCAGCTGAGGTCTTTCCGTAAACCGTAGTGCTGGCTCCGCCCTACAGCGGTAAACCATAATGCTAGCTCCACCCTACAGCAGTAAACCGTAGTGCTAGCTCCACCCTACAGCAGTAAACCGTAGTGCTAGCTCCACCCTACAGCAGTAAACCGTAGTGCTAGCTCCACCCTACAGCAGTAAACCGTAGTGCTAGCTCCACCCTACAGCAGTAAACCGTAGTGCTAGCTCCACCCTACAGCAGTAAACCGTAGTGCTAGCTCCACCCTACAGCGGTAAACCGTAGTGCTAGCTCCGCCCTTCAGCAGTAAACCGTAGCGCATTCAGTCACATCAGAGGTGCGTTCCTCGAGATCTGCGCTGTCATCTAGCTGAGTCATATCTCATCACTTTCATTAAGGAACACTCATTAAATTATTACCTGTGTACTGATAGACAGACTTTCAGGGTCAGCACAGTCATATCTTCTGGTTCTCACGCCCATATTTCAGAAAACAGTTTTTGTTCACGTGCTGGGAAATGACTGAATGCTATTCATATGTACCTATCAAAATGGTCATCTGAGACTGGGAAAACCAGTCAATACAGGACTGTGATTGTGTTTATTTCATAGCCAGGTAATTCAACTGGCAATGTGTAGGCAAGCAGGTGCGAAACGCAGCCAAACTGACGGTAACTTATTAATAAACCAAAACTAATTTTGCCTCACGGATCCATTTTCATAGGATTTCTTTTTATTCATGTGTGTGCGCACATGCGTGCGTGCGTGTGCGCGCTAGGGCTGTATGATGTATTGTCCGTAAAGCGCCCGAGTCTGTAGTGTCAGCATCTGTAGAGCGTCAGCGGTTTTTCTCGCCGTGAATGTGTCCTACAGTCCAGACTGCTGTATTTTAATTGACGGATGCTTTTTGACAGGCGGGCTTTGGTTCAGTGCACCTTTTAGAGGTCTTGCCTGTTCTAAATACAATCCTTCAACTTTCACTGGCTGACAGTGGACATTCACACAAAGAGATGGGAGTGAGAACAGAACAAACGCCTTCAGGGGGGGCTGGGGGGGGGTCACGACCCCACCCGAACAGTGGGCGGTGCCGCCGGTCGGGGTGATCTACCGCTGTATTTCAGTGATTGGGAACCCCCCCCCCCCCCAAAAAAAAAACCTTGTTATTATAGATGCCGATTACAGGAAGTGATAAAGGAAGCGCGGCTACAACAGAACACTTTTCTTCTGAAAGTGAGAAGTGATTCGTAGAAACATGTGTGAAGCATGTTTTAAATTCTGTCTCCTTTCAAGTGCTATGCATTAGAGGATGCATTTGTCCTACAGCCCGACACCCTTCTCCTGTGTGTCAGCTATAGGCACAGACTAATTATGCCTGCTTTCAGGAGATCTAAAAATTCTCACGCAAAGAGGAGTCACTATTAATGCCTGTTTTTGTAAATCACACAAAATACTTAATTGGCCTAATTTACATAATCTCCACCCTGTTTTAGCACTTTCACTCCAGGTATACATGTGCATCAACATATTTAACTATGCATCAAAAGGAAAGTCCCACAGTGACCCCTGCAAATGACATCCTAATAGTGATTTTTGCAACCGTTTAGTAAATCCAATGTACTGTAGATGTTGCGACTTTTAAGCGACTGCTTTTGCATGGGAAAAGCAGTCACATTCCTTTAGTGAATCCGGAGTGTCCAATGGAAGCCAGGGCGATTCAGGTGTTAATGAGTTTAGCATTTGCACAGATATATTTGCCTTACAAGTTGCCCTTTTGGACCATTAAATTTAAAAATTAACTTTAATATTACAGTTGTATACTTTTGCACCTGTAAGGTACCACAGTACATAAACCGGGGGTAGGGAACCCTGGTCCTGGAGTGCCTGGTCGACTGAACACATGTATTCAGTCATTCTGTGGGAAATACATATTTATTGTACTGATAATGTTTAGATGATGACGGACTGTTGCCGCACCACAATGGCTCTCTGATCTCGAGGGGCCTTTTTGTCCACTTGTCATTCAGCTCATTTATATTACAGACGTAGAGTAATTTACTTCAGCGTATGCGTGTGTCTTTGTGCGTACACATACTCACCCATATAAACATTGTTAAACACATAGATAGGTAAATGGATACATCTGAAGGTTCACATTAAGTTGAAGTACAAATGATGTAAAATCAATGCAGCAAAAAAAAAATAATAATTTAAATTAAAAAAAGAACAGAGCCTATTGGTTATTTGACCAAAGTCCTCTGGAATTCAGAATGGGTTTTATTTGTCATTAAATTAAAAAAACTATAAAAAACAAAAAAACCTGTTTGTAGCCACCATGTGCCCGTGATTGCAGGCTATGGCAGTATTGGCGACTTCTACGTAATACTGTAATTATAGGTATATGATTGAGGGGGGAAAGGAAAGATTTTGCATGTGAATTCAGACCTGGCTCTGACATTGTGTTGAGCCCTCGCCCCTCTCTACCTCATAGTCTTCTGTCAGCAGGGACTGTTTCGCCAGACATTGAGCTGAGGAGAGAGGTATTGTGCTTGCGCTGACTTCGCTGATATGATAAGGAAGGACAATACTAATCGAAGTTAGCAATTGACCTGAGCTGCAGAGAGCTATTTATATCGGTGATGGTTAGTGTTGCAAAGCGGCGGAACATTTCCGGAGACTTTCCGGAACTTTACCATGGGAATTTAGGCTTGGGAATTTTGGAAATTTTGACCAATTTTCATTGCAAAAGTTAGCTTATAACATGGAACTTAAATTTACTTGGAAAATACACTACTGTATACATACAATACTGTCGGAGATGTACCGCGTTTCTTCCTCCATCCAAGTTGAATCGCTATCGGCAGGCATAATATAGAGAAAATGAATAATAATAATAATAATAATAATACAATAAATAAGAATGTTCAACTGTCAAACTGAACATGCAATGTGATATGAAAGACATCATGGGCACCCCATCCTTTTTTTTCTTCTTTCTCTTAAGTGCGCGGTCAGCTTGCAAAATCCAAGTGGAGCCACACTTTGTGTCTGTTCACCGTCTTTAGAGGTTCTCTGTTGTGATCTTTGACAGGTGCTGGGATGGCCAAGTTTGTATCGGGGGGATTGGATAGTGCGGCCAGCCCTCAAAGTTCCATGTTTTTTTGGGCCCCCCCCCCCCCCCCCCATTTCAACTTCTGTATTTTTGTGTTATGCTCTTTTTTTGCCTGCTGTTTTTTTATTTATTTGCTTTTCTTCCCGCTGTTACGAGCTCTGCATTTCCCCGTCACGCGTCTTAGTGTTTGCAAATCTTGGCCAGTTTGTTATCAGGTTGTTATCAGGTGTGTTCTTAGGGACTTACCTGGTTAAATGAAGGGTTAAATAAAGATAGATAACTGAACATGTCTGATGGATGGTGTCTGCCCTCACTGTGTTTCAGGAGTCCAGGTTGGTGTCGTAAGAGGCAGAGGGGCTGTTGCACTAGTGGGCGGTGGGCTGTCCTTCAGCCTTGTGCTCCTGATCCGAAGGTAAGGAGGACTCTCCTGGCAGCCGAAAATCTCCCTGAGCCAGAACCATTCAGGGGGGGTAGGCTATCGCACGAAACAGGATAACTGAGTTAGCTGGATAACGGCACTGAGTAAAATCTGGAACATGGAATGAAGTAAAAATAGCTGTTCCTGGTTTTACTCAGTGCAGTTATCTTGCTAACTCCGTAGTCCTGCTACATAGTATACCCGCCAGGTCTTTCTGAAGGTTAGGTAATAAAGCATTGGCTTTCACAGCGGGGCTCTCTCTTTCTGGTTTTGTTCTAAGCTGTTAAGCTTGTGATTCGTGGGTGGGGTTCGGTGGGTGTGAGTTGAAACTGGTTTTGGTGGAGTTAACAGGTGAGGTATTGCTCAACTGCTACGGGACGGGTGAAGTCGGCGCTCCAAGCTAGTGCCGGCTGTAGGGCAGATGGGCGTGAGTTGTTAGCGACATGCTAGTTTAATCATTATGCCACGGTACTTGACGGCCGTGTTTTGGAGCCAACTCCTGGCTGCTCGCCAGGCCCGACTGACCACGCCCTGTAAATGTGCAGAAGCGTGAGTTTTAAAAAAATTTTAATAGGGTGAAGGGCAGCGGTTAAAGCAAGAGCCCTCCCTCCTGTTGTTTTTATTCTGTTTAATTTCTGATAATACCGGTCGCAGTTGCACCCATCAGGAACAAGGGACTGGGACTGTTTTTATAACGCATTTTTCTTTTTTCCATTATTAATATTTTAATACACTTTCCCGCAAAAACATATAAATTAAAAATGAGCGAAGCACCGCGTTTGGCCTCCTGTTATAAATGGTACGAAGGGTCTGGCCCCAGAGCAAAATATCCCTTCTGTACAGAGCAGATACGATCAGGGCTGGTATCATAAGGCAGGTCATTCTTTTTCTACCAACTGTGTTAAAAGTAACGGGCTAACGGCTGTTTGATCGTGGTTGCTCTGTGCTTTATAATGGTTTTAATTTGTGAAAACTAAAAATGGATAGCTTTAATGAGATTTTATTGCTACTTGATCATTTAAAGTCTGCTCTTCAGTGGGTTGCTGACATTATGGGGGCAAGTGCATTGCAGTGACAAGCTTTCTTATCAGCATATTCAGCTTGTCTTTGGTTGTGTTTCAGCTGTTATTTCTGTGAGAATTATATTTATAGATTAATATCTTAAATACTGATTTATTTATTTATTTATTTGTATGCTGTTAAGATTTAAGTCCGTATGCATTGAACGCAAAGCAGAACATTTTTTACAATAATTGGTATTTGCGGACGTGTCGAATCACTAAATTTTAAAAGGATGAATCGATCACCCCCACACACACTGCTAGCTTTGCAAGGCGTTGGGATCGGAATCCCTAGGGAGGCTTTCTAAAAGACTCTTTAAACACATTCATGTGTACCCACAGTCCACACCCTCTTTTACTGTTCGGTAATCTTTGTGAACAAAGATTGTCCTCACATGGGGAGGAGTTTCTATTGGGAGTGTAGGAGGTGTTGTCATAATCATCAGATTTGAAATGTGTGCTTGCAGACAGTTGCAGTTACATCACATTCATTGAGCTAAGTCCATAGCGACTTACAGGAGGAGTTAGTATACTATGACGCAACTGTCTTCATACCACAAACGGCTACACGTTTCAGGCTTCATTTCGCAAATTCCGTGAATGCCATGTCACTGGCTATTGCAAAACATTTTTATTT
Source organism: Ilyophis sp. 1 JC-2022 (assembly GCA_022702515.1). Lineage (NCBI taxonomy): Eukaryota > Metazoa > Chordata > Actinopteri > Anguilliformes > Synaphobranchidae > Ilyophis > Ilyophis sp. 1 JC-2022. The sequence goes on from CM040403.1 coordinate 27,770,292, forward strand.
TTTCCTTTTTTTCAAATATTTCATCTGTCAGTTTATTTTGGTTCTTTGAAAGACTGACGATTGTGAAAACTGAGTATTTTTCAGTTTGTGGTTTGAATTTGAATTCATTTTGTGAATCTGCTGAAGTGAAAATGGAGAAAAAAACCCCAATCGTATACTGCTGGGTCATTGAGGCAGATGCTGAATTATTTTCATGAATTATAAGTTTCTAACTGTATAAATATAAGTTATGGATCTGCTCTCTCTGGTAGCACTTGTCAGTAAATTTAATTGGTGATTAAGTGGCACTGAGTACCGATGTCATAGAATGCAACAATAAAAAACGGAGTTTCCCTCAGATAGTTTATCTGTTGCCTTTAATGTATCATTAGAGTCTCAGTATTTGGAAGAACCTGCTTTTATATGATCACTATAGAGGAAATATTTCCCTCAAGTTACAGCTCTCCTGAGACACAAAGAGTGATTTGAACTGTTAGATTAATTAAATAAATTTCACTCCTCGCTGGACTGTAATGTTACCTTACATGTGGGCATTTTCCAGCATGAGTTTGAAACCCTTGGTCTTCTCTGTGGAATGCGCCTAAATAGATTTTACAGTTTATCTGTGCCCATCTCCATCTTCCGTAGCAGCTAATTGCAGAGCTCTCTACAGTTACCAATCACAGAGCTGTATACTGTAGCCAATCACAGAGCTGTGTGCTGTAGCCAATCACAGAGCTGTGTGCAGGAGCAAGCAGAGACTTGTTCTCAGATGCCTGCTCCCTGTGCCAGACCCAGCTAAATCCAGCTAATCTAGATTACAGAGAAAAATAACAATCGGACATAAAATCGGCCTCCGTCCCCCCAGCTGGTTCTCAGACACATATCCGATTTGGAATTTCACACTCGGTACTTTTTCAGAAACTCCTGAAAGGAGCCCCCATGCCTGTGCACCCACAGGGCTACGCTTCCGGGTTTGTTTCATTCGAAATTCTTGGCACAAGCCCTCGCTAATTTCTGTCACCCTCATTCTTTCATTAGCCCTGTGGCAATTGCGCATTCCTGGGGCTGATCGCCAGGTGCTTCTGCCTCAGTCTAGAGCCTTTGCAAACCCGTACTCTTTAGGAATGGGCTGCCGGAGGTTCATAAATGCGTTGCATAAAACGTGCAAACCACGTTGCAAGAAGTCATGCATCACTGATTAATAAGCCCCATGGAATTTCTCTCAACGTTTGCTGCCGCTGGGAGCATATTCAGGAGTGCCACAATGATGATAATGTTAGTTTTAAACCCAAAATGGGACTGAACTCTGTGTCTGGTCGCAGAAGTGTCTGACTTTGATGGACATTGAGTGCGGCCAATTACGCGCTTTTAACTTGTCGTAATACTCGTCATTTCCACGCCCCCAGCACCCTCGCCAGAATGTAGCAAACCTGTTAGTGAACTTCCTGTTAAGCAGGCTGAATGGAAGCTCAGGGACTAGTCGTCCTCTGAGAGTGAAAGGCAGGGAGCAGCTTCTTCGGGATTTCAGTCAAAGCGATTTTCAGTCTTAGTGAATGTATAAAAGAAGGGGTTTTCAACCTTCAGTCAGAATTGGAAATGCTTGTGAAGGAGCATTCTAAAGAACATTAACCAGGAGTTTCTATTAGACAATGCAAATGATGACTGATTTTGCCAGATACATTTGTTAAGATGGCTGTCAAGAGTATCTTGAAAAGAGTGGAACTGTCTTCCTGTATAAATGTAGCTACAGTGGCTTGAGAGAGTATTCATAACCCATTGATTATTTCTCATTTTGTTGTGTTGCAAAGTCAAATTCAAACATATTTACATGGGATTTTCTTCTACTCCTGTAGAAGTAATTCTCTATAATGTGCAAATTAAATAAAGTATTTAGATATTTTCAGGATTATATGAATACTTTCTCAAGCCACTGGAACTACCATTCAGCGAGTCTCCTGCAATAGCAAATAGCTGAACATAATCATTTTATTAAAGCATCTGTTTAGTGAGGTAAATGGGGATAGATCAGTAATATTTGCGGGTAACAGTAACTATAACTAAAATAGCATGGCTGCATTTAGCGCTAACTCTGGGGGCTGTGTTTAGTGCTAGCTGGGGGCTAACTGTTACAGCAGGGCTACGTTTAGCGCTAACTCTGGGGGGCTAACTGTTTTAGCAGGGCTGTGTTTAGTGCTAAACATGTGGGCTCACTGTGTTTTAGCTGAGCAGTGTTTAGTGCTAACTGGGGGCTGTTTAAACAGGGCTGTGTTTAGTGCTAACTGGGGGCTATCGGTGTCAGTAGGGCTGCATTTAGCACTAAATTAGGGGGGTAACTGTTTTTAGCAGGGCTGTGTTTAGCACCAACTGTGGGTGCTAACCGTTTCAGCACGGCTGTGTTTAGTGCTAACTCTGGGGATAACTGTTTCTGTAGGGCTGTATTTAGGACTAAAGGCTCATCCACACCAAGAAGAATAACTATATGATAACTATCATCCACACAAAGTTCTGTATACAGTGGCACCAAACATGCGCTGCACGCTCCAGCTGTGTCAGCAGCTTGTAAATTCTAATGGATTTTGATTGGCTGTCAGGCTGTCAGTGTTTCTATTGTTCATCAAATCGCTCTGAAAGTGATCCCAACGATATCATTAGTCACTGTCATTGTCGTTATGGTTGTGGTGTGGACTCTGCCATCCACTTGAGTTAGGGGTTAGAACGATATATTTATAGTTATCGTTATAGTTAGCATTCTTGGTGTGGACGGCCTTAACTATGGGGGGCTAACTGTGTTTTAGCAGGGCTGCTGTGTACTGGAGGCTGGTATCAGAGCTTCACTGAAAGATGGAGAAGGACGACCCAAAGATTGTGAACAAGGGGTTGGAGGACGAGATGGTGAGTAAGCTGTCCGGGCCCATCCCAATGCTGAGCTTCCAACTCCTCTTACACCAGCAGGGGGTGCAGTTTCCCCAACACCTGCTCTGTTGGAAACCTCAGCTTAACATTTCCCATGTATATCACATCTTGTGTTTGTTTGAAGCCAATCAAGCCACAGGTTCTTTCCAATGCTGTCCATGGCAGATATTGGTTTTCATTGCTTTGGCCTTTTGCTTAATGAATGTATTTTACAGTAAAACACAGTAAATGACCACCCCCTTATAAAGAATAACTCCCCTTATCCGTCATGGCCAGGTTTCCTTCCCTTGTATATCCCTGTGGGACTGGCTGGTTAAATAAAGGGGGAGTTAAAAGTGTGTGTCCCCACAGGAGATCTCGGGGTACAGGTTTTGCCACTGGAAGCTGGCCCTGGTGGGTTTGGGGGTGCTGGCTACCGGGGGGTTCCTGCTGCTGCTGCTGTACTGGATGCCGGAGTGGTGTGTGAAGAGCACCTGCACCAGGACCACACTCAGGGAGGCCCAAGTGCTCCTGCTTCAGTCCACGGTTAGTGCTGACCGCCGTATACACATACGCGCATACACACACATACGCACACACACACACATACGCACACACATACATACGTATACGAACACATACACACATGCGCACATAACAACATAAAATACAGATTATCCATGCTGTATCGACACCTTTTAACAATAGACTGCAGTAAGTTTGTGCAATGATTGTTACTGCCGTGCCGTTTTAATAAATAAACAATTGAGTAACAATAGCTGGCCACTGGTCCGTGTGTGTCCGTGTGTGTCCGTGTGTGTCCGTGTGTGTCCATGTGTGACTGCAGGACGAGTTCAGGAGTTGGTTCCGCGCAAAGGTATGTGTTATGCTGGCTCCTGGGAGGAACCCCTTTGACTACCTGGATTCCCAGACCACCTCGGCCGTGGCTAACGGCCACACCCCCCAGAGCCACACCCCCCACCCTTCCACCAGCCCACCGGAGGACCTCATCAAGAAGTATGCAGAGTACCAGCCCACACAGGTAAGACGAGCACACACACACGCATACACAGTGTGTTGTTGTGTCATCGGGAGTTAGTTGGATGACGGGGTGCATTGTGAACAGGTCTGCAATGTGCCTCCATGGTATAATGGTGAGATTAATTGCATCTTCCCTTTTTTCCTCTTCCCCTCTTGCTATTTTTCTTTCCCTCAGATTCGCTATTTCACACTCCACAGCACCAAGTACTACTGGAACGATGTGCTCCAGAATTTTGAAGTGTTAATGTAAGTCGTGTTTTTTCTGTCCCATGTTTATAAAGCATTTTGCCCATTTGCTTTACTGATAAACTGAAATGACCTGCATGTTTTATTCATTTGAAAGTATCAGCTTTTTGATGTCTTGCTGATTTTGTCTTTTGTAAAATGCATCCTGTGCCTGAACTGCCAAGTTAAATGGCTCCCCCTGTCTTTGTGCGGTGGTATTGCAGAGGACTGGAGGACCAGGAAGTTAGCTGTTCCTCCATACACTCTGATCACAGTGCAGGGCTGAGCAGGAACCTGCAGAACTACAGGTACAGTCTGCACCCCGAAACCCAAGCCGGCACCTCAAACCCCAAAGCCCGAACCACTAACCCGCTCCCCGTTCACGGCATAAACCCATACCTTCCTTACTAGTGTGGTATATAAAGACATACAACCTCTCCCACATACCCTCAGGTATGTATACAACCTGTTCACAGGTATTCATATACATATCCTGCCTTACTGCCTACAGGTACTTATACAACAGGTGTCAGTGCCTGCAGGTATTTATATTTACAACCTGTCTCACTGCCCATAGTTATTTATATTTACAACCTGTCTCACTGCCCATAGTTATTTATATTTACAACCTGTCTCACTGCCCATAGTTATTTATATTTACAACCTGTCTCACTGCCCATAGTTATTTATATTTACAATCTGTCTCACTGCCCATAGTTATTTATATTTACAACCTGTCTCACTGCCCATAGTTATTTATATTTACAACCTGTCTCACTGCCCATAGTTATTTATATTTACAACCTGTCTCACTGCCCATAGTTATTTATATTTACAACCTGTCTCACTGCCCATAGTTATTTATATTTACAACCTGTCTCACTGCCCATAGTTATTTATATTTACAACCTGTCTCACTGCCCATAGTTATTTATATTTACAACCTGTCTCACTGCCCATAGTTATTTATATTTACAACCTGTCTCACTGCCCATAGTTATTTATATTTACAACCTGTCTCACTGCCCATAGTTATTTATATTTACAACCTGTCTCACTGCCCGTAGTTATTTATACACATCCTGTCTCACTGCCCATAGTTATTTATACACAATCTGTCTCACTGCCCATAGTTATTTATATATACAACCTGTCTCACTGCCCATAGTTATTTATACACATCCTGTCTCACTGCCCATAGTTATTTATACACATCCTGTCTCACTGCCCATAGTTATTTATACACATCCTGTCTCACTGCCCATCGTTATTTATACACAACCTGTCTCACTGCCCATAGTTATTTATGCACAGGTGTATATAAAGGTGTATATAAAACCTGTCATAGTGTCCACAGGTGTATATAAAACCTGTCATAGTGTCCACAGGTATATATATATATCATGTCAGTGTCCACAGGTTTATATATACATATTTCTTTTATTGGCACCATGTGTACATATACAACCTGTCTTATTGGCCCCAGGTATATATGCTACCTGCCTTATTGAACACGGGTATATATATGTATGCTACCTGTCGTATTTGCCACAGGTATACATACAGCTTGCTTTATTACCCACAGGTATATTTATACAGACTCTCTCAGGTATTGATGTTAAGTGTGATAGTCTCACCTCTGTCCCGGTTTCCATGGGGAATGTGATGGACTTCTCTCTTTCCTGTGTCTGCAGGAGACTGTTCTTCGGGGTGAACGAAATCGCTGTCAAAGTGCCTTCTGTTTTCAAGCTGCTAATTAAAGAGGTGGGTCGCCTTTGTCCTGTTGTGACAGGGCTTTTGTGTGGAATTTGGCGCTTTTCCCTGTTTTGGGCCTGACAGTGCATGAGAATTCATCCTGCAACTGCTTCTATTATACTGAAAATCAGCAGTGGTATTCATGATTTTAATATTTTATATTTATATCTTTATATTTTTTATGAATGAATATGAAGTTAATTGTGCTATTCTCATCTTTTTTGGCAGCACAAAGGTTTTTTTGAGTAATTTAATTGCATGTAAAATGAATCCATTTACCTATGACAGGAAAGTTAATGTTTATTGGGTTATTAGGTATATCATCATTATAACAGCTAGTAACCGTTTTTTTAATTCCATATAAAATTAAAGGTTATGTACGCAAGAGTGGAATGAATTAAAATCACACATTTAGACTCTTTGTAAAGATGGCACACACAAAAAAAGCCTTTTCAAACGTCATGCTAGGTCCGCATTGAGCATTCCGGGTGAATTTTCGTAGTTGTTCCTTTTTTATTCTGGGTTTTTTTTTTGGGGGGGGGGGACATTGTTTAGTGCAATGTGACTGCCTGCAAGCCCTTGGTCTGTTTAAAGGGGTAATAAACACCTGCTTTTGTTCTGTCTCCGCCCACTTCACAATTTCAAGACACAAATTGAGCTCAAGTGAGAGAACACAGACAGGAGGGGGGAGGAAGGAGGAGTTATAGTTGGGGGGAGGGGCGATAGATCCATTCGGTAACGCGTCATGAAAACTGTTCAAACAGAAACCCGTTTGAAATGAAAGGGCTAACGTTAATGTGCGCAGTTTGAATACCCATCAATCAAGAAGATTGCGTAGAAAAAAGTTTTTTCCCGTCAGGAATGGGGCATGGCTCAAACAAAACGTTTCAGTTTGGATTTCAGCTAATGCCTCTTTTTTGACACAAAATGTGGTGGCACAGCTTAATTACATTTTAGTTTTTTAAGCAATAGGATATATGTAATTTATGAAATGGAAGCAAGTGTTTATTACCCCCTTAAGGAAAAATATGTGATTAGATTGTTTGAAACTGTTTGAAAATAACCTACTCTCCAAAAGGAATAAAGCAATCAACCCCCCCCCCCCCCAAGATATTTATCATATTTTTCTCTGCCCCCCAGGTCCTGAACCCATTCTACATCTTTCAGCTCTTCAGCGTAATTCTTTGGAGTGCCGATGAATACTATTACTACGCTATGGCCATCGTCTTCATGTCCGTTATATCAATCGCTACCTCACTGTACACCATCAAAAAGGTCAGTGGCAGGGTCCGTATACGGCGGCTGGGTCTCAACCCGTACGCGTATCCCCCCGGGCGGCCGGGGTTTTAATCTGTGTCTGTGATCTCATCTCTCTGCTTTCCCCCTGTCTGTACCCCTCTCTGCTTTCCCCCTGTCTGTACCCCTCTCTGCTTTCCCCCGTCTGTACCCCTCTCTGCTTTCCCCCTGTCTGTACCCCTCTCTGCTTTCCCCCTGTCTGTACCCCTCTCTGCTTTCCCCCTGTCTGTACCCCTCTCTGCTTTCCCCCTGTCTGTACCCCTCTCTGCTTTCCCCCTGTCTGTACCCCTCTCTGCTTTCCCCCTGTCTGTAACCCTCTCTGCTTTCCCCCTGTCTGTAACCCTCTCTGCTTTCCCCCTGTCTGTAACCCTCTCTGATATCCCCCTGTCTGTAACCCTCTCTGATTTTCCCCTGTCTGTAACCCTCTCTGCTCTCCCCCTGTCTGTAACCCTCTCTGCTTTCCCCCTTTCTGTAACTCTCTCTGCTTTCCCCCTGTCTGTAACTCTCTCTGCTTTCCCCCTGTCTGTACCCCTCTCTGCTTTCCCCCTGTCTGTAACCCTCTCTGCTTTCCCCCTGACTGTTACCCTCTCTGCTTTCCCCCTGTCTGTAACCCTCCTGCTCTCTCCCTGACTGTAACTCTCTCTGCTTTCCCCCTGACTGTAACCCTCTCTGCTCTCCCTGTCTGTAACCCTCACTGCTCTCTCCCTGTCTGTAACCCTCCCTGCTCTCTCCCTGACTGTAACTCTCTCTGCTTTCCCCCTGACTGTAACCCTCTCTGCTCTCTCCCTGTCTGTAACTCTCTCTGCTCTCTCCCTGTCTGTAACTCTCTCTGCTCTCTCCCTGTCTGTAACCGTCTCTGCTTTCCCCCTGTCTGTAACCCTCTCTGCTTTCCCCCTGTCTGTAACTCTCTCTGCTTTCCCCCTGTCTGTACCCCTCTCTGCTTTCCCCCTGTCTGTAACCCTCTCTGCTTTCCCCCTGACTGTTACCCTCTCTGCTTTCCCCCTGTCTGTAACCCTCCCTGCTCTCTCCCTGACTGTAACTCTCTCTGCTTTCCCCCTGTCTGTAACCCTCTCTGCTCTCTCCCTGTCTGTAACCCTCTCTGCTCTCTCCCTGTCTGTAACCCTCTCTGCTCTCTCCCTGTCTGTAACCCTCTCTGCTTTCCCCCTGTCTGTAACCCTCTCTGCTCTCTCCCTGTCTGTAACTCTCTCTGCTCTCTCCCTGTCTGTAACCCTCTCTGCTTTCCCCCTGTCTGTAACCCTCTCTGCTTTCCCCCTGTCTGTAACCCTCTCTGCTTTCCCCCTGTCTGTAACCCTCTCTGCTTTCCCCCTGTCTGTAACCCTCTCTGCTTTCCCCCTGTCTGTAACCCTCTCTGCTTTCCTCCTGCCTGAAATCACGTGAGAGCACATGAGCACACGCTCACCTGCGCTAGGGAGCGCTGATGAATCCGAATGAGTATTGCCGATTTTGGGATAAAAAGGAGGAAAAGCATGAAACGGGAAAAGGTTAGCGGGTGGCTGCGTGCGGAGCTCAGTGGCTTAACCCCGTGAAGGCCCCTCTAATCCCCGTACATAAAGGCACGTTTACGCACGGTCTGCTTCCCTGAGACGAGACGGCCTGGAAGAGAAAGAACTCCTAAAATCACAAAGCTCTAGGTGCGTCATCACCTCGCCCTCGCCCGACCCTTCCCCCTCTGGCCTCTGGCGTGGTCACACCTCGTCACACATAACCCGAGTGACGCGATTTACCGCCTTTTCTGAAATTCTCAACCCTTTGCTTTGTCTTTTTCCAGCAATACGTCATGCTCCACGACATGGTGGCGACTCACAGTATCGTACGGGTGTCGGTCTGCAGAGCCAACGATGGTATGTGAAATGCCCCCAAATGCAATTTCTGTGATTTTTTTTCTTTTCTTTCTCATTTATACGTAATTAAGCCCTAGGTAAAATATTTAAGTGGGTTCATAAAATATCCCAAATATTCTAAAAAAGAAAATCCAAATATATAAATATGTGTTTCTTTCTCTGGGTGCTCATTGCAAAATAAACCCGAGGTAAAATGTTAATTGAGTTCATAAAATATAAATATCTTAAAAAGGTATCCTAATTTATAAATATGTGATGCTTTATCTGGGTACCCATAGAACAGGGGTGTTAGACTCCTGAGGGTCCCAGTGTCTGCTGGTTTTTGGTGTTTTTCTGCACTTATTTAAGTTCCTGGTTCCTGAGTCCACACGCTGTGTTTCCAAAGCCTAGATTGGCTCTTCTGATTGAAAGGAAACCACAAAAACTGCTGCCTTCCAGGAATGCACTTTGATATCCTTGTCATAAAACAATCCCACAATCCTTTGCCCTCAGGCATTGGTGATCTCAGTGGTGTAGTCACACACACGGCGCACACACACACACTGCAGTGCTGGGCCTTTCGGCAGCTGGTATATTGCTGTATATTATTATCAAAACTTTCCTGCCGTGCTGGTAAGAGGGGCGCTAAATCAGACCCGTCCTGCTGCCTGCAACTCAGACAAGGGGGGGGGGGGGGGGGGTTGTTTGTGAAAATGTTTTGGTGAACCCCATTGGCGTGCCGATAGTGGATCAGAAAATGATGCTGGAATAATTGTTTGGAATAAAATCAGCACACACGTTCTTCAGTGTTAAGAATTCTTCCATGGTAATCTGTGTAGTTGGGTATGTATGTATATAGCAGTTATTTGCTTTTAACTTCTTTCAGGGTCACAGCTTTTTTTCCCCCTCATGTCTTTGGTCTTCGGAAAACCTTTTGTTTGCTCTAATACACTTTCAACCCCCTTATAAGATGATCTGGATAAGAGCGTCTGCTATATAAATGCACTGCTGATATGAGTACAGAGGGGGCACTGCTGATCTGGGCTCTGTGTTAACTGGTCTCTGGCGCCTCCTGTCTGCAGAATTGGATGAGGCCATGTCCACAGACCTTGTCCCAGGTGACATCATCATCATTCCCACCAATGGGACCATCATGCCTTGCGACGCCGTGCTCCTCAGTGGCACCTGCATCGTCAACGAGAGCATGCTCACAGGTGGCCGCATTGCTTCCTGCTGACACACGCACGCGCGCGCGCACACACACACACACACACACACACACCTTCAGCCTTAATCCCATAGCATCCTGCCTAAACCTCTCCACTATGTACTAAACCCCAGGTGAGAGTGTGCCAGTCACTAAGACCAACCTGCCAAACCCAGGGCTGGACATGAAGGGGGCGGAGGGAGACTGTGCGTACAGCACGGAGGAACACAAGCGTCACACGCTCTTCTGCGGCACCAACGTCATACAAACACGCTTCTACTCAGGGGAACTGGTCAAGGCTGTGGTCATAAGGACTGGTGAGTCTAATGTTGCTTTTTTGTTCTAGGGGACAGTGTTTAATGTTCTAAGGCATGGGTGGGCAACTCCAGGCCTTGCGGGCCGGTGTGTATGCAGGTTTTTGCTGCGACAAGTTACCAACTATTTAATGAACTAAATAATTTACATGATCAGACATTTTAGCTACTTTCTGCGATATGAACAGCATCGTGTGCCTGTATGCACGTATTGTACCGTTTCACTGTAGTCTAATTTTACGAGTGAATCGGTGATGGTGCATATGCCTAATTAAATGATTGAGCCTAGGTAACTAGTGGCAGCAAAAACCTGCATACACACCGGCCCGCGAGGCCTGGAGTTGCCGATCCCTGTTCTAAGGGATAGTGGTTAATGTTCCGGTTGTATTCTCTAAGATATAGTGTGTAATGTTCTGGTTATGTTCCATAAGAGACGGTGTATAATGTTCTGGTTGTGTTCCTGAAGGGACAGTGTATAGTGTTCCGTTTGTGTTCCCTAAGGGACAGTGTGTAATGTTCTGTTTGTGTTCCCTAAGGGACAGTGTGTAATGTTCCGTTTGTGTTTCCTAAGGGACAGTGCGTAATGTTCCGTTTGTGTTCCCTAAGGGACAGTGTGTAATGTTCCGTTTCTGTTCCCTAAGGGACAGTGTGTAATGTTCCTTTTGTGTTCCTTAAGGGACAGTGTGTAATGTTCCAGTTGTGTTCTCTCTCAGGCTTCAGTACAGCTAAGGGACAGCTTGTGCGCTCCATCCTCTACCCTAAACCCACTGATTTCAAGCTCTACCGGGACGCCTACCTCTTCCTGCTGTGCCTGGTGGCTGTGGCGGGAATCGGCTTCATCTACTCGATAGTGGTCAGCATCATGAACAATGTGAGACCAGTTTCTTACCGTGTTCGGTTGACCGGTCGGTCAGAAGTTTGCATCGCTGATGTTTCGCTACACTTTGGCTCTGAGACTCATGTCCACGCCCGTCTTGCCTGCAGGTTTCAGTCAATACCATCATCATCGAGTCGTTGGACATCATCACCATCACGGTGCCTCCCGCCCTCCCAGCGGCCATGACGGCAGGCATCGTCTACGCCCAGCGGCGTCTCAAACGCATCGGCATCTTCTGCATCAGCCCCCAGAGGATCAACATCTGCGGACAGCTTAACCTAGTCTGCTTTGACAAGGTACGCTAACGCAGGTCTGCTCTGACGAGGCGCGCTAACGCAGGTCTGCTCTGACGAGGCGCGCTAACGCAGGTCTGCTCTGACGAGGCGCGCTAACGCAGGTCTGCTCTGACGAGGCGCGCTAACGCAGGTCTGCTCTGACGAGGCGCGCTAACGCAGGTCTGCTCTGACGAGGCGCGCTAACGCAGGTCTGCTCTGACGAGGCGCGCTAACGCAGGCCTGCTCTGACGAGGCGCGCTAACGCAGGCCTGCTCTGACGAGGCGCGCTAACGCAGGCCTGCTCTGACGAGGCGCGCTAACGCAGGTCTGCTCTGACGAGGCGCGCTAACGCAGGTCTGCTCTGACGAGGCGCGCTAACGCAGGTCTGCTCTGACGAGGCGCGCTAACGCAGGTCTGCTCTGACGAGGCGCGCTAACGCAGGTCTGCTCTGACGAGGCGCGCTAACGCAGGTCTGCTCTGACGAGGCGCGCTAACGCAGGTCTGCTCTGACGAGGCGCGCTAACGCAGGTCTGCTCTGACGAGGCGCGCTAACGCAGGTCTGCTCTGACGAGGCGCGCTAACGCAGGTCTGCTCTGACGAGGCGCGCTAACGCAGGTCTGCTCTGACGAGGCGCGCTAACGCAGGTCTGCTTTGTCCATGGTCAGCACACTCTTTTGTGCACAGTCACCTGTAGTGGTGTAACGGATCGTAGTTGATCCGTGATCCGTACGGATCGCCCCCCACGGTTCGGCACGCATGTGAACCGCGGATTAATTGCAAAATTTAACCATCATAGTGAATTACAGTTTTACTGCCGCTAGTACTTTTTAAAGTAATAATTCCCTAAATCTCGATGCAGAGTTGCAGTGAAAAGACAGATGCGTGCTGTGTTTTACTCTGAAGCGCATTGGACCTATCGCTAAGCCCCGCCCCTCTTCGCAGGGGGAGACATTACATTACATTACATTATAGGCATTTAGCAGACGCTCTTATCCAGAGCGACTTACACAGCATTTTTGCATTTATACATAGTATCCATTTACAGCTGGATATATACTGAAGCAATTCAGGTGAAGTACCTTGCTCAGGGGTACAACGGCAGTGTCCTACGTGGGATTCGAACCTGCGACCTTTCGGTTACAAACCCAGTTCCTTAACTACTGTACTACACTACCGAGACAGTTTGAGAGCCAGCTCACCCACTGTAATGTAATTTTCACGGATTTAACACATTAAATACTCGTTCATTTTTGGAACCAGAGCTACGAAATCTCTTCCAAATCCGTCAACAAGGCCTGCCGTATGCACTGTAAAAATGTGTGCATGACTATTTTTAAAAAAACGGAGTTTTATGATTACAACTTAGCTCTGGTCCATAGCGTTAGAAGGAGCGTCTCCTTAACGCTATGTTACTTTCCAGTCTGTGCTTCGCCTCGTCAAACAATATGTAATGGAGCCCGGGGTATTTAATTTTGTTATTCATATGGATAAGGCAAGGCTAGTGATGTTAACACCACTGTTCTAATTATTAATTATAACGTTATATATATGGCTAACTAGCCTTGTTGGTACAAGCCTGACCGTCTTGATCCAAGGCTATGGCTAATGTTAACCAAGCCAGACTCACCTAAAGTATAATATTAACGTCAACGTTTACACAGGCTATTTTTTCATTCACTACCATGTTTAAAGGAAGAAGGTATCATGCCTCATATTGCACTTTGATTTAACAATTGAGTATTGAATATTTTATATATTTTAAGATTTTACTTAAACATTGGACATCTTGAATGTTGTTTTCATTTAAGACCATGGGCAAAAGTTCCTTGCTTTAAGTGTTTTACAGAATAAATGGAAAGCAAAGATATACTTGTCTCCCTTTTTTTTTTTTGCTGATCCGAAAAATGATCCGATCCGTGACTCAAAACCGTGATACGATCCGAACCGTGAGTTTTGTGATCCGTTGCACCCCTAGTCACCTGGGTTCTGTTATACTGATGTTCAGGGTCTTTACGCTAAGGCTATTCCAGAATGTAAAGGATGTCCCTGGACTAGGCTTCCTTTCATATCTGTATTTTTATGGCTCTGAAGAATGACTCTCTTCTCCATTAGATGACACTGGAGAGTAACTCTGGTTTGCACTCCACAGACCGGCACACTCACGGAGGACGGATTAGACATGTGGGCGATCCGACGGGCAGAGAGTGGCAGGTGAGTGGGTGTTAGGAAAAATCTTTCTTCCCTAAATTACTCCTTATGAGGGCCCGTTGGGAAAGAAAGGTTTGCACTGGCCATTCAGTGCACTGGAGCCTTTAAGTAGGAAGAATTTGGTCCCTCTGATTTAAGGCAGGTGAGTGGGGTTAGCGTTTATGGCAGGTGAGTGGAGTTGGTGTTTAGTACAGTGACTATGAGTTCCTGGTGTTCTGCAGGTTCCACCCTTCAGAAGAGAGCACCTATAAGGAGTCGCTGGTGAAGTCCCAGTTTGTGGCCTGCATGGCCACCTGCCATTCTCTCACCAAGATCGAGGGCCAGCTCTCTGGTGACCCGCTGGACCTCAAGATGTTCGAGGCCACAGGCTGGGTAAGTCCCGACTCCCATTTCAGCCCCACCTCTTGTCTCAGCCCCACCCACTGCCTTAGCCCCACCCCTGTCTTGGGCCTGCAAAAATTTCAAGCCCATGTTAATGTAGAGAAAGGATCAGATATGTGCACATTTTTACAGAATTTTTGCAGTTTTAAAGCACTAGTTTATGGCATGATGGGACAGTGGAGGTGTGATGAACCTGGCTCTGGTATTTGAAAGGTAGACGGCAAAGTGTTAGAGGTTGGTGTGGCTCACCTGCCTTAGCCCCCACTCTCTCCAGGTGCGGGCTCACCTGTGTTAGCTTTCCCCCAGGTGCAGCAGGTGTGGGCTCACTGTGCTAGCGGCTCTGTCTTTGTGCTGCCTGCAGATTCTGGAGGAGTCGACGGAGGAAGAGACCGCTCTGCACAACCGCATCATGCCTACAGTCGTGCGGCCTCCCAAACAGCTGCTGCCAGAGCCTGCTGCTGCTCCTGATCAGGACATGGTACAGTATTACCTGCTCATATCTGCTTATACCTGCTCACTCCACATGCCTGCTATCTACACACCTGTACTCCCTCCAGACCTACTCATACCTGCTTAATACCGGTTAATACTTGCGCAATACTTATTTATACCTGTTCACGCTGCTCCCCTGCTCACTGTCCCACTTGCACCGTTTCCACTTTAGTGGTCTTCCAGCCTAGCACGGTGCTGTCACCAGATAATGGTGCCGACCGTCTGTGTCCTTAATCACAGCTCAACACTGCCCTCTAGTGTAGAGCGCATACCTCAGCTGCTTCCTCAAACCCCCACTGTCTCCTCTCGCACTCACTTCTCCTGCGGTCATTCAGCTCACCTCAGCTGTTTGTCTTTAGTCATGTGACCTTCACGCATCAAGTTCTTAGGTTGTTATTGTTAATGTGCAGTAGTTTGAAACTGTTCCTCTAGTTAATTTTTGCCTGATTGTGTGTGTGTGTGTGTGTGTGTGCATTTCTCTTCCTTTGTATCAGTAACTTTCCAGTGTTTTTACATTAATTTCTGATATGTAATGCATGTTTTGTTTTTGTCTTTGCAGGAGCTGTACGAGCTGTCGGTGAGTGGTTTCCCTTTTCTGTCTCCTGTCAGTCTTTTTTCTCTCGGTCCCGTGAGTGATCTGTTTTTTTTAGTATTTTTTTTTGTGGGAAGGCTAACTTTGCGCCCGCTGTCTTCCACAGGTGTCGTACGAGATGGGGATCGTGCGGCAGTTCCCCTTCTCCTCGACCCAGCAGCGCATGTGCGTGGTGGTGCGTCTGCTCGGGGAGAAGCGCATGGATGCCTACCTGAAGGGGGCGCCAGAGGTGGTGGCCAGCCTCTGCAAGAAGGAAACTGGTATGTGTATTTTAACATGGCAGTCTTGTTTTGTTTCCTTTCTAATCTGAATTTAAGCCTATTAGAGTTTTGGGCGCTTTCTCTTTGGGATTTGTGTAGACGCAGCATTGGAGCTCGAAAATGTATGTGTGTGCGGGTCGTTGGTTGCATGATGCTGGGAATTGTATTATCATGTGCGTCTCCAATGGGGCCCGGAATTGTGTTTGTGACTTGACGGGAGTGGTTGTTGTGTGGTGTAAGTGGTTCTCAAACTTGGCCCTGGGAGACCCCTTTGTGTGCTGGTTTTCGTTCCAACCACAATTGCAATCCCAGAATTTTAAAAAGCTGTTAATTTATCTTAATTGGGTTATTTTTATGTTTAGAGGGATTATTTACCCTCTTAAGCCACATTGTAAGAAATAGCGATGCATGCCATGTATAATAAATGTCCCATGTTCACTTTGTGCTTATTGTGCTGTATTGCAAACAATAACAAGAGAAGAGTTTACTATTTTATTTAACTAATTGAAGAAAAAAGGTGAATCATAATTGTGGTTATACTTTTTTTCTTAAATTTATTAACACAATGCAGATTTGGCTTGTTATCATTTTTTCTGTTTTTGAATTCTTCATTATTTAACAAATGGTTAGTTTTAGTGGCCATGTGTCCACAATTTCACCAATTGGGATCCAATTGATTCACCTCACCGTCTTCATTTGATCAGTTAAAATATGTTTACCTCTGTTTTTGTAATTGTTTTCTGTATAGCACAATGTCAACAATAGACTTTTATTATTCATGGTATGCATAGCATATGGTATGCATATTGCTAAAATAATTTGGCTTAAGATGGTAAATAATCCCTCTAAACACGAAAAGCACCTAATTAAGATAAATTAACAGCTTGTTAAAATTCTGGGACTGCAATTGTGGTTGGAACGAAAACCAGCATACACAGGGATCCCCCTGGACCGAGTTTGAGTGGTGTCGTGTTTTGAGTATTTGTGAGCTAACAGGCGTGGGTGTTGGGCTTGAGTCTTTGTAAGCTGACAGTAGTGGTTGTTGTGTTGTGCTTGCTCGATGCAGTGCCAGAGAGCTTTGCTGAGGTTCTGGAAGATTACACCAAGCAGGGCTTCCGGGTCATCGCTCTGGCCCACCGAAGACTGGAGTCCAAAATCACCTGGCACAAAGTACAGAACATCAGCAGGTATCACCCTGGAGCCCCAGACCATCACCGATGAACAACGCACCATGCCTACAGAGTCTTAGTACAGCACCATATGATAATGAGAATATCACTCTGCACTGTGTCTAAGAAAGACTGCTTAGTGCTTTAGTATAGTACAATATGATAATGAGACTATTTTGCTTAGTGTTTTAGTGTAGTACAGTATGAAAATGAGGATACCACTCTGCACTGTGTGGGATTACACTTTGTCCCTTTGTCCTAAAAAAAAATTTTCTGGCGATATTTCATTGCCGTTTTTTGACATTGATGTGCAGAGATGGACTAAAATATATCTTATTGCAAAATGTCTCCCAGATAAATGTATCTGTAGCCTACAATCAAAATGATCACGTAGGTTGCTTTGCATATGGTGTAGCGACAGGTAACCAGTATTACAGATATGCATGCAAATATATATTTTGTATATAGTTTAAATGTTGAACCTTTAACCCTTTGAAGAGTAGGGGAAGAAATCGGTGTTCTAGAGCTCCATTAGTGATTGTTACATCAATTTTAGAATGTTCAGTTGAGAACATTCTAATCACACACGTCATTTTGCACCTGAAAGGCTTTTGTTAGTCTCATAGTGTATGTATTTGTAGTGCTGCCCATCCCTGCACTCTGACGGTAGGTTCTTTCAGTGCGTTGGGCCTTGCTGAAGTGGAATTTTTCCAGCAGCTCCTACTCTGTCACCTGCAGGGACCACATTGAGGTGAACATGGAGTTCCTGGGGCTGATTATCATGCAGAACAAACTGAAGGCGGAGACCCCTGGTGTTCTGGAGGACCTGCGACAGGCCAACATCCGCACCGTCATGGTCACCGGTGAGGGAGGACACTTCCGTTATTTCAGTTACCAAAATTCTACCTGCTTTCCCCAAGTCTGTCAAAGGACAACTTCACCGTGCCTAGTTCAGTCCATATGGTGTTACTTATATTTATGACAAGCTGCAGAGTGCATAAACACCGATGTACACGTTAATTTAGTACAGGGGTGTCAAACTCCAGTCTTGGAGGGCCGCAGTGTTTGCTGGTTTTCGGTGTGTTCCAGCACGAGTGATTCATTTAAGTCACTGATTGGCTCAAGAGTTCACAGACATTGTTCTCAAGGCTCTAATTGGCTGCTGAATGAAAGAAAATCACAAATGCCTGCATACAGGTGCAGGGTTTTTATAGCCTATTTTAACGTGTGATTTTCCGTAACCACAGGAGCGGCTCTCTTGTTAAGCAGGTGTTAGGGGGTATTGTCTGCTGGCTGTACAAACAAACACTTTTTTTTTTGTAAAAATGCAATTGAGACTTTTTTGGATTGGTTTTTCTCTAATTAGTCAGACAAAATGTGAATATTTGTTTAAGCTGTTGAGCAGAGGAATTTCTCTTCTTTTAATGACCAGACATGACCAGGTAGATCCAAGAAGAAAATTATTTATTTCTCTGCAGAAAGAGTCCAGTACTTGCACACACAAGGTGGTCAAGCATGAACTGAAGAGACGGAGGCAATCTCCGCCATATATAATCAAAAAGCTAATACATAAATTATCCTACCTCTGATTGGTGCACAGTTAATACATAGGCATAGAGTGGAATATACATAATTCTATGCTGATTGGTACATGGTTACATATTAGCATATAATAAAATATACAAGTCAATGATTGGTTAGATCTTATCCTATAGCATGCATATTGGATGAGCGCACAGTGACCCCTAGCCCTTAACGTCACACAAACCGCTTCAATAAATATTTGGTATTCCAGAGTCGTATTGTTTTCAGGATTCAAGATGAAGCGTCTCCTCTGGCTCTCTAGCGATAAGATGGGCCTCGCACCTGTGATGTGGGTCAGGCCACAGGCCTGCAGTTTCATAGAGAGAAGACAGACAGAAGATAGACAGAAGGGAGAAAGAGAGAGACGGAAGGATGCACGCACACACAAGCTATATATTTTGTCTTGGGTTCGCTTTGGCTGACTGAGAGATGGACAGAGATTCTAGATGAGAGGCTGCCGACTGCAATTTCTCTGTCTCTGCAGACTGATGAATTTAATATAAGTTTTACAATGTATATAGAGATCTTTTCTCCATTACTGTGATTATACTAGTTTGAAAATATTCTTCTGAAAACACCCTTCTCTTCAAAGTAAATGTTAAATGCTTTTTCTTTTAGATGCAGTGTAGTCCAGGAGTGACTTCTGATGCATTAATATTAATATTTGTAATTGTTCAATAAACAAAACTAACCTAGGCTAAATACCTGCAGGGTAAAGAAACGCTGGTTTTATTCAAAGCTCTGCCCCAGGCTCCAGAGCTGGACGGAATGCTAAAAGGTGCTTTGTGGCGATTAATCCTTTAGCTCAGTTTGTGATTTAATAGGCCTCTCCCCAAAACCTAAACTAATAAAGGCTTTCTCAGCTCGCGGCTTATTAAGAATCTCCCGGAGTGCAGCGAGCATTTTGATTCTGGGAATGCAGTCACGGTGGTAAAAACGTTTTTGAGTTCTGTTCCGAAAATAACATGCGAGTGTCTTACAGAATGCTGGGCTTGAGTTGAATCTGGAATTTCATGTGTTGAATTTCTGTTGTGAAGTGTCATGAGCTATGAGGCTGATTCTTTCTTCATTATTCTTCAGGAAATGGTGATCGTCTTTAGTCTCTAAATGTCTCTGGGCCTGGGGACACTAGTGTTTGACTTTTATTGTTAAACATTATCTCCTGGTATCAGCTGTCAGAGAGAGAAGAAGCTCTTGGTGTGTTGGCTTATGACAGATCCAAGTCCTCTGTCTCTGGTTGAAACATTTAGGGTCTGAAAATAATCAGACAAAATCACATCCCTGAATAAGTGTCTGACCCTGGTCTGGACTGAAGCTGTCACCCAGCCTTGGTTATGAGGGTTTGGGACAGGGATTCATAAATCGAGTCTGGAAAAAGTTGTTTGTAAGCAATCCGTCGGTCTCCTGATGAGGTCATTTCCTGTCTTCGCCCTACAGGTGACAACATGCTGACGGCCATTTCAGTGGCTCGAGACTGCGGGATGGTCCCCCCACAGGATAAGGTCATCATCGCGGATGCTCTGCCTCCCAAGGATGGCCAGGCCGCAAAGATCAACTGGCGCTACGCAGACAACCCTTTTAAACAGGACGGCAAGGGTGCTGCCCTTCAGGCCAGTGGCCCCCCTTTGTGGTTTGAGTGCAGTACTGCAGCCGTTTGACCCAGAAATACAGGAACAAGATAGTGAATGAATCTGAATGTTTTAATTTCAGGATATTCAGATTTAAAAGAAATGCAATGAACAATATGCATGAGTGGAAGAGAAACGTTATTAGAAGAAAGGATTTTTTTTGCCAAATTGTTTTTCGGTTCCTCCCGTGCCCTCTGACCCCTGATCTTTGCAGGAAGTGGAGCTCAACATGGAGGAAGTGGACCCCCGGGAAAAGACCAGGCTGCAGGAGCACTACCACTTTGCCATGAGCGGCAAGTCTTTCGGCGTCATCATGGAGCACTTCCAGGACCTGGCCCAGAAGGTGTGGGGCGATGAGCGCAAAATCACTTGTCTTTCTTGGAAAAGTCTTTGTTTTGTGGAAAAGTCCATCTTTGTTTACTGCTCTGACTAATCAAATTGTAGTGAAAGTTGCTCCACATTCAGTTATATGAGAGTATATCTTTTTACTTGGCACATGCAAACAAATAGCCATAGAGGCATGTTCTTCGCTGCATTTGAGGGAAAAACATGATAACCCACATTTGTATGTCTTCCCCATTTTGAAGCCCCAACAGTCAATTTGGGATGATTTTACATAAAATTACCTTATGTTTTGAGCGCCATGTCTTTCTTGGATGTCCTTCATTTAATTTTTTTTGACATCGATGACAGTGTGATGTTGCTCTCTCTGGTAAAGCAGAGATTCTCACAGTGTGATGTTGCTCTCTCTGATAAAGCAGAGATGCTGATAGTGTGATGTTGTTCTCTCTGATAAAGCAGAGATGCTGATAGTGTGATGTTGTTCTCTCTGATAAAGCAGAGATGCTGATAGTGTGATGTTGTTCTCTCTGATAAAGCAGAGATGCTGATAGTGTGATGTTGTTCTCTCTGATAAAGCAGAGATGCTGATAGTGTGATGTTGCTCTCTCTGATAAAGCAGAGATGCTGATAGTGTGATGTTGTTCTCTCTGATAAAGCAGAGATGCTGATAGTGTGATGTTGTTCTCTCTGATAAAGCAGAGATGCTGATAGTGTGATGTTGCTCTCTCTGATAAAGCAGAGATGCTGATAGTGTGATGTTGTTCTCTCTGATAAAGCGGAGATGCTGATAGTGTGATGTTGTTCTCTCTGATAAAGCGGAGATGCTGATAGTGTGATGTTGTTCTCTCTGATAAAGCAGAGATGCTGATAGTGTGATGTTGTTCTCTCTGATAAAGCGGAGATGCTGATAGTGTGATGTTGTTCTCTCTGATAAAGCGGAGATGCTGATAGTGTGATGTTGTTCTCTCTGATAAAGCGGAGATGCTGATAGTGTGATGTTGTTCTCTCTGATAAAGCGGAAATGCTGATAGTGTGATGTTGTTCTCTCTGATAAAGCGGAGATGCTGATAGTGTGATGTTGTTTTCTCTGGTACAGCTGGTTCTTCATGGCACTGTGTTTGCCCGGATGGCCCCAGATCAGAAGACTCAGCTGGTGGAGACGTTACAAAGTGTAGAGTGAGTATTTTGTACACACACACACACACACACACTGACCAGCACAGTCGAGCAGCAATGGTCACTAATTAGGTATTTTTCTTCCTTTTGCAGTTACATTGTGGGGATGTGTGGAGACGGTGCCAATGACTGTGGTGTAAGCATCTTTATAACACTTTTAAAAATGTTTCATAACCTTGCCTGTTTGGTACTGACCGGGGTATCCAGAGTGACAGACATATCAGGGAAGACAGAACTGCTGTCAGCTTTAACTGTAAACCATAGCATATATGAACAGGCATGCACGCTGTGTCTATACACTTGTTGATGCGTGTGTGATGGTGGGATGTGTTTCTAATGATCCCGAGCGCAGGGTAACGTTACTCTCGCCAACAGTGATGGTGGGATATGTTTCCCATGATCCTCTCTCCCTTACTCCCTCAGGCACTGAAGCGAGCACACAGCGGCATTTCCCTCTCGGAGCTGGAGGCCTCAGTCGCCTCCCCGTTCACCTCCCGCACCCCCAACATCTCCTGCGTGCCCAACCTTATCAGGTACCCCCTCTCCTGGCAACCGTCAGCAACACATTCTCAGCCTCCTCTCGTCTCCCGGCAACCGTCAGCAACACATCCTCAGCCTTCTCCCGTCTCCCGGCACCCGGCAACCATCCGTGACACGTCTGCAGTCTTTCAACTTCAGAGAGCTCTCTTATCGTACAGATGGAACACACATTCCACTCCAGACCCTTTACCCACAATGCACAGCGAACACACATTCTACTCCAGACCCTTTACCCACAATGCACAGAGAACACACATTCTACTCTGGACCCTTTACCCACAATGCACATAGAACACACATTCCACTCTAGACCTTTTACGCACAATGCACATACGATGCTGTGATTGGTCAGTACAGTATGTGATGTTGGTGGATGCTTGATGGGTCAGTATGTGATGTTGGAGGATGCTGTGATGGGTCAGTATGTGATGTTGCATGCTGTGATTAGTCAGTATGCTATGTTGGTGGATGTTGTGATTGGTCTGTACGAGATGTTGCATGCTGTGATTACTCAGTATGTTTTGTTGCATGCTGTGATTGGCCAGAATGTGATTTTGGTGGATGCTGCGATTGGTCAGTATGTGGTGTTGGTGGATGCAGTGATTGGTCAGTATGTGGTGTTGGTGGATGCAGTGATTGGTCAGTATGTGGTGTTGGTGGATGCAGTGATTGGTCACTACGTGGTGTTGGTGGATGCAGTGATTGGTCAGTATGTGGTGTTGGTGGATGCAGTGATTGGTCACTATGTGGTGTTTGAATGCTAGGAGTTGTGGATGTTGTTACTATATTTAGCGTTCTGTCCACAGGGAGGGACGGGCGGCTCTCATCACCTCCTTCTGTGTGTTCAAGTTCATGGCGCTTTACAGCATCATCCAGTACATCAGCGTGACTTTGCTGTATTCGGTGAGTACCACAGTTACATCAGCCTGAAACTGCCGTACAGCTAGGTCTTACCTGTGTACCCGAGTCTTACCTTCTCTCTTACCTGTGTACCCGAGTCTTACCTGTGTACCCGAGTCTTACCTGCTCTCTTACCTGTGTACCCGAGTCTAACCTGCTCTCTTACCTGTGTACCCGAGTCTAACCTGCTCTCTTACCTGTGTACCCGAGTCTAACGTGCTCTCTTACCTGTGTACCCGAGTCTAACCTGCTCTCTTACCTGTGTACCCCAGTCTAACCTGCTCTCTTACCTGTGTACCCCAGTCTTACCTGCTCTCTTACCTGTGTACCCGAGTCTAACCTGCTCTCTTACCTGTGTACCCCAGTCTTACCTGCTCTCTTACCTGTGTACCCCAGTCTAACCTGCTCTCTTACCTGTGTACCCCAGTCTTACCTGCTCTCTTACCTGTGTACCCGAGTCTAACGTGCTCTCTTACCTGTGTACCCGAGTCTAACCTGCTCTGGGTTTTACTTGTGCTGATTCTAACTTGAACATGATCTCACCTGTGCAGAATCTCATCTGTGCTGGATCATACCTACGCTGGTTTCACCTGTGCTAATTCTCACCTGTGCTTGCATTTCAGATCCTCAGCAACCTTGGAGACTTCCAGTTCCTCTTCATCGATCTCGCCATCATCCTGCTTGTCGTCTTCACCAGTGAGTATGAGGTCAGAGGTAGCCAGAGTTCCCACAATGTACATCACCTGATTCTCTACTGTTTGAATGCTTCAGTTGTTTTTTTTATGTATGCACATGTTTATGTGTGTGTATATGTGTGTGTATATGTAATCTGTATGTGCTTTGTGTATATGTATTTATAAGTGCATCTCAGTGTTTGTGTTTATGGATTTGAATGTGCATCTCTCAGTTTGTATGTAATTATAAGTGCGCCTCCGTGTTTTTGTGCAGTGAGTCTGAACCCGGCCTGGAAGGAGCTGGTGTCGCGGCGCCCCCCCTCAGGGCTGATCTCCGGGCCCCTGCTGTTCTCTGTTCTCTCCCAGATCCTCATCTGCCTCGGCTTCCAGATCTTCGCCTTCCTCTGGGTCCGCCAGCAGAGCTGGTATGAGCTGTGGACCCCTGCCTCTGAGTGAGTACTTTTTTGTAGCTAGCATGCGCTAATTGTGTAGCTAGCTGCTAGCTGTGGACCCCTGACTCCAGAGTGAGTCCTGCTACTGGCTAGCATGCACCGTTTGTGTAGCTAGTATACGCTGCTTGTATAGCTAGCTGCTAGCTGTGGACCCCTGATTCAGAGTGATTACTGCTGCTGGCTAGTGTATGCTGCTTTTGTAGCTAGCTGCAAGCCAGCAAACTAAACCAGCTCAGCTAGCAACAGTTGCTCAGTATGACAACATTATCACTGATGACTGTCTGTGCCAGAGCCTTCTTTCTTGAATCTATGTATTCTTAAAAGGTCTGGTCATTCAGCACCTTTTCGCACATAACATAAACCCTTTGGTGCTCTAATTTGCCAGTGAATTAATTTCTATATTTTTGTTGACCATGTGGTCTATTGTTGCCATGATGGACTGGAAAAAGTTAATAAATTGAGATTTTTTTTCAATTTGCGTTAGCCAACCTTTTCCGCTTGAAAGTAACTTTTCCGCTGAGGCTGGGTAATCTGGGTAATCTGCTGTTATTGCGTCATCGAGAATGGCGGCGCCTGGTTAAATTTTGCTGTTGTGGCATGAAGTGCAATATTCATTGCTGGTGTGAATGTAGTTAAAGGCTATCAGTGTCTTTGAGATCTCTGTCTGTCTGTGTTCTGAGACGCAAGTCTTTGAAATGTCTTCTAACCTTTTATTTTTTTCTCTTCTGTGTCGCAGTGCCTGTAAAATTTACCCGAATGACAGCTCCTCCCCTAACCACAGTGAAACCAAACTGGATGACCACAACATTAAAAACTACGAGAACACCACTCTGTTCTACATCTCGTCTTTCCAGTATCTGATCGTCGCCGTCATTTTCTCCAAGGGAAAGCCCTTCCGACAGCCAAGCTACAAGAACTGTAAGAGGCACTTCAAGGAACGTTGCTGTTGTTAGCACTGGCTGTAATCGGGCGGTGACGGGCAGCTAGGTTAACGGCACAGAATGGTTTTTGGATATGGGTGGGACTAGGCCTAAAACCATTATTTGGGTATAATCTAGCTGGTGCTCTATTGCACATGAGTTTGTGACCAGGTGCATGACCCCGGCGTCCGAGTGTGTGACCCCGGCGTCCGAGTGTGTGACCAGTGTGTTGCTTCGTCTCTCCGCAGGGCCGTTTGTTCTGTCTTCCCTCAGTCTCTACGCCTTCCTCCTCTTCATCATGTTGTACCCGATTTCCGCCATTGATAACTTTCTGGAGGTGAGTCTACAGCCATTACAAGAAAAAAGTTGCTTGTTTTTGGTGAATATTTTACAAAAATCTGTTCCCAATTATACTTGATCTTTTCAACCTTTTCTGATCCAGGAACCCCCACCCAGACTCAAAGACATTTAGGGGAACCCCATCATAAGTTATAATGGGTTATATTTAAAAAAAGGTTTTATATTTAGAAATATTTCCCCAAATCTCTATAGTCATTCCATATCAATTCTGGCCAGGGACCCCCTACAGTACCTTAAAGGACCCCCATTTAAAACCCAGGGTGTACTGTATTGGGAGGGTCTGGTTCCCTTACTTAGTTTACAGTATCTTGCATGCAATCCATTTATACAGCTGGATATTTAACAGAAGCATTTCAGGTTGGGTGCCTTGCTCAAAGGTATGACGGCAGTGCTCCCAGCCAGAAATCAAACTTGCAACCTCTGAGCCTAATTATACTGCCCTGAATTGTGATGGTTTCTCCCCCCAGATTGTGTGCGTACCTTTGACGTGGCGCTTGAGAGTGCTGCTCCTCATCGTTGGTAACACAGCGGTTTCTGTCCTTGTGGAGGTAAGTCAATCGCACCATTATCCGTGTGCTTCACAGAGTGCTTCCTTAGGGGAACTGCCTACATTACCCATAAGCCTCTGCCTCAGCTCAAAGACTGTAACTCCGGGCTTTCTGTGTGCAGGTGTTTGGGAGTTGAGTTATCACGGATGGCAGTCAGTGCACACTGTGGTAAACGTTTGTGTTGTCATAGTGACGGCAGTGTGTTTTTTGGTCACGCGGCACACCGTTGTTGGAGAACTCTGAAACTGAAAGCGGTAAGCTGACACCCAGGAGAAAAGGCTTAAAGTGAAGACCGTTGTTGAAGCCTGTGGGGCTTTTTATCCAACAGAAGCCTGGAAGTTCAAACCTGTGGTAGGGATGTTCCGTACAGCCGGCGCCTCAAACCCAAATCCCAGTGGGCTGCAGTATTTGCTGGTTTTTTCACGTTTTCAGCACTTAAGTGCTTTATTTAAGCCATCGACTGGCTGCATAGTCCACATACCTGCTTTCCGAACCCTAAACTGGCTGCAGATTTAAAAAATAAATAAATAAAACAAAAACCACAAATCCCAGCAAGCCCTGCTCTCCACCACTTTTCCTCTGAGTCTGCTCTGTGTTGAGACGGTGCGCCTTCTTATCAGTTTCCTGATGGAATGCCATCCTGCCTCTAACAGTAGACGTCTCATAGAACCAAAAAATTCCAGAGATTAAATAATTTTTTCCTGTGGGCAATTGCCCACAATCAATACATGCTAAACAATTGTTAAATGCCTTTCATTGGCTTGGTGGGTTGTCCAATCATGCAAGTAAAATTGTTTCTTTCTGTTGTGCACCGGTCACTTACAGATTAATTTCTGGTGAGTGCTGGTGAGCTTTGAAACGCAGAAATTCCATCGAACTCTGTCCGTCCCTCCCCTTTTTTCTATAATCGGCTCTGTTTTGCTCTCAGTTTCTCTAGCTGTCTGACAACGCGTAGGTTCCTCAACACAGGATTAAGGTTTAATTTTAAGTTTGTGGGTGCCTCTGCAAGAGAAAGATGTGACAAAATTAGTGATGTGAAACATGACATGAGGGAGCAAGAGCAGCGGTTCCTCGAGCCTGGGGCCTGGGGCCTGGGGCCTGGGGCCTGGGGCCTGGGGCCTGGGGCCTTCCTCTCTAGGAGGGTTTCTGTTCCAGCCATTTTGGGAAAAAACACGCAGAAATGATTCCATAATTGTGCACTTCAACACGCTTTTAGCGCAGTGCTGGTTTGGGGCATTGCCATTTGCTTTGTCTCTGAATTTATAATTTTCCGAAAATCTATTTGGTGTCAGTGACCAGGTTTTCAGCCCAGAGGAAGGCAAAATATCCTCTTTCAAAAGGAAACATTTGCCACAGCGCAGAAAATGAATTATTAGTATTAGTTTGCTGTGAACTGACCTGACTGAATAAATGTCCTTAAATGAATATGGAATGTTGATTATTAATATATAATATTTCTTCTTAATACCTACATATTATTAAGAGAGTAACTCATTCCTCATTAGACCTTAAATTTGCTTAAGTTAACTTGTTAAGTTAATACAATTAAAGAGGATTAAGAGCTAATTTCATTTGAGGAAATGGAATGATTGTGGTTGGAACAACAATCGGCATACATACACAGCAATGGGTGGTTCCCCAAGAACGCTTTAGCTCAGGACCTGTTTGCAAGTGATTGACAGGTGTCGATCGTCAGTAGCAGCTGTGCCGTGCTCCCCTCCTTGTAGAGCCTGTAGTGTGGATACAGCCAAAGCAATGAGTGCGACTGCTTTGAGCAACCCCCCCACAGCTGCCCTGAGTAGTGTCAACTCGCATTGTCACACAACGTGCACCTGATTGTGAATCCACCTGAAATCTGCAATGAAGGGAGCTTACCGAACACTGATCTGTGTGCTGTCATGAATGAGCCAATAACCAATGATCACCTTTGTTCTTGTTTTTGTTTGTTCTCAGTAACACACCTGCCAGTACTTGTTCATCACTAACCCTCTGCAAGATAAATAAATCATATTTTTGGTTTAAATAAGAATTGAACCAAAAAAATAAATAAAAAACAAACAAAAACCAAGAGAAAATCAAACCATACTTAATCACTCGCTCTTAATTTTTTTCCTGCTCACTGCAATATTCCATAGACCTTCATCCTTGACATCGTCTTATGGAGTCTTGTGTTCAGCCGAGACAAGCAGGGAGCAATTGGGGTCTCCTCTGCCGACCAGACGCTTCAGGTTGGAAATCTACCTCCCTTTCTGTAGCCTTTGACCTTGCATGCGCAACAGTGATTGGCTGTGATCTCCTCACCCCCTCACCCCTGATACCTGTGGTATATGTGATAGCTCACCTGCGGTCGCTGCTACATGCACCTCAGGCATCTCCCCGTTTACCTGTGCACTGGTAGGTGGGAGAGTCGCCTGGCTCAGGTATGTATGCTTAAACCTGTTAAGCTCGCCCTCATAGGGGGCGTGTTTTACATCAGGGGCAAAGGTCAAATTTAACTCTGCATCTAAATTTGGGAGGCCCGTTTAGTCGGGATGCCTCTTAGCTAAAACTACAATGGATTTTTTCTTAAACCTTCATGAAGGACATTGTTTTCAGGAATTGATAACCAACTGCATATTTAATATATTTAATGTACACTCCTCAAAAAAAGTTCGGAAACGTTATTTCGGTCGATTATTCCTCCTCTTTAATAATACCAATTGGTATTGTATTTTATATCGTTGGAAAGCCTGATTAGTCACCTTTACAACGAGGTACAACTTGTAAGGATCGTGCATTCGTGGAATGAGCAACACAGCTAACCATGTGGGTAGCGGCCCAAAAAAATGTGCCAAAATCCCCTGCAATATTCTTCTGTTGGTATTCACTCTCGTTTTGAGTTGCTTGGTGGACTGGATGATTGCACTCTCCCACAGTAATAAGGAAAAAAACAACACATATTGGCCATTTTTACACTTTATTCATTTTACACTGTCAGGGACCTCAGTAGCGTGTGGAAGATCCATACGCAGCCACAACAGCTTGGCACCTCCTCCTCATGCTGGTCACCAGCCTGGTCACACACTGCTGTGGGATGGCATCCCATTCCTCAACCAGGATTTGTCGCAAGTCAGCCAACATGGTTGCGTTGGTCACTCTGGCACGTACAGCACGCCAAAGCTGATCCCACAAGTGTTCAATTGGGTTGAGGTCTGGACTCACGGCAGGCCATTCCATCCTCTCCACTCCCAAATTCTGGAGGTACTCTGTGATGATCCTGGCTCTGTGGGGGCGAGCGTTGTCATCCTGGAGGATGGAGTTAGGTCCCAGATTCTGGAGATATGGGATCGCCACTGGCTCCAGAATCTCATTCCGATATCTCACTGCATTGAGATTGCCTTCAATGATGACAAGTTCTGTTTTGCCTGTGAGAGAGATACCGCCCCACACCATGACACTGCCCCCATTGAAAGGTGTCACGCGATCTGTGACTGGCATACACCTGCCAGCACTTGAAGCTCAAAACGAGAGTGAATACCAACAGAAGAATATTGCAGGGGATTTTGGCACATTTTTTTGGGCCGCTACCCACACGGTTAGCTGTGTTGCTCATTCCACGAATGCATGATCCTTACAAGTTGTACCTCGTTGTAAAGGTGACTAATCAGGCTTTCCAACGATATAAAATACAATACCAATTGGTATTATTAAAGGGGAGGAATAATCGACCGAAATAACGTTTCCAAACTTTTTTTGAGGAGTTTATATAGACTTTCAGTAGCCCTTGGTATGAAAAAGATTTGTTTATGGTAAAGGTTTTTAAACCCCCAGAATATATCGGTATGCTTTTTGCGTGGCATGAGAAATATTGCACATTTCATAACAACTACTGTCACACAAGTCATTGTTAAGTTGGATACTGAAGGTATTAATTATGGCTTGGCAAGTAACCCGCTATGGCAAAACACTGGAAAAAAAAAAAAAATTATAATAATAATTTTTTTATTTGTCATGCATTTCTCAGTAACAAGCTTTTTGTGTTTTTTTGTAGCTTTGACCAAAAAATAAATAAATAAAATATGAAATAATGTGTGAGCAGTGATGGGAGTGTGGCAGAAGCAGATGAAAACGCTTGTTTTTGTTGTGTTTGTGTACTGTTTTTGTTTGTGTGTGTGTCTTGTTTTTGTTGTTTTGTCTCTGTCGTTGCCCTTGTTATGTTGCGCAGGTGGGGATACAGCACTTTGAGTCCAGCGGACTGTCCCAGGTGTGCTGTCGGAGGGAGAGGGTCCCAAAAGCGCGATACATGCACCTTGCTCAGGAGCTGCGGGTTGACCCCGACTGGCCCCCCAAACCCAAAACCACCACTGAAGCCAAGGTCCCACCCTGCCCTGAAAACGGATCCTACCAAATCATGCCCACCTCCTAGCGCCCCCCCGTCCACCGCGCTGTTTGGACTGAGCTGAGAAAAACATTTAAGGAATAAGTTTATTACTTCAGTGAAGAGACTTTAATTGAATGATTATATTACGGTAAACAAAAAACAAAAAAAAGGGGGGCGGGTTGTTTTGTTAACGGCAGAAAAGCGGCATGTCAACGTTAGAAAAATGTTAGTGTGGTGGTTCTACAGGTGGGACTTCCTCCGTCTGGGCTACAGTTAACTCTTAGTTTGATGCTGTTAATTTTCTCACACGGTTTAGCCGCAGAAATGTCAGCCTCACGGGGTGGGGGCAGTTGAACCCCTCCCTTGATGACATGAGGCCTGTTTGTATGTATTCGACTGCTGAGTTTTAATATAGGACAAAAAAAAAAAAACGGGGGGGGGGAAAGATTCTAGAAGATGTGTTGATTTTAACGGAAATAATTTCATACTGTAATTCATGTTGTATTGATTGTAAGGGTCATGTGTACAATACACCTCGTACGCACTCATTCTCCTGCGTGAGTCAACTCGGAAAGCTTTAGAACGGGAAACGGAAAAGGGAAGCCGATGCCCATGGCGTTGCAAGAACATTGTGAGAACGTTGTTTTTTTGGTGTAAACTGGGCAGCGTGTCCCTGTGCTGTATTCTCCTCTGAATCACTGGTAGCCATCTTTGTTCTGAACCTCCAACCAACGTGCAAGATGTCACACAGGCTCATTGGTCACATGACCTTTGCAGCTGGTTTTTATATATAAATAAAATCTTTTTTCTTTTTTTTCTTCCCGTGGAAGAAAAATTGAGGTATAATAATTGTAAAAAAATAAATAAATGGCAATGCTTCCAAGCAAGTTTTATGGTTTGATAGCCGTTGCTTCTAGGGGCGTGGCCACACATTGACGTACAGCTGCAGGGCTGAAGAGTTGCTGCAGATGGTTACCGGGCGTCGGCAAGTGCGACCGCAGGGCGGTGAAGGGCGTTTGCTCTGCTGTCTAAAGGGCTAAACCCACCGTGAATCCTGTCTCATGCGCATTTGGCGGCCGGAGCTGTATTTCTGTGTGACAGCGCTGGCTGCTTCGTGCGGCTTTCCCTTCTGTGAAAAACAGCATTGGGTCTATGGAAACCCCGCCTCCCTTTTACCTCTCCTTCAGTCGGACAGTGACCTGAGTCCATTCCTACATATCATGTGACATTGATTTGTGTTGATCAAAAGGTAGTCTAATGTATTTATCAATTGTTTCAGATTTGTTTTGTTGTTTTCAAATGTTTCAGATTTTTACTGAGAATAATTCAATTTGTGTATGTATGGTCATTTATGTTGTATATGTATGTACGCATGCATAGGTGCGTACAGTAGAACCTCCGAGAACATCAGTTTACAATCTGGTGAAAAATGTGAGCATTAAACAAAAAAGGAGTAAGACTTTCCATTGGAAAGAACGTGTTTTATGTGAAAGCCATTTGGGGTGAGGGGGGGGTTTTCATAAGATCCCAATTCCCACAAGTTTTATTACTGAATTGTATAGTGATTCATTTAAACAAAGGAATATAGCTACAAATTGAGAAGTAGCCTATTATTTTTAAATGAGTAAATAAGGCTGTTGTACACGATTACGAACAATGGCAGGGGGGTCGTCTCATCATAAAGTGACACGTTTCTTTTGGAGTTCTTACCAACCTTCTTTTGGTGTGTGTGTGTGTGTGTTTGTTAGGTGTCAGGTGTCACCAGAACACACAAAGCAAACACTGTCTTTTTATTGTATTGTCTACTGCCACAAATTTGGGTGGCTTTTCACAGGCTCTGATTTACTGTAAAGTTTGTCCTTTACTCACATCTCGGTTAGTAGTTTTGTCAAAGTTATCCATGTGCACGGGGGCAGAAATCTACTGTTAATACTTGAATTCAGTGCAACCGTTGTCAACATCTTAAATCATCTTAAGCGTACATTTATGGAACGGCAAAGGTCCACACCTCAGTTTCTGTGTTAATTTGCCTACAGATTTCCTTAAGAGAGCTCAGCAAGGTGGCAGTTCTTAAGTCGTTCATTTTCATACATCTTCAGCATCATTTCACAAGTGGTAGAAAGGAAAACGAATGGCAAATGGTGTTCATAAAAACAATTATCTGAGGCTAGCCAATATTGAGACTCTAGAAGTATATTTGAGCAAGTCTGCATGCCCTCACATTGTCTGTGTATTAAACTGATCTGCTGATTTTTGAACACTGGCGTGACCCGAACCGTGATGTACTTGTCTAACCTCATGTATGTGTTTGTGTACACTGAGTCAATCAGTTGTCAAAGTCCAGCTGTGCCTTGCTGACACGTTTGAAATGGCCCGTACTGTTGACAGCCTTTGTCGAACGACTAAGAGCACTGTTGTACATTGTGTATTTGCTTCAAAATAAATGAGCTGTGATCGTAATTTTACTGTCTTTATGTATGACCGCACAGTAGCCCATTTTGTTATTATTTAATTGAAAGAAAAAAATTGTTTCAAATCTAGTGCTTTAATCTATTTGATTCCCTGGTTTTATCAACCCCTGAAGAAGATTGCATAGGGCATGTGTGACGATACATCATACATTTTATGGTTGTTTGCCTTCTTCAAATGTAGCTTGGGATACTAGCTCAGATTTTTTTCTCTCTAACATTTGCTAAATAGAAAAAGTGGGGGATTTGAGAGTTGGATTACAAACTTATCTCCTAATAGAATTATTTCCCATCACCCCAGTGTCTTGTAGTTTCATGACGTGACAGAATATATTATAATGTCAATTGTATTCAAATTTGGGTTCTACTCTAAATGTTTGATATGTATGTTTTATCCATGTTCTAAAATATGAATATTGCATTGTTAAATAAATGTGTAAGATATTGGCATTTGTTTTCTTTTATTTTGTAGTTTATTTTGGTATTCTTTTGTTGTAGGATATTGTCATGGTCAAACATCTGTTCATGTTTGTGATTTATAGTTTAAATTATGTCATCAGACGTTAGTCAGCACACGGCTATAGGAATATATGTATATGAATATATGTATGTATCCTGATTTATTAAGAAACGGTGTCATGGGGCAAATGGGATCATTTCTGCAGAAGATAGCTAGGGTGACGTCCCTGAAAATCTTCGAATCTAGATACCACTGTGCTGATTAGTTTTTCTACTTTTTCTAGTTTTGGGAATGTTGGTTGAAGCAGCTAACTTTCCTAGTTCCTGGAATGTTGGGTGTAATTAGCTGCTACGTTTCCCAATTTCTGGGAATCTTAATTTCCCTTGTAACTAATGAGCCGGAAATTTGGAAATGTTTTATCTCATCCGTGGCCTGCGATTGGGTAACTGTTGTCCTTGTCATTATTTTCTGTGAAACACCAAGGGGATTTTGATGAATGGTGGAAGGGATTCTGTTGAATACAAAAGAAACTGAGCACAGCTTATGCTTCGAAATTTCCATATGTAGACATGAATATGAAATTGCATGCTCTTCTGCAATAGCTTTTGCACAACTAAAAAAGAGGAAAGGATGCTTCCAGGTTTGGAAAAAGTATCAGAGTAATCTGTCACGGTTTGTGTATTTGTATTTGAATCATGTTCGGTGATTTAGCACTTGGATTTATGTGGGCTGTGTAATGGTGGGATGAAGCGCGTGCTCACGGTCTTACC
The DNA here is from genome assembly GCA_022702515.1 of Ilyophis sp. 1 JC-2022. NCBI lineage: Eukaryota > Metazoa > Chordata > Actinopteri > Anguilliformes > Synaphobranchidae > Ilyophis > Ilyophis sp. 1 JC-2022. The sequence goes on from CM040403.1 coordinate 27,804,281, forward strand.
CTTTGAAGGGATCATTTTACTGAAAGATAATAAATGGGCATATGCCACACCTTCCTTTGTTTTTTAACAGAGAAACCTTCAGAAGTTCGAGAAATTACTTAAATCGCTAATGCTAAGGTAATGCTAATAATTATTGTTCTTGAGGTTTTTTTGGATGAACAGGAATGCATCCCATTCAGATATTAACCCAATGTTTGCTGAAAGGTACAGGACATGTATTTTATATCCCTCAAGATGGCTGCCAGGCCTGTCTCGTTTGTGTGTTAATTAGGAGAATTTAACGAAACGATAGAGACTGCTGTAACAGCCCAGTGATTGTCACTGGTTTTATTTCCTCAGGGAAATGTTTGTATTTGTAAAAAAAATAAAATAAAATAAAAAAATTATTATTTAAAATGAATACACTGAACAAATAAATAATTTATTTAGGTAAACCTTTTTTTCTTCTTCTTATGAGTGGATTGTTGTGAAGACTGTTGAGCGAAAATGCTAACTTTACCCCGGTCTCTTTCTCCCAAGCTTTTGGAACATGATCAGTTTTGCAGAGGAGTGTACATAACCTCCAGATTTTTCTACTTGTAATTTATTTTTAGTTGCATTTCTATATTTCTAATTGCGCTTGATTTTCGCCTTCCTCTGAATAAATGTTATTTAAGAAAAAAAGTGCCTTTGAATTTATTTTAATTATTTCATGGATTAAAGATGGGTATTAATTAATTTTCCATTTTTGTTAAAATTTGTGCTTTTTTTGTGGATGTACAGGTGCAGCTCAAAAAATTTGAATATCATGAAAAAGTTCAATATTTTGTCACTCATTTCAGAAAGTGAAACTCATATATTATATAGATTCATTACACATAGTTAAATATTTCAAGCCTTTATTTCTTGTAATTTTGATGATTATGGCTTACAGCTAATGAAAACCCAAATTCAGTGTCTCAGAAAATTTGAATATTGTGAAAAAGTTCAATATTGGAAACTCATGGTGTCTCACACTAATCAGCTAATTAACTCAAAACACCTGCAAAGGTTTCCTGAGCCTTTAAATTGTCTCTGTCTGCTTCAGTAGGCTACACAATCATGGGGAAGACTGCTGACTTGACAGATGTCCAGAAGACAGTCATTGACACCCTCCACAAGGAGGGTAAGCCACAAAAGGTCATTGCTAAAGAAGCTGGTTGTTCACAGAGTGCTGTATCCAAGCATATTCATAGAAAGTTGAGTGGAAGGAAAAAGTGTGGTAGGAAAAGGTGCACAAGCAACAGGAATAACCGCAGCCTTGAGAGGATTGTCAAGCAAAATCCATTCAAGAATTTGGGGGAGCTTCACAAGGAGTGGACTGAGGCTGGAGTCAGTGCATCAAGAGCCACCATGCACAGACGTGTGGCGGCGAGCACGAGACCAGGGCATGCCGTGACCCAAAGCCCTGTAACCTCTGCGGGGAGAGTGGGCATTTCTTTTGTGACTGCCCGCTCTCCTATGCAAACAGGGCTAGAGGCACCGCACCCCCCGCACCATCGACTGCCCCCCCCCCCCCCCCCCGACCCCCGACCCCTACCCCAAGATCCACACCCCCTACCCGACCGCCAACCCCCATCCCAGCGCCCAGAAACAGAACACCAGCCACATCCCCCCCCACAGTCTGGAACAAACCTCACCGTCACATTAGAGCCTTCACCAACCCCTCTGAACACGACCCACACTGGACCTCCCCCACCCACAGATCCTCCAGAGAATATACTACCCTCACAAATAGTCACTACCATTAAAGAGGAGCCTGACTCCGACACCCCCATCATGTTGGAGGAGTCAGACTCCTCGAGCACAGACACCGATCCATCTGACACCAACACCGTGGCAAATCCAAAAAAGGAAACGGAAGGGCAAAAGCAACAACACATCCCCAACAGAGAAACCCGGTCAACCACCAAACCCAGCAATAGCCCGCCAAAACACCCAACCAATACGACAAACACAGTCAAGAATCATCAACCCCAGTCAAACTATTACCCCCCAAAGCAGGCCAGAACCTCCACCACGCCCAAGCAAACCATCCCCACCACACACTCATCAAAATGAAACCCTCTCACGACCCATCACTTTTCAAAGCAGGCACACCAATGACCGGTCACTCCCTGGCCCTGACCCTCAACACACCAAGAGCACAAACCAGCTCCCCTCTCAGGGACCCTCCCAAGCAGGGGGGGCACCTGGGGCAAAGACATCATGTCCCATCTCTCCAGGACGGAACCCGCCAGGCAGTACGGTGGGGAGAGCTGTGGGCGGACCGAGTCGGGGTGAGTAGGCGCCTCAATAACCAGGACATTGTACTTGAACGGCTAAATAAAATATGCCGCGAAATCGCCAACAATAAACCAGGATCAAATGACAAACACAAACAATAACAAACCATGCCATTCACATTTACACGGGAATTTATCGGGGGTTCCCCACTTAGAGTGGTCAATGTGTACGGCCCAACCAGCGTTGCCGAGAGAGTCTCCCTCTTCCAAAAACTAAGAACCACTATCCAATGCAATACACCGGTTGTCGTGGGGGGGGATTTCAACTGTGCCCTCAGGGATGAGGACCGCAGCATACCAAGGAGAGACCGGTCGAGCGACGAGCTGCGGTCCATCATAGAGGATTTCTCCCTCCACGACACCGGGGGCGCCTCTCCCCCACAACATACATGGGTGAGTTCCTCTGGAAAATCCTCCTCCCGGCTTGATATGTTCCTGCTCTCCCCAGGCCTGAGAGTGCATGCCTACTCCATCCAGGCAGCGCACTTCTCAGACCACCACATGGTGACCGTGTCCCTGGCATGGGAGAAGTCCACAACCATTGGTAGGGGTCTCTGGAGAATGAACACCAGCCATCTCCAGGACCCCAAAGTACATCTCTCCTTCTCGAGGCGGTACCTGGAGTGGGTGAGTTTAAAACATCTCTTTGACTCCCCGATAGAGTGGTGGGAGATGGTTAAAGAGCGAGTGCAGGGCTACTTCCGGGCAGTCGGGCAGAGGAAGGCAAAAGAAAAGAGGGCAGCTTTTGAAAGAGCTAATGCTGCCCTCCAGAGACTTAGCCCGAGGCCTGGAGGTTAGCAGCGAGATTGCACTCGCTAAACAGAGCCTCTCCGCCCTCTATCGGGAGGAGCGGAAAAAATATACTTTCCACTCCAAACTCCAGGGCCTCGAGGAGGATGAGAAATGTACTAGGTACTTCTTCCGCAGGGCACGGTCAAAGAGTAACAACATTTCCTCCCTTTATAACAGCAGAGGGGTGGTGGTGTCTGAAGAGGCGGAGGTCCGGGAGGTGGCCAGGGAGTTCTGCCCTCATGGACACCTTCCTGGACGGCCTAGACAGACGCCTGGGGGAAGAGAGCATGGAACCGGAGTTGAGTACTGAGGAGCTCACCCTGGCCGCGCGCTCCCTCAATCTACACAAGGCTCCTGGTCCTGACGGGATCCCAGCCGAATTTTATCAGGCTTTCTGGGATCTCCTGAAGGAGGACGTGGCGGATGTTTTCAGGGCTGCGTACAGGGAGGAGCGGTTGGGGACTTCACTGAGGCAGAGTGCAGTCGCTCTTGTTCCTAAAAAGGGGGACCTGAAGGACCTCCGGCACTGGCGGCCGATTAACCTCCTCTCAGTGGATTATAAGATCATGGCGAAGGCGCTGATGAGGAGGTTCCAACACCTGATGCCATCGGTGGTCGGCCCCAACCAAACATGTAGTGTGCCAGGGAGGTCCATAAACGACAACCTGCTCCTCGTGAGGGATGTAATAATCCACTCCGGGGAGCGCAGGTCCCCCCTGGGCCTTCTCAGTTTAGACCAGGAGAAGGCCTTTGACAGGGTAAGCCACGTGTGCCTGGAGAGGGTGCTAGAGAGGTTTAATTTTCCTAGCTCCCTCCTGCGCTGGACCAAAATGTGCTTGAAGGACATCTCGGGGAGGGTGGTTGTGAACAAGCAGCCCTCCTCCCCCTTCGCCATTAGGTCCGGCGTCAGGCAGGGATGCCCTCTAGCATCCCTCCTGTACGTCATCTACCTTGAACCGTTCCTCCAGGCTATCAGGGCCAACCCGGGCATTGCTGGCTATCCACTGCCCGGGGCCCGGGGGGAGCGGCTTAAGGTGATGGCGTACATGGACGACATCACCATCGTCGGCACAGATAGTCGCTCAATAACCACTGCCAACAAGGTGTTGAGTGACTTCTGTGCGGCCACGGGTGCCCTAGTCAATAGGGACAAGAGTGAACTGTTCCTGTCTCAACATTGGTGCGAGTCGCTAACCGCTTCTTTCCCTGTGCGCAGAGAGAACATCAAGCTCCTGGGGGTGACCTTCCAGTCAGATGGAAGGGGAAAGCTGAGCTGGGAGGGAGCCCTCCGCCACGTCCAAAACAAACTCCGGAGCTGGAGCGTGCGGCCTCTGACTCAGACGGGTAAGATCCTGGTCCTGAAGGCAATAGTCCTACCCATTCTTCTCTATGTGGGGAGGGTGTTTCCCCCAGACAAGGCCACTAGCAAATTAATTGCTAGAATGGCCTTTCGCTTTGTCTGGGGGAGTAACATGGAAAAACTAAAAAGAACCACCCTCCTCAAAGAGGAGAGGAATGGGGGCAGGGGGGTCCCAGACATAGTTAATATCATTTTGGTGCAGGGTCTGGCCACACTGGTCCAGAATACTCGGAAGGTCGAGAAGGCCTCTGGTACCTTTGCTAGGTACTATGCCACTCCCTTCCTGAGGACAATGGGCCTGTGTGCGCTAGACCTGACCATACCCTATAGCTGGGATCCCCCACATGTATATCGAGCCTTGAGGGACTTTGCTTTTAGAACGGGATTGCCCAGGGCCGGGCTGACTTCGTGGAGTTATAAAATCATCATGGCTCATTTACGATCTTCTGAGACCATGACACTCCCGAGGGGCAGCACGGCCCTGGACCCGTCTATAATCTGGGCAAATGTCCTTAACAAATGCATCACTAACAAGCAGAAGGACATTGCCTGGATGTCTGCACACATGTGTCTCCCCACCAGGGTTTTCATGTATAGGCGGCACTTAGCCCTGACCGAGCGCTGCCCCCACGGATGCACTGACTCAGAACATGTATACCATCTGTTCTGGGAGTGCTCCGTGGCCAGATGGGTCTGGGGCCTTGTTGTTTCCTCTGTCTCCCATAACAGGTTGCTGCCCAGATCCTCCCTGACTGCTGAGAGTGTCCTCTACGGGCCTAGAGGGGGATGCAGAACAGCGGAGCTCCAGCGTCAGTGGAGGATCGTAAACACCATCAAGCAGGTCCTGTGGGAGGCGAGGAACATCAAGGTCTACCAAAAGACAACAGTGGACCTTGTCACTCTCAGGAGGAGGACGCAAAACCTCCTCCAGGACGGCGTTATGGTGGACTTTGCTGTAAATCAGCATCTGGCCAGAGAGAAATGGGGGGTGGACCACTGGAAAGAACTTGTTATATAGTCCACCCCCCCCCCCCACCACACACGGAAGAGAGAGACATTGAAACATTTTGACCCACCCGACACAGCCCGGGCACTCATGTGCCTTTTTCGCGCACTTCACTGTCCGCGTGAACATTTGATTTTTGAACACGTTTGATTTTTTTTCCCTCCTGATGGAGGTTTTTTTCATTCTACTTTCACTGTCTTGTAAATATTGTTATTATGTGGTGTCTTAAGTGTTTTTGAATGTTTTTTAACCGGGGAACCCCCCCTAACCTGTGTGATTTTAATAATATGAATGTGATGAAGTGTGTTGAGTGAAATGTTTAAGTGTAAAGTTCTTGTTGGTATGTATTTTAAAAAACCAATAAAGACAATTTTACCTGGGCTAAGGAGAAAAAGAACTGGACTGTTGCTCAGTGGTCCAAAGTCCTCTTTTCAGATGAAAGTAAATTTTGCATTTAATTTTGGAAATCAAGGTCCCAGAGTCTGGAGGAAGAGTGGAGAGGCACAGAATCCACGTTGCTTGAAGTCCAGTGTGAAGTTTCCACAGTCAGTGATGATTTGGGGTGCCATGTCATCGGCTGGTGTTGGTCCACTGTGTTTTCTGAAGTCCACAGTCAACGCAGCCATCTACCAGGAAATTTTAGAGCACTTCATGCTTCCTTCTGCTGACAATCTTTATGGAGATGCTGATTTCATTTTCCAGCAGGACTTGGCATCTGCCCACACTGTCAAAATTACCAAAAGCTGGTTCAATTACCATGGTATTACTGTGCTTGATTGGGCAGCAAACTCGCCTGACCTGAACCCCATAGAGAATCTATGGGGTATTGTCAAGAGGAAGATGAGACACCAGACCCAACAATGCAGACGACCCGCTATTAAAGCAACCTGGGCTTCCATTACACCTCAGCAGTGCCACAGGCTGATCGCCTCCATGCCACGCTGCATTGATGCAGTAATTCATGCAAAAGGAGCCCAAACCAAGTATTGAGTGCATAGAAATGAACATACTTTTCAGAAGGCTGACATTTCTGTTTAAAATATCCTTTTTTATTGATCTTATGTAATATTCTAATTTTCTGAGACACTGAATTTGGGTTTTCATTAGCTGTAAGCCATAATCATAAAAATTACAAGAAATAAAAGCTTGAAATATTTCACTGTGTAATGAATCTATATAATATATGAGTTTCACTTTCTGACATGAGTGACAAAAAAAAACTTTTTCACGATATTCTAATTTTTTGAGCTGCACCTATATATGGCAAATTATTATCAGCACAACATGTAGTGAAGTAGGTACTGTGGTTCTGGAACGTACTCAAAGGCAGTCTATTCTCAGCTCGCATGCAGGTCAATAAATAATAAAATGATAAATCCTGCAGCCTCACCATCTATTTCTATCGATTTGGCCAATTTTACATGGGCGCAACCCACATACTCAGCTGTGCTGCTCATCCCACAAATGCATGTTCCTTACAAATGGGGCACCATTTAAAAGGGAAATAAACAGGCTTTCAAACGGTATAAAATGTATTGCCAAGAAGCATTGTTACAACAGAGAAATAATCTACCAAACACAAATTTCCGAACTTTTTGTTCGATGTTTATTTGACTCTGTAAATTGAGTGACTGGCGGAACGTCGACCGTAACTATTGTTTCAGGTCCGTACTTATTGCTAGTCGGACTGACTTCCAGGAAGTACTACTGTCATTCGGTTATTTGCTGTGTCCTTGTTAGCCAGCTAGATATCTAGCAGGCTGATGTGTTCCAAATTTAATAATGCACTGAAGCAGAAAAAGGAAGTATAATAACACCTGATACTTATCCAGACTTGTTCGTAACATTATGTTACGAGCCGGAACAGCAGTTGCCTGGTAAGTGAATTCTATACATATTGCTAGCTAGGAAGCTGGGTAATGATTTTGGCATGCCTGAATTGAGACTTGAGGACAGTGGGTTAGTGACGCTAGTCTAGTTAGCCACCTCCACTCCAGCAATACGCCAGTTTGTTAAGAAATATAAACTTACAATATTGGACAACCGGCACACACGATGTGTATTTTGTACGTGTAGCGACCCAGTGGTCCGTGTAGTGTAGATTAACCTAACAGGGTAGTTCGGTAGCTAAAATGTGTGCCTCTTTAGCTAACAGGTACCATTAACGTTACTAGCTAGCCAAATATTGTGGCTCGGCTGCAGGACACTGGGAAAGGCAATCGAATAACCACTATAATTTACTGGCGACTTGGATTGTAACTAAATGAGTCAAGCTAACTGCACGCATGTGTTTTCCCCAGGCATGGGGGAAATAGCCTTTACCATAGCTGTAGATAAATATTTTATATTATTTTATATTTAATCTCGGTTAGAACCTGTCCACTCAGTTCTAATGAACGCTATGCAATTAGCAGTCTATAACGTCATTTGGTTTAATGAATGACTTTAATAAATTGCTAGTTTAAGCCCTACAGTAGGCCTACTCCGGTGAATGTAAACGCGCATATCAACACTTTGAATGTAGCATTACCAATCCGAAATTATTGTTTATTATCGATGTCAAACTAATAAATGTAAACAAATATTTAGGCTTTATAATACAAATTGACACACATCTTCTAACATCTAACATCTTCTAGCTAGTTAGAAACATTTACATTTATGAAGGCTTATCTGACTGCTGTCATTTTACTTTGGGGCGTTTTAAAAGCTAATTTGGTTACAGATTGTAATGAGTTGCATACTTAGTCAAATTATATATCGTTTTGATAATATTGCTTGTTAGCTAAGTCAAGATAAGCAAATGTGACCACAGTGTCTTTATGCCTCAGTGTGTTTCTGCAGCATCAATTTAAACATTGTTTGGGCAGAGCCAAAGAGTAGCTTAATCCTGCTCAAGGACTGATATGTTTCAGGATTTTGTGCCAATTTAATTTGCTCAATCATATCTTCATCTGACATTTGCATAATAACCAGCTACAGCCACAGACTGTAAGTATGTCCAAAAGATTGTGCTGTGCTCAAGTACAGGAGTGAACCAGCACAGTTCATAAAGCTGTCAGAAAACCAAAAACTAAGGTAATTGGTTGGGGGAAAAAACCGGCGCAGATAAGCCCTCCAGACCGGAGAGGACACATAAGCCGTCGTCATTCAACTCTGAATTGTAAAATATGAAGTGTAGCAGTTTAAAACCTTGTGGTGATTGGTGTTGACCAAGCGCCTTCCCTGTCCTTTCTTGGCACAGCGTGGCCTGCAGGAACTTGGTTTCTGCCAACATGGGTGTAAGGTTCCGGGTGCCACTACAGAAGTTGCACCCCCTATCTCGGGCGGTCCACCACCGGTATTCCAACCCCCCGTGTCCCGCTCACCGTACGGCCGCCCGGTACTTCACCTCCCTGTCCCGGCCCAGCCCGCCCCGCCCCTCCAGGGTCCCGCTGGCAGGGCGGAGCTACCAGCAGCAACGCTCCTTCTGGGTGGTTCGCCTTGCCTCCCGTCTCCTGAAACTACGCTACATCCTATTGGGCTCAGCCGTGGGAGGGGGGTACACAGCCAAAAAGGTACCGCCTCACACCCTACCCTCAGTATCCTTTAGCATTGAGCTTTACTGTTGTACCTTATCTTTATTTCTGGACTGAAGTACATTGCAGGCTGTTAGTAAGGTAGGCCTATATTTGTATTTTTATATTGTTGCTTTTTTTCTCTTACTGAAATCTATATGTAGGTATGTAGATGTTGTTCCAGCTTTTCTCAAAGCAAATTCAACTGACGATCTGACAGCATTGGTTTTGAAAGGAAATAAAGTTTTGAATTTGACTTGACAGGAGTGCATAGTGAATGTGAATCCAGCTCAGTATTTTATCTTGCGTAACAAGCCCAATCATTTATTTGATCTGGTGTTTTTGGAGGAAGTTATGAGCTGCAGACTGCAGGTGACTTTGCGTGGAAACGCTTTGGTCCAGTGCAGGCTTTTGGCTTTTGTTGTCCAGAGCAGGACTGAAGCGGCATTTGTGTACACTGCTGTTTAGAAGAATAGGCCATAATAATTGCTGATTGGTTGGAACAGAAACCAGTGTAAACACCACCGGCCCTCCAAGAATAGATTTGTGCACCCCTGTCCTAACTCCGAGCCAAGATCTCAGAATTCAAGCTTAAACAAAAACGCCACAAGGTCCACGGCTTGGCTGGCTCACTTTTTTTCCCAAAAGGCATTTCTTTACATTGACATCAGCATCGGTTTCAGTCTGGCTCTTATATAAATGCTGACCTTCAGCAGCAGCGCATAAGGCAGCAGCGCATAAGCCTTTTTGTGAATGGGACGAGATCCATGCCAGTCGAGCCGAGATAAGGAAGTGTCGACAGAGCACGCTCACTGTGAATCACCTCTCCTGTGCGGCTCACCTCCGATGTTGAATAAACGTCGCTTGTGGTGAGGTGGTTGACCTTTATTATTTGCACATTATTTGCACTGTGCAGACCGGAGTGTGGTTAGTGCCAGTGTCCACCCTTGTGCTACAAAGTCATGGATGTGCGGTCATTCCAAACACTTTAAAAAAGGGTGGGCAGAATCTATGTGAAGGAAAAGAGATGCCTGCACACTGTATTAAATGTGTCTGAGCCTGGAAAGGTCTTCTGGTACAGCGATGGTATATGTGGTGGCTATTGGACAAAGTCCTTTCCAGGCTGTAACTTTCCTGAGGTATTAAACTTCTATTGGATAGTGTCTTACAGTGATACAGTGTGCAGGTATCTGTTTTTCTTCACCTGTCTTCCTCATAACCTTGGTACATGTGACTTTGTTGCACGAGCCCTCTCTGCCACTTCCTCATTGGCCGTTAGCTCGTGCCCGCAGCACTGAGGTGGACTGTGGTCATTCCTCTATGACTGACTGGTGCTTTGTCCAGGGTTATGGGCTGCGCGTTCAGCGCCTTCATTTTACACAGAACCCAGGGAATTCTCATCCTTTCAGCCTGTCGGGGCCAATGCGAGTCGGTGTATTTCACAAAACATTTAATGAGAACTAGGCATGCTGAATTCTTTTTTTATTTTTTATTAACTTGGGTTCTGCTTGTTTCTTAAGTCTTAATTTGCTCTTGTTTAAGTTGTTCTGCATAAGAGTCTCCTGAATGGCTGCTGGAAAATGTAAATGTCATTAGGAAGCAAAACAGGAGGGGCCAGTGACACCTGTTTGTTGTCACCAGAATTATTGTTGACATCTGAGAATTATTTTTATTTTTTTTCACAAATTGGATTTGCATTTCCCATTGGGTTAAACTCAGTGGGATTAGTTCACTGAGAATTGCAGTGGCCTGTTTCTGTCACACGGTGGGCCTGTTGCTAATTTTTGTGGTTGGGTTTTCTTCTGTTCTGAATGTAGGGTCATGTCATCTCACTCTAATTGATTGAATCTGTTCCTCGCAACCATTTTATTTCAACCAGGTCCCCATGTGGCAAGTAGATGTTTTTTTAGTTTTTTTTAACTTGTGTTATTTATGTTCCTCTGGAAAATGCTCGCTTCAATTCATAATTTTCAGAGATTTCTGTCAGCCCTTGTCTGTCCTTGTTGGAGACTTACACACGCCTTGCATCAAGGGAAGGTATCTACCTCACAGCAGAGGTCTGGAAGAGCAGAGGAGGTGATGAAATTTGGGAGATTTATCGACCTAATCAACGCCTCCTTCATGTCATCCCTGGGACCCTCTGGGGGAAACTTAATTCACGTGTTCGGCAGTGCTTAGAACAGTTAGTTTGTAATTGTAGTTCATAAAAGCAGCAAAGATTTAAAGTAGCCTGTAGTTTTGTTTTTATCTTTCAGACTTATGAGGAGTGGAAGGACATGTTGCCAGATCTAAGTGAATACACTTGGATAGTGCCTGACTTCATATGGGAGCTGAATGAGCATTTAGACTTCGGTAGGTACCTTACCTCGTCTCATGGTCTTCTCATGCCCTGCAGGTGAGACGGGCCACATTTAACACACTGTGGCAACTATACTGAAGTGTGAATGGTATTCTGCTCGTTTAATTGAACTTAGATGTAATGAGCGATTCTCTTTTTGCCTTTGATGACTTTTACTTATCTTTGAAAAAGATTTAACTAACCTGCAGTGTGACGGTTTCGGAATTCCGCAGCAGTATATCTGCTTGTTGTTTTTGATTGAAATACATTTTTTTAAGACATCATTTTTTTCTCTTTTGTTGTATTATTAATGAGTTCAAAAGTTGTTGCGTGTCGGCATGGCGATCTGCCCTTGGGAAACCACCATATTGGCTGACCTCTAGTCTTGTGCAAAGCAATCAGCCTGAAACGAGTCTCACGTTTGTCTCTCCTCATGAAGAGAAGATCACCAACGCCCTGCCTGACCTGGAGGAGCTGGCCAAGCTGATGCCCGACCTGGAGAAGATCGGGGAGAACCTCTCCTTTCTGAAGACCTTCCTCTCAAACGGTGGGTCCTCCAGATGTGCTCTAAGAGAGGCGGAGCTTAGGCAGAACTGTTCTGCTCTCTTTTCAGTCAGTTGTCATCAGATTACTAACCAAACTTCTAGCCAATCAGAGCTCATTAACAGTAAATGTCCATTGCTGGGTAAGCCGTGGGGTCTGACCTATAGTCATATGTTTCCAGTATGCGTTTTTCTGTTTACGGTTATCATAAGATGCTTGTTGTTAATGCTCACCTTGCAGCTGATTAATTCTTGCGTGAATGACTGCATGCTTATAATCACAGACCAATCTTAAAGTACAAGCACATATTCTGTTCACGTTTGGGCTGTGCGTAGTAGTAGTCCTGTGCATATAGTTCATTCCTGAAAGTATTTTTTTCCTCTAATGCTTTCATTTATTTTCAAAGGGGGGGAATTAATTGTAAACTAATGAAATATCTTTAGTTTTGAGAATCTGTAACATTCAAATTAAAATCTATTCACATACCTCCTCATTCTGTGTAGCCTTCTGGTGGGGAGAGGCAGTTTGTGACAGGTTAAGACTGAATGATTTTTCAGCAGCATTGTCCGTTTGAGAGTCACAGGTTTCCGGTTTGAAACAAAGTGCCCTGCTCGCTCGCTCTCTCTCTCTGTCCTCGTCAGAGTGAGTCCCATCGGAAAATGCATTAGCTCAGTCTGTTTTTGAACAGATGTGTGTGTGTGTGTGTGTGTGTGTGTGTGTGTGTGTGTGCGCGCGTGCATGTGTGTTAACCACGCTGCTGATAAATACTCTGCTTGGCTCCGTATTTGCCTCTGTCTCGCAGTGTGTTCATTTTGCAGGACGCAGTGTCTCCTGCTGTCAGCCTTTGTCTCCATGGCGATTTTTTTCCTTTGTTTCCACCTTATGATTTTTGTTCTCCCTACCCCACCCCCCCTCCCGCCAACTCTTCACAGGTATGGGTGTGGTTAGTGAAGTCAAAGGAGCTTCTGGTCTGCGTCTGTTGTTAGGTGTGTAAACCCCACAAGCAGAACTTCTCTCCCTGATGTACTCTCCAAAGGTCAAGTCATGCCCCGACTCACACCCCCCCAACCCGCCTCCCACTGGTATCCCACACGCAGGCAGAGGACATCCCGTTTTCATAGCCTGGAGTCAGAATAGAGGGGTGACTGGCAAACCAAAAACGATTCTCTCTGTGATTTTTATCTCGAGCTGAACTTTAATACCTTTGGGTAACTGAATGTTTATGATGCTCATATAAGAATATCAGGTTCTGATTTGCGACAGTGCAATCGCTGTAGCAAAAGTTCTTTCCATTTGTCAACACAATGTCCAGCAGACCACAGTAGAGTACAGCAATACAGTTTGTAATGTGAGATTCAATATTTGCACGGCAGGTAATATGAACAGATGTGAATTAAGGAATGTAAAATTAAATGTGCAAATCAATAGGCCTACTTGTTCTTATTGGGTGTAGAACTAGTTCAGTTCAAATCACTTTGATCTAATTGACATAAAGTTCGAAGTTTTTATTAAAATTGGAAACTACTATAAAAGGTCATAGTAATTCCGAAAATTTGCAATAATATGAAAATTGCCATTAGTCTTCCTTAACAACAAATAATTTTTTTCCTGATCCCTTCCATGAATATTGTCTCTCCTCTGTCTTGCTGTTTTCAATGTTGGCTTTCCCATTATCTCTTGCCGATTGGTGTTTGGCTCTTCTGAATTTCTCATTCTTCCTCTCTATCTCTCTATAGGACATGTTTCCTCTACAGATTGACTAAGTCCTGTTGGGATTCAGCAACCCCATTTTATTGGATCTTTTGTTTTTGCCACTTTAGTGCTCGAAAGCTTGGAAAATAAGTGTCTATTTTCTAATTGTGCAGTCATGAATTTGGCTCAAATATAACAGGGTTGAAGCAAAATGTCATGGAAAAGCATGTTTATAGTCAAGTTACTTATAACTTATAGCTATTTAGTTTCACTGAGTCAGATTGTAATTAAAATAACTTTTTTCTAATCGATACATCTGGAATAAGTCCTGTTCCCAAAATCTGCCATTTTCACCATATTGAGCACGATGGACAGGGCTCTTAGTTTCCAGAATGTTCTTCCGTGACACAGACAGTACGTAACCCACATAACGGGCATCTCATAGATTTAGGCTACCCCTGTACATGGCAGTCCCAAGCCTTCCAAAGGTATGTAAACAAGCCACACTCCCCAATGAAAGTGCTGTGAGAATCCAGTCCGCCCCTCTGTGATTGGTTGTATGAAGCGTGTGACACAGTAAGACTGGTTACTGTCGCCTCCCAGTAAAAGTTGTGGAGACACAAAGGGAGCAGAACACATTACAGCTCATACAGCTCATCAGCACTGACCGTTCTGGCACAAAATGGCTGCTGTGCATCACCCAGGTGGGTGCTATCCATCATTGCTGGTTGAGGAGAGTTTCCCCCTCATCACTGTAAAACACTTGGAGTGTGAGAAAAGTACTATTATCTCTCCTTCTTATTAACGTGCACCTTTTTAAGAAGACAATAATCCCTTCCACCTCCCTCAGCTCAGTTAATACTATAGTTTTATAGACACATCCAGCCAGCATTAACAGGAACTATCATGTCGTACAAGTAGTGATTTTCACAAAGCAATGTTCACAATATAAATTTTCCAAGCTTTTGACCTTTTGAGTTTGATCGTGGCATTGTTGTCCCTGGAAATAGCTGTAGGCCTGTTTTTTTTGCATTCTGCACGTACAGTACGATAGATACTAACTGTGTTTTCCATTCTTTACATGTTGTTTTGATGGCAAATCTCTGCATGTCGAAATAGAATGAGTAAAGAGCGTACTGACATTTCAGATCACATTTCAGAGGAGCTCTCATGGTTTCATTTCGTGTTTGTTTTCTCAGAATCGACGGGTGAGCCGACATTCAAAGCCACAGAAAGCCAGGGATCGGAGAGCAGTGAGAAGCAGTTCAAGAAGGCAAGTTTTTGGGCAAGCCGGCCTTACCTGTGTCTTCCCCTGGCTGAGATGCAAGTGAGCCTTACCTGTTTCTTCTCCTGGCTGAGACACAAGAGAGCCTTACCTGTGTCTTCTGGCTGAAACACAGGCGAGCCTCACCTGTGTCTTCTCTTGGCTGCGACCCAAGCAAGACTTACCCGTGTCTTCTGACTGAGACACAAGGGAGCCTTACCTGTGTCTCATGGCTGAGACACAAGCGAGCCTTACCTGTATCTTCTCTTGGCTAAGACTAGAATGAGCCTTATATGTCTCCTGGCTGAGACACATGCAAGCCTTACCTGTGTCTTCCCCTGGCTGAGACATGCAGGTGACATGGAGGAACTCCAGCAGAGGTCCGGCTCACAGCCGGGAGTGAAACGTGTTCCTGTTTAGCATATACTTCTCTCCCTAATTTTTACCAGCGTTAACCTTGATGGATTTTGGGTTCTCAGAATAGCGTATGGACAGCAGTACTGTACCTGCGTGCATGTTCCTGTGTCTTGTGTCTTCTCATTTCACCTCCATTTCATGGTTACTTCCTCTCCCCGTGAAAAGATATTTAAAATGAGAATGGACCATTCCTTAGATTGAAAGCTGTAGTAATTTCTTATGTGTTAACGCTTTCCACAGAGCACCCTAGCTGTCTACAAAAGCAACTTGTGGCTGGATGTGGTACTAGACTGGGCTAAACTGTGTGCTAAACTGACTGTATTCCTGTCTCACGCTGCTTCCCTCTGCTGCTTTAAAAGAGAATATCCACTGGAGAAAAGAATTAACTCAAAATGTAGAGAATGTTCATTTAATCTCTCATTAGGTTCACATTTTAAAATTGCTTACTTTTTATTGTTATTAACATCTTACAAACACCACAGAGTTGATGTCCCTTTATAAAAGGGAGACCATTTATTCTCTGCTCCACAGTATTTAATAAAAACAGATGGCTTTTAATTGCAATTAAATTAAAAAAGGTCAGCAATTTTGAACCGGGAACCAAGTGAGAGATATTCTCAATTTATCATTTTCTGAATTTTGGTTATTTCCAGTGGAGGTTCCAGTTCAAGCTTTCAGCTGTTGCCCTGTGAGATCACTCTGCCTTTTCTGAATGCTTGCTTTGCTCCCAAACTATTTCACGTGCAGAATTGAGCTTTTTAAATTATTTTCTTTTTTATTTCATAATCAGATATTCAACTTTCTCTATATGACACCAAGCAAACAGAGGCCATTATGATCGTGAATATAGGAATAATTCCACTGTATATTATTACTCTAATGTAATAAGTACTATAGTATTTGCACACAGTATTTCAAATTTCGTATTGAGTTAGCTTATGTCAGTGTGGCTTTTATGTTATTCCATTGAATCTTTGGGAAACAAAATACGCGTTAAGAACTACGGGAAATGTGCCACGATGCAAAGGAAACTCTTAAACACTTTTATTAAGGATGTGATTAGTCTTGTCTGATGAGTGAGGTGCGGAATATGGAACGCCTCACGTTTTGCTCAGAGATGCTGGTTGTGTTGGTATCAGTAACCTCCTGAGCTCTAGAGGACTGCTGTGTGGACTACAGAGCAGGAGGAAGTGCGTTAATGTGCTTTATGAAGAAAAGGGAGGGTTAGGGTTAGGTCTCGAGCTCTCTATCTCCCCCATTTTCTATCTATCCTCACTTTGTATATCTATTCCTTTCGGCTTCTCTCTCTGCCCCTCAATCGTCCTCTTCCTCTCCCTCCTTGTTCATTATCTTTATATCCCTCTCTTGCTCTCTCATTCTCTCTGTCTATAATGACTCTGCTCACTGGCCTATTAGATAGAGCCCAGCGGCTCATGGGACATGTAGGCTTATCCTTTCTTTTCCTCTCGTTGTTGGGCCTTTGTTTTTGTTAGTGGGAGGGGCTGCTTTTTCATGTCTGTCCCCCCCCCCCTCCCCCTCCCCCCTCCCCCCTCCCCCACCTCCTGGCAGGGTCTGCTTGGAGAGCTCATTCTAATTCAGCAGCAGATTCAGCAGCACGAGGAGGCGGCTCTCAGGGCCTCAGCCAATAGTGTGAGGCCTCAGCCCAGCCCGGCCCCGCCCCCTCAGACTCCAGGTCCGCCCCCCAGCCCCAGTGTCCCCCCGAAGGCCGATCCAACCCCCAGCCCCTCGCAGACCAAGCGCAAGGTGAAGGCCCCCCCCTCACTCCCATCCCAAAAACTGCTGGCCACCAGTGGAGATATTCGCCCCCCTCCGCCCGTGTCCTGGTTAAATATGGCCTCACTGCTAAATTCACACTAACAGAAATTTGCTGGGTCAATCCTCCTGCCTGCTGAGGCCCACTCCTGCTTCCCTTAGGGTCAGTCTTTATAATAGCCTAAGGGTGCTACTTAGTGAAGGTATGAGTCCTTTAATCAATTGGTACAATGTATGACAGGTTTTAAAAAATATATATTTTCTGCTGGCGATGAAGAGCTACTTTAACTTGTAATCATTCATTCATAGCCCTTAAAACCCCCTTCTCCCTCAAAGTGCTGTTAGTGTGAATGAGGCATTATAAGGCATCATAAGGCTTTAATTACACAAACCTTCATTCGTACTCTTTGAGGTGCTCCCAAACAAAAGCATGAGGTTTGGGCTGTCGAGTGGCATGCCTGGAAATCAGAAGGTGTAATTCCATAATTCTCCTGTTTGTTTTCTAATCCGAGAGAAATCGGGAAGTGGCAGTCCCGATGAACCACTAACGTATGGATCACTGGAAACACTGGAGTGGAATTATTTCTAACTGCATGGAGTTCACTGTCTTTTCACACATACCACCAGGGCTAGGACAGGAGTACTGATCCACTGATGCATGTCCATTGATATATAATATTCTGAAAAGAACACTATTGTAAGCTTGATAAAATACAACTATTGATCTTCACACTGAGCTGAGCTGCCCAGTCAGATCCCAGTTGCCTGATTGGTCAGTGGAGCTGCTATTGCACGATAAGGCAAGGGTGACGCTATCGCTAATTACCCATCCTGACTGCATCAGCAACCAGTGCTTTAGCTGCTTAGCAATTAAGGCCTGAACATCAGTTTGGAAACTCCATTACTGAATTTTTATTTTAGATTTTCAGGTTTTTGCTCATGTCATAATCTAAAATAGATAGGAGCAGTTAATACAATATTCTTTTTAATTTGACATATTATTAGATGGCAAGTTGTTTTGTTGACAAATAACCATGCATATCCATTTCACAATAGAAATGCAATAGGTTTGGTGTAAAACCTACATCTAGTTTTTGTGAAGTATCAGCGATTTGATTATGTCTGTAGTCCCAGCCCTGATAATGTGTGCATTTCTTTCTCAATATTCTCAGTTGTCAATGTTTTATAATGCTCACAGGTGTACAGGTGAGAGTTCCTGCTGGGTGAAGTTAAAGGTGCACTATGCAGGATTTTTAGCCTTGCTGTGGTCCTGTGTTTACAATTGACAAGTCTCCTCCTCTGTCCTCAACCCCGCCCACTCAAGGTGCCCAACTTCGGCCATCTAGCTACCTAACATAGCTATCTGGATAACACACCAACTCTACGTTGCTTTTAATCCTCTTGCTGAACTTGAGCTTCTGAGGAAAAGCAAGGTTATTTTAGGTTGACTCTGCTTTTTGAACGCGCCCTGTCGGCTTGTTGTTTGGCTTCACAGTACTTGCACTTCTTCACCTCCACCATTACAGTAGCTAGAGCTACAAATGCTCCACTGTAACCTGATCCTACCCTACAAGTGCTGTAGCCAACCCCCCCCCCCCCCCCCCCCCCCCACACACACACTCACACACACTCACACACACTCTCTCACACACACACGCACACACTCTCTCACACACACACACACACACACACACACACACACACTCACTCACTCACTCACTCACTCACTCACTCACTCACTCACTCACTCACACTCACACTCACAGAAAAGAGCATCACACCCAGAAACATCCCAAACACATTAGAATAAAGAATAATAAATGCAGTCAGATGAGCACGGATTCAGCAAAAGCATATCAAGGTAAAAATCCTGCCTAGTGCACCTTTCATTTTCAGGTGTCCTGAATGGAAATGCCTTTTAAGACCTCCATATCGCTGTCTGTCCATGTGAGACACAGGGACACAGGTGGATAAAAATCACACACAGCTCTCATGAGACAGGGACACAGGTGGACAAAAATCACACACAACTCTAGTGAGACACTCACGAGAGCTGTGTGTGATTTTTATCCACCTGTGTCCCTGTGTCTCACTAGAGCTGTGTGTGATTTTTATCCACCTGTGTCCCTGTGTCTCACTAGAGCTGTGTGTGATTTTTGTCCACCTGTGTCCCTGTGTCTCACTAGAGTTGTGTGTGATTTTTGTCCACCTGTGTCCCTGTCTCACAAGAGCTGTGTGTGATTTTTATCCACCTGTGTCCCTGTGTCTCACGAGAGCTGTGTGTGATATTTATCCACCTGTGTCTCTGTGTCTCACTAGAGCTGTGTGTGATTTTTGTCTTTTCACCTGTGTCTCACTAGAGCTGTGTGTGATGTTTGTCTGTTCACCTGTGTCTCACTAGAGCTGTGTGTGATTTGTGTGTCCCCGTATCTCACGAGAGCTGTGTGTGATTTGTGTGTCCCCGTATCTCACTAGAGCTGTGTGTCCCCGTATCTCACTAGAGCTATGTGTGATTTGTGTGTCCCCATATCTCACCAGAGCTGTGTGTGATTTGTGTGTCCTCGTATCTCACCAGAGCTGTGTGTGATTTGTGTGTCCTCGTATCTCACTAGAGCTGTGTGTGATTTGTATGTTCTCTCTGATCTTTGTGTCCCTGGAGAAATGCTTATGCAGCTCTGGAGTGAACATTCCAATGGATTGCAAAATCACGTTGATAATCAGCCTCTGTCTTTTTCAGAGTGGGGGTGTTGGGGGTGTTGGGGGGGGTTTGCGGCTGTGATTTGATTGAGCTTTTAACACAGATTAAAAGTGAATGCCTCGATTGACGGCTCTATGCGACGACCCAATGTTTTCACTCTTTTTTTGCATTAACTTGAATTTCTTGTCCTGGAATATGTACTGGTGTCTTCTGCATGTTGATTGAAAGGTTTGACTCTCTTTGAACAGTTACTGTGATCCAGGACACCCCGTTAGTCTGGAGATTCTGGAGAATACTTAATGTGTTTCTTATGTGCTATCATTATCATTATTATAACACTATCATTGTTATTCCGACATCAGATAACCACTCTCGCAGTCTTTCTTAGATGTCAGATAACCACTCACTATCTTCCTTAGACATCAGATAAGGAGAAGGTGGACCAGCTTCAAGAGGAACTTCTCCGAACTCAAGTGAGTTTAACATTTGTTAACAAGTGAGTTTCTGGATAAATTAAATAATCAAACAGTACTAATTGTATTATACTGTTTTTGCTGTTGTCTTGTATAACATTTGAAATTAATAAAGTGCGTGACAGAATGTTTTAGAATGGTTATCAAAATGTTGCCTTGAGACATGACCACTCTGCAAGATCTGTCAGTATTTTCTACTCCTGAAAATGTTCGGGAAATGAAAGGGTTTAAACGTGAAGCTTACTGTACAACGTTACTGAATGAGCAGGTGTCCCCCACTGTAACTGTATGTATCCAAGTGAAAGAGCTGTTCCATGTGCAGCTTATCATAATTAAAGCTGTTTTATGTGCAATGTGTCACAATTAAAGCTGTTCTATGTGCAGTGCCAGAAGGGAAGTTGTTTCATGTGCAGTGTGTCAGAATGGATGCTGTTTCGTGTGCAGTGTTTCAGAAGGGAAGCTGTTCCTTGTGCAGTGTGTGAGAATGAGAGTGCACGTTTTTCTCCTCAGATGAAGTACCAGCGCATGCTGGAGCGTCTTGAGAAGGAGAATAAGGAGCTTAGGAAAGTGGTTCTACAGAAAGACGACAAAGGCATCCACCAGAGAAAGGTGAAGGTGAGGGTCTCATTCAGCCAAAGTACCACTGGCATCTCAATTTATCAGCCATAGAGAAAACGGATGTTACACACACACACACACACACACACACGCACGCACGCACGCACGCACACACACACGCACACTTTGTAATATAATAGTGTCAGTCACAGTAAACTGGATGTTTTTTGCTGCATTAACTTTTTATTCAATCAGATGGATTTTATCCAAACTTGAGGACATGGTCCTACCTTATGAACCCATGTTCCTCAGGTCCAGAGTCTAGAGATTCATACTCAGCATGGTTTCTCTATTATTCTCTACAGAAATCTCTCATTGACATGTACTCTGAGGTCCTGGACATCCTCTCCGACTATGACTCAAGCTACAATACCCAAGATCACCTGCCCAGGGTAAGTACCACTCAAACTACAATACCCAGGATCACCTGGCCAGGTCAAGTACCACTCAAAGTACAATAATCTGGGTCCACTGTATAGGGTCTGTGCTGATTAGAGGGCTTTCTGTTGTGCTGTGGGCAGATTGGAGGCTTGTCTTTGTTGGAGTGTGCTGATTGGATGGGTGTCTCTGTTGGAGTGTGCTGATTGGAAGTGTGTCTCTGTTGGAGTGGGCTGATTGGAGGTGTGTCTCTGTTAGTGTGCTGATTGGAGGGTTGTCTCTGTTGGAGTGTGCTGACTGGAGGTGGGTCTCTGTTGGAGTGTGGTGATTGGAGATGTGTCTCTGTTGTGGTGTGTACTGATTGGAGGTGTGTCTCTGTTGGAGTGTGCTGATTGGAGGGTTCTCTCTCTGTGGGGGTGTGGCCTGTAGGTGGTGGTAGTAGGGGATCAGAGTGCAGGGAAGACCAGTGTGCTGGAGATGATCGCTCAAGCCAGGATCTTCCCCAGGGGCTCCGGAGAGATGATGACCAGATCACCTGTCAAGGTGAGAAAATAACCCCACCCCTTTCCTGCCCTGCCCTGCCCTGCCCCCAGAACAAGGAACCCAGCCTGCACAGCCAGGATGAACTGTGTTAATGTATTTATTTCATTTTTATTACACATGAAAGTGCATCAAGTGCAGAGGTAGTAAAAAAAATGATAATAATTAAATTAAATAAAAAACGGTGCAGAGAATACGACTGAATATCGATTTAAAAACGGATGGTTTCCTGTCCTTCAATAAGGAAAGAAAAAAGCTTGTAAAAGCTGTGTAAAATGTTTGTGTAGAAAAGGTGGGGGGAGGCAGTCTTACTGGGGGTGGGGGACCAGTCTGATGGATGGGTAGACAGGAGCATCACCTGGGGTGTTGTGTGACCGGTGGGCTCAGGTCTACCCCCCATTACTGGGGTGTTGTTATATTTAGAGGCTTGGGACCTGGGAGTGTGCTGGGACAAGCAGGTACGGGTGCAGTTTGATGTCCTCATGTGAGCGAGGTGATTAAGAGTAACAGTGAGTAAGTGAATGAAGGCTTGGTAATATGTCAGCCTTCTGTCGCCGTTAGCGACACGGCCGACTGTGTGTCAGGCACACAGCATTCAAACCCTATCTGATCCCCGCCACAGACTGCAGTATCACTACTGCATGAATAAGTGTGAAAAATGGCAGCTCAGACAGAGAATGGGGGAGGTAGTTAACGGCTGGGAACGGGGAGTTGTCTGACTCGTTGGCTGTGTCCTGGCAGGTGACGCTAAGTGAAGGCCCTCACCACGTCGCCATGTTCAAGGACAGCAGCCGCGAGTTTGACCTGAGCAAAGAGGAGGACGTAAGTCACACAGCGATTTAGCAGACCTCTCCATTTCTGTGTAATATAAGTTGGGACTCCAATAGCATTCGCAGACCTCTACATACTGTGTCTAATGTTGTTGGGACTGCTGTATCAGTAACGTTAGCATTAGCACACCTCGCCATGCTGTGTCTAATGAAGTTAGGACTGCAGTAGCAGTACCATTAGCAGACCTCTCCATGCTGTGTCTCATGTATTTGGGACTGCAGTAACAGTAGCATTCGTGTTAGCGCTAGCAGCGCAGGCTCCAGAGCTGTGTGTGTGTGTGTTGTTGCTGTCACTGTGGCTGCAGCTTCAGCTTCTGCTCTCTTTGATGCAGCTCGCGGCCCTGCGGCGCGAGATCGAGCTCCGGATGCGTAAGAGCGTGAAGGAGGGACAGACGGTCAGCCCGGAGGTAAGATGCCCTGAGGAGAGCGCTTCCGGTCCTTTCCACTTTCAGCTGTAGAGCTCCACACCCCTTTGGGTTCTCTAAGATGCAGGTTGCTGACTGTCTGTGTCCCTGTTTAAGACCATTTCCCTGAGTGTGAAGGGCCCAGGGATCCAGAGGATGGTGCTGGTGGATCTGCCTGGAGTCATCAGCGTGAGTACAACCGGTTTAACCAATCACACGTCCGTGTGAGACAGCTTTAACCAATCACATGTCCGTGTGAGGCAGCTTTAACCAACCACATGTCAGTGTGAGGCAGCTTTAACCAATCACACGTCAGTGTGAGGCAGCTTTAACTGGTCATGTCAATATGGATACAGTGCACATGCTCAACAGCTTTGACCAATCACAATACAGCATGAGTACAGCTTTAACCACACAACACATATGCAAATAACAGTTCAGCCAAAAATATTATATTGATCTCTACTGTACATTATACTGGCAATAGTCAGACATGAAAGTGCTTGGTGAAGGAAAAACTCATCAGGTGAACTGGTGTTTGTATTTTTAAAAAATGGGACGGCTTATTTTCCAGACTGTGACGACGGGAATGGCGGCTGATACGAAGGAGACAATCTTCAGCATGAGCAAGGCCTACATGCAGAATCCCAATGCCATCATCCTCTGTATTCAGGGTAAGGGGGGGAGGGAGGGTGTGGGGGGACTGGACTGGACACTGCACCACCATGTTGCTCTAAACACATTCAAAATTGGCAGGATATGCATGTGTGTGAACAGCACTGGTACATGCATGTGATACGTGTGTGTCATACATGTGTGTGATACGTGCATGTGATGCATGTGTGTGATATGTGCATGTGATGCATCACACGCGTGATATGCGAATATGATATGTGCATGTGATACATGTGTGTGATATGTGCATGTGATGCATGTGTGTGATATGTGCATGTGATACACGCGTGTGACAGAGCCTACCTTTCTCCTCTCAGACGGGTCAGTAGATGCTGAGCGTAGCATCGTCACAGACCTGGTGAGTCAGATGGACCCCCATGGGAGGAGAACCATCTTCGTCCTGACCAAAGTGGACCTGGCAGAGAAGAACCTGGCCAGTCCCAGCAGGGTGAGTCCTGCCCCTGCAGTCCCTCAGAGTGTCCACCGGGGGGAGCACTTTCATCACTTTTAACACTTTCTTTGATATCACAGCCGTCCTTTCCCAAAAAAGCCGTCTTTAAGCTGTAGGGAAACCCAGCTAAGTGAGAAAGCTAACCCAGTGAGGACGTATCGATTGAAAGCTGTTAACGGTCCTGTTCCTAAAGTGGCAGGGACATGCGGTGGGGATGTTTATATACCCTTATTCTGTGTAACGACTGAAATCGTTGTCTTTGTGATCATTATTATGTCCAGATTCAACAAATAGTGGAAGGAAAGCTGTTCCCCATGAAGGCTTTGGGGTACTTTGCTGTGGTGACTGGAAAAGGTAATAATAATTATAATAATAATAATAAGTTGTATTCAATTCATGCAACCCTTTATATGGTATATACAGTGTTCTTTATTAGCAATGGAGCTATGAAATATTGTAGTACACAACGGATGAGGCCAGCTT
The DNA here is from genome assembly GCA_022702515.1 of Ilyophis sp. 1 JC-2022. Lineage (NCBI taxonomy): Eukaryota > Metazoa > Chordata > Actinopteri > Anguilliformes > Synaphobranchidae > Ilyophis > Ilyophis sp. 1 JC-2022. The sequence continues at coordinate 27,828,876 of CM040403.1, forward strand.
TCTATTTAAGTGTGAAACCCCAATTTACAAATTGGAGGATTTCCAGCATAGAGCGTATTGTGCAGGATTTGTAGCATAGAGCGTATTGCTCAGGATTTGTAGCATAGAGCGTATTGCTCAGTCTAGGAGCCAATCCTGAGACCTGTCTCCCTGCTTTCAGGTAGCAGCAGTGAAAGCATCGACTCCATTAAAGATTATGAAGAGGACTTCTTCCAGAACTCCAAACTCCTCAAGTACGTCCGCTCACGCCTGCCGGTTTGTGTTTGTCTGGCCAGTTTGGTCAGCTGATCTCTAATGTCCGATCTGCCCCCCCCCCCCCACAGGAACGGCATGCTGAAGGCTCACCAGGTGACCACTAAGAACCTGAGCTTGGCGGTGTCCGACTGCTTCTGGAAGATGGTGCGCGAGTCCGTGGAGCAGCAGGCGGATGCCTTTAAAGGTGGGGGAAGGTGGAGCATATCGCAGTTTTACATCAGTAACCCAATGCGTTGCGTAAACCAGAGTGCAGATCAAAAGCAAGACAGCGGTCGAGATGGGAATGTCGCTACGCAGCTTACATCAAACCGCGGTTAAGAAATTAAATGCCAGGTTACTATCTGGTCGGGTGGGTCCTTCTTGTCATTAAGTGATTTAACATTTTAAAGGTCTGAGACGACAGCAGCTGCCAACGGATGTGGCTGATGATTTTTTGATATGAGTTTGGAGTTTAGCTCATCTCTCTCCTAACTTCAGCTCATCTTTCTCTTAAGTTTAGCTCTGTCTCCTAAATTCAACTAATCTCTCTACAAGTTCAGTTCATTTCTTGCCTAAGCTCAGCTTAACTGTGTCTCTCTCGGCCCACCTTTAGAGCTTAGTCCTGCCAGCTTAAAGTCTCTGCTGCAATTAGAGAGTAACTAAAGTCGCCGCCACGTCGCCGGCCCCACGGGCAGATTTATGGCCCTGCCAGCAAAGTCTGCGCATCCCTTTGTGTTCCTCATCGATTTCCCGCGCGTCAAGCGGCCGACGGAAGCCTGCAGAGGAGACGTATAACCAGGCAATTACTGTGATCTCCGCTGTGTGTGCCGGGACACTGACTGGAGACGTGCGCTGGAGCGGGATCGATCGCGACCCCGCCTCCCTCTCACCGCACGCCTGCCGTAACCCCACCCACGCCGCTGGGAGATCTCGCCGACGGGCAGAGGGGGGTCACATGACAGAAGGACCCTCCCTGGGGCCAGAAGGCACCATCAGAGCTCTGGGCGGAATGAGAAACTGTAAAAACCACTGGAGTTGCACAGCCTGTTTCCAGGTTACGGCTGTTGTGAAGTCATAATGCCTGTTTCCGGGTTACGGCTGTTGTGAAGTCATAATGCCTGTTTCCGGGTTACGGCTGTTGTGAAGTCATAATGCCTGTTTCCGGGTTACGTCTGTTATGAAGTCATAATGCCTGTTTTCGGGTTACGTCTGTTATGAAGTCGTAATGCCTGTTTCTGAGTTACGTCGGTTCTGAAATCATAATTCCTGTTTCCAGGTTAGATCTGTTATGAAGTCGTAATGCCTGTTTCTGGGTTACGTCGGTTCTGAAATCATAATTCCTGTTTCCAGGTTAGATCTGTTATGAAGTCGTAATGCCTGTTTCTGGGTTACGTCGGTTCTGAAATCATAATTCCTGTTTCCAGGTTAGATCTGTTATGAAGTCGTAATGCCTGTTTCCTCCGGGTTCTGTCTGTTATGAATTCATAGTGCCTGATTCTGGGTTATGTCCGTTATGAAGTCATAATACCTGATTCTGAGATACATCCATTTTTACATCATAATGGTTTCTTCTTCTGGGCACTTTTATGATTTTATGACTACTTGAGAGTGTACATTTTTTACAGTTCTATCTGCAGATGGTGTCATTTTGAGATATCACACTTTTTAACTTTGAAGTTCCATATCATAGCTTTGCTTTGTGTGGCATGTCACCTGAGTTTAATTCAGTTGTATAGGACAGAAAGTCACAGTAATAAGCGTTACGATGTAAACTCTTTCCTGTCTGATCTCTTCCCCTGTGCGATGCTCAGCCTCCCGATTTAACCTGGAGACGGAATGGAAGAACAATTACCCTCGCCTGCGTGAGCTGGACAGGGTAAGCGCAAGGAGGCGGGCTCCGAGACCAGGAGCCAGGGCTGGAGGGAGCCAGGCTGGGGGGTCAATCAGGGTGTGCCTCGGTGTGGATGGGAGTGAGTCGGCGGTAGATGAAGTTTGGCTTGGGGTAGATAGAATTGGGTGGAGGAGGGGGGTGGGGGGTGGGTTAGAGTTAGGGTTGGATGAGGAGATATAATGGGGTGAAAACAGGGCTGGGTATCCCCTAAAACAGGGTTGGGGTACCCCTAAAACAAGGCTGGGGATCCCCGTTCCTGGCAGGCTTTCTTGACATTTGAGATATATCCGTGTATAAGCTAAAGCATATCAGCAGATTAAAGCCAGCTAATAATGGTTGTGTCTCCTTATACATGAGTGGTTGCTAAAAACATGAACCCTTAACAGCATGCCCGATAAAGATGAGACTTTTATTATTCTCCCATTCTGTAAACTTTTAAGATATAAGAACACATGTTCAAAAGTGTATCCAACTATAGAAACAAATGCTTTCAATATAAAGACAAAGGAAAAAGATGTGTTGTGTTTGAGGAGAACGTCTGTGAGGACAGAGATAGGGGTTGAGTTTGGGGGAGTGAGACCAGCTGTGGCTCATGTTTGTTTTTTTCCTGCTAGAATGAACTGTTTGAGAAGGCCAAGAACGAGATCCTGGACGAGGTGATCAGCTTGAGTCAGGTTACCCCAAAACACTGGCAAGTATCTGCACGTCCCTCTTTCGGGGTCACATGAGCACGGCTGTGTTTGTATATTCTTCTGCAGAGAAGAGAACGCAAACTCTTTTTACAAGTAGAAAATGCAACTTCAGCGTATTTCTGTGGAAAAAGCTACTTTTTCAGTCGTTTTTCTTTTTGACCTGTTATTCTGTGGTCTTGTCAGCTGGCAAAGCAATTACCCTCAACTCCCACACGTCTGACCATATGTGACTGTTACTCTAGCAACAGCGTAACAGTTTTTTTTAACAAATAAATGAATTATTATCTGAGATTCAACTTTGCATTTTATGATAAATCCTTCAGCAAGAAAAGATAAAAGCCAGGGCTTCCTCCTTGTCCATCTCTTCTTTGTGTAGTTCGGCTTCCCTGGAAGTTGTAGCAGAGAGTTAAATAGTTTGGCTAACTCTGAAGCACGGGCACAAAAGCCTGTTCCGGGAGACCTCTGTCATTCTGGTTTTTGTTTCTGATTTTTGTTTCCATCGATTACTCTTGCACAATTACCAAATTATCTCTGTACCCCAACACTGGGTGCACTCATAGATTGGCCCACTATAAAAAGTTTTAGAGTGGGTCACAGAAAGTCTGTCATACATTAGCTAATCAGTCAATGTAATTAATCATTTAGATCACATAAATGATTGGGTTAAGAGTGGAGATTGACATTAAGTCCAGATATATGTATATGGCGCTCCAGGTACCATAACCCTAACCCTCCAGAGGTGCTGATTAAGAGCTGTAACGAAAGGGTTAAGAGGAGCAGAGGATGATGGGAGCTGCTGATTAAGTGCTGTATGTAAAGGGTTAACATGAGCAGAGGATGATGGGAGGTGCTGATCAAGAGCTGTATGTAAAGGGTTAACATGAGCAGAGGATGATGGGAGGTGCTGATTAAGAGCTGTATCTAAAGGGTTAACATGAGCAGAGGATGATGGGAGGTGCTGATTAAGAGCTGTATCTAAAGGGTTAACATGAGCAGAGGATGATGGGAGGTGCTGATTAAGTGCTGTATGTAAAGGGTTAACATGAGCAGAGGATGATGGGAGGTGCTGATTAAGAGCTGTATCTAAAGGGTTAACATGAGCAGAGGATGATGGGAGGTGCTGATTAAGAGCTGTATCTAAAGGGTTAACATGAGCAGAGGATGATGGGAGGTGCTGATTAAGAGCTGTATCTAAAGGGTTAAGAGGAGCAGAGGATGATGGGAGGTGCTGATTAAGTGCTGTATGTAAAGGGTTAACATGAGCAGAGGATGATGGGAGGTGCTGATTAAGAGCTGTATCTAAAGGGTTAACATGAGCAGAGGATGATGGGAGGTGCTGATCAAGTGCTGTATCTAAAGGGTTAAGGGGAGCAGAGGATGATGGGAGGTGCTGGTTAAGTGCTGTATCTAAAGGGTTAAGAGGAGCCGAAGATGATGGGAGGTGCTGATTAAGCACTGACTAAAGGGTTAAGAGGAGAGGGGCTCTGATTGGTGGGTTTAGGGACTCCCGGCTAGATCCATCAGACCACAGGATCGATGGAGATGATGAACGAGGCTGGTGGTTGTAGCAGGCTCTCTGTGTTAGTTGGCCATTTCGGGGACGTGTGTATTGATATGAGGGGAACGGAACGAGGTGCGAGGAAACGGTGAAATATGAGCACTGTCCCATGATAAATGAGCGCCCTGTTAACGGTGGGTGGGACGTCCCGCAGTGCCTCTGTCCCGTTTCACTGCTGCCGTGGCAACCCAGAGAGAGTGCGCGAGGGGGTTAGAGACCTCCTGTTTCAATAAAAGTTAAATAAATGAAGATAATCTGTCCCATTTGAAACGGTTTGAGTGTGTGAAGGTCTTGGAAAGTGCTGAACATGCTGCCCCCCTCCACCCCACCCTGTACAGGGAGGCCATCCTGCAGAAGAAGCTATGGGAACGCGTCTCTACGCATGTTATCGAGAACATCTACCTGCCCGCCGCCCAGACCATGAACTCTGGAACCTTCAACACCACCGTGGACATCAAGCTCAAGCAGTGGACTGACAAGCAGCTGCCCCACAAGGCCCTGGAGGTACTGACTGCCTGTGCCTCCTCACTGCTCCTCCACACTGCACCTCCACACGGCACCTCTTCTCTGCTCGACCTCCACACTGCACCTCCTCCCTGCTCCTCCACACCGCATCTCCTCACTGCACCTCCTTTCTGTGCCTTCTCACTGCACCTCCTCACTGTGCCTAATCACTGTACCTCCACACTGCTCATCCGCACTGCGCCTCCTCACTGCACCTCCACACTGCACCTCCACACTGCTCATCCACACTGCGCCTCCTCACTGCACCTCCGCACTGCACCTAATCATTGCGTCTGCACTGCACCTCCTCACTGCGCCCAATCACTGCACCTCCTCACTGTGCCTAATCACTGCACCTCCACACTGTGCCTCTGTACTGTGCAGGGAACACAGTAACACAAACTCATGAGCCGTTTCTTCGGTCTGAATCGGTTACTGAATCAATTAATTTGATCAGCTACCTGCTGAGCACCAGCAAAGCCCAGCAGACCATGTGGCTCTCCAGGACCAGGCATGCAGAGCCCTGTGTTTAAGTGTATTTAGCAGCGTTTGACTGATTGCTGACCCTGGCTGTCATAGCCTTCGCGGGTTGAGATGCTGGGACACATGTCCACGTGTCGGGGGAGAGGGGTGGAGGGTCGGGGGAGGGGGTCATGTGAGGTTAATTACGGAGTGAGACCTCAGTGTAATACTCCTACGGTATAGAAATTCCCCTCGGGGGAAGAGAGCCAGTTTAAATACATGGTTTGGTAAAAACCGCTTGTTATAAGAAAGCCAGTTTAAAGTACATGTTTTGGTAACTCCAGTTTTTTATTTATTTATTTATTTATTTATTTTTCCTTCAATAAGGGCTCCCTGGACATTTAGGCTGCATTCCTCTTAAGGACACTGCCATGGTAATCGCAGCCATTTTAAACAGGAAAAAAAAAAGAGTTCATGGTAGTCCTGCTGCTTAAAGGGGAAAAAAGTTAAGAAAGAGCTGCTGCCATATGTAGACAGACCCTGCTCTTCGCAGCACTGCACTGACTAAACCCTATTCTGCGCAGGTTGCCTGGGAGACACTGCAGGAGGAGTTTGCACGCTTCATGGCAGAGTACAAGGGCAAGGACCAGGATGACATCTTTGACAAGCTGAAGGAGGCGGTGAAAGACGAGAGCATCAAGAGGCACAAGTGGAATGAGAGAGCAATGGACAGTCTGGTAATGCTGTGACTCTCACACACTGACTCACACACTGTGGCCGTGTCCGAATACGACCCCTACACCCTTTTGAGGGCGCATATTTGAGTCCACTTCGTCAAAAAGCTTTTGAGTGGGTGACTTTTTCTCACAAATGGGGGCACTTAAAATACCAGGATGGACCCCTTATTTCCGGGGTTTTGTTGAGGGAATTCAGGAGCACACTCATCTGCACTCATCCGACAATTTCTGTAAGTTACTCGGAAGTAAAAGCGTAAAAGACATAGAGTGTGTAAGCTATCTATGGTTCAAGAATTGAAGCAACCCCAGATCATAACACTGCCTCCAGAGGCTTGTACAGTGGGCACTATGCATGATGGGTGCAACGGCAACTTTTTTTTGGTCAGGCAGTGTACTTCCTCACTAGTTTTGCGGGATTTCTTTCGCAAACTGCTTGCAAAGTGAGCGGACAGGTCATATAGTGGACAGGGGTCTGAGTGGACAGGGGTCTGAGTGGACAGGGGTCTGAGTGGACAGGGGTCTGAGTGGACAGGGGTCTGAGTGGACAGGGGTCTGAGTGGACAGGGGTCTGAGTGGACAGGGGTCTGAGTGGCCAGGGGACAGTGGACAGGGAACGGGTCGTATTCGGACACAGCCTGTGACACTCACACACTCTGATTCTCACACACTGACTCACACACTGTGACTCACACACTTGACTCGCTCACTGTGACTCGCACAAAATGTGACTCTCGCACACTGACTCACACACTGTGACTCTCAAAACTGACTCACAGACTGTGACTCTCACACACTGACTCATTCAATGTGACTCTCAAACACTGTGACTCACACACTGACTCGCAGACTGTGACTCTCACACACTGACTCGCAGACTGACTCTCACACACTGACTCGCAGACTGACTCTCACACACTGACTTACAGACTGTGACTCTCACACACTGACTCATTCAATGTGACTCTCAAACACTGTGACTCTCACACACTGACTTACAGACTGTGACTCTCACATACTGACTCATTCAATGTGATTCTCAAACACTGTGACTCTCGCACACACTGACACACACACTGTGACTCTCACACACTGACTCATTCAATGTGACTCTCAAACACTGTGACTCTCACACACTGACTCGCAGACTGTGACTCTCACACACTGACTCGCAGACTGTGACTCTCACACACTGACTCGCAGACTGTGACTCTCACACACTGACTCGCAGACTGTGACTCTCACACACTGACTCGCAGACTGTGACTCTCACACACTGACTCGCAGACTGTGACTCTCACACACTGACTCGCAGACTGTGACTCTCACACACTGACTTGCAGACTGTGACTCTCGCACACACTGGCACACACACTGTGACTCTCATACACACTGACACACACTGTGATCTCACGCACTGTGACACTTTTTGCCGTGTTTCAGAGGGTGATCCAGCACAATGCTTTGGAGGACCGTAGCATCACGGATAAGCCGCAGTGGGACGCCGCTATCCAGTTCATGGAGGAGACGCTGCAGACGCGGCTAAAAGACAGTAAGCCCCCCCGGCGAGCACCTCTCACACACAACTCTAAAACACATCCCACACGCCTCCCGCACACCTCTCACACGCCTCCCACACACCTCTCACACACATCTAACACACAACTCTAAAACACACATCCCACACACCTCTCTCACGTCTCTCACACACAACTCTAAAACACATCCCACACACCTCTCCCACATCTCTCACACACCTCTCACATGCCTCCCACACGCCTTTCACACATCACACACACATCTAACACACAACTCTAAAACACACATCACACACGCCTCTCACGTGCCTCCCACACGCCTTTCACACGCCTTTCACACATCCCACATCCCTCTCGCATGTCACACACGCCTCTCACATGCCTCACACGGCTTTCACATGCATGCTCTGTGCAGAGCTCCATCAGAAGCTGACCCCAGCTCCTCTTTTCTGTCCCCTCCAGCGGATTCGGTCATTGGTGACATGGTGGGGCCAGACTGGAAGCAGAGGTGGCTCAACTGGACAAACCGCACGTTGGAGCAGGTAACCACTACAACCACAATGATGATGATGAGGATGAGGGATCGCATTATTTACCTTCTTGGATAGCATCAAAGTGATTTCAAATGAAGTGGGGAAACTACCGTCAACAGCAGTGTGTAACACTCACCTGGGTTTTATGGCTGGCGGTAGATTTTGCGCTATGAGTATATCCATTCTAGAAAAGACTGTACACTTATAGCCTTGTGGTTCTACTGGGTGTGGATCCAAGGTAGGTTCTGCGGGAAACGGGAACGCTTTGAGAATGACGCTCTCCGTTTCCTCGCAGCACATTCGGAACGAAACCAAAAACGAGCTGGAGCGGCTCCTCAAGCTCCACGAGGACCACACGGCGTACCTGGCCAACGACGAGGTCACCACTGTGCGCAAGAACCTGGAGGGGCGTGGCGTGGAGGTGGACCCCGTGCTGGTGAGACCGCCGCTTGCTGCCAGAGTTACCGTTACGCCTGAACAGTGCGCTGATATTAGGGGGGGCAGAGTGGCACTCACCAAATTCCACTCACTCTCCTATACTTCTAAAACTGCTGATGTGTCAAATAAACAGCAATATTTATTTATATTTGAACACTGATATGAGTAACCTGGATCCTTAGATTAACACTGATATGAGTAAAATGGCTCTCAGATTAACACTGATATGAGTAACCTGGCTTTCAGATTAACACTGATATGAGTAAAATGGCTCTCAGATTAACACTGATATGAGTAACCTGGATCTCAGATTAACACTGATATGAGTAACCTGGCTTTCAGATTAACACTGATATGAGTAAAATGGCTCTCAGATTAACACTGATATGAGTAACCTGGATCTCAGATTAACACTGATATGAGTAACATGGATCTCAGATTAACACTGATATGAGTAAAATGGCTCTCAGATTAACACTGATATGAGTAACATGGCTCTCAGATTAACACTGATATGAGTAACCTGGCTCCTCAGATTAACACTGATATGAGTAACCTGGCTCCTCAGATTAAGGACACCTGGCACCAGCTGTATCGGCGGCACTTCCTGCAGAAGGCCCTGTTCCACTGTAACCTCTGCAGGAGAGGCTTCTACTACTACCAGAGACACTTTGTAGACTCAGAGGTGAGAAGGTCTTATCTGTCTGTCTGTATGTCTGTCTGTCTGTATGTCTGTCTGTCTGTCGGTCTGTCTGTCTGTCTATGTAACACACAAATACACGCACAGCCTTAAGTGTCTGTAGCTTTTTGGAAATAATGGCTATGTTGAACTAGGAAACCGCAGTGCGTCTCAGCAAATATCACCTTTTGTTTGTAAACGCACTATGGAATCACAGTTTGAAAGTGCGTGCGTGCATGCGTGCGTGACACACACACAGTCAGTGCACACAGAATTCAGAAAGGCACACGTGCAGTGTGGGTTAGACCAGACTGTGGGTCTTCCCGGTAGTGGCAGCTGTAGGGAGCACACCATTAAGTTTGTTTGAAGTGAAATGAAAGTGTTGGGCAGGGTTATGCTGGAGATCAGCTCCAGGTGCTAAATGTCTGTGTTGCCGTTGCAGCTGGAGTGTAATGATGTGGTCCTGTTCTGGCGGATCCAGAGGATGCTGGGAATTACTGCCAACACGCTAAGACAGCAGCTCACCAACACCGAAGGTAGGCGGTGGTTGCCCCTGGCAACCTGTCAGCCAAAGGCCCGCTCATGCGGTACTCCACATGCCACACAATTCTATCCACAATTTTAATCCTTGAATTTCTGATAAATGGCCATAATTTTCTATGAAGGTTTTTTTTAAATTAATGATTGAATTTAACTAAATTAATTTGACTGGATTGAAATGGAATCAACCCCAAACTGGTGCTATCTGAGAGTGTTTCTTCTTTCAGGTTAACTGCTGTGTGAGTTGTGTCTGACCTTGTGTCTGACGCTGTGTGAGTTTTGTCTGACACTGTGTACCTGGCCTTCAGTGCGCCGTTTGGAGAAGAACGTGAAGGAGGTCCTCGAGGATTTGGGCGAGGACAACGGGAAGAAGGTTCACCTGATCACAGGACGCCGGGTGCAGCTCGCAGAGGACCTAAGTAAGAGCTCCTCCTCTTGACCCTGATCGCACTCAGCACTGTTCACACACTTGTTCTGATTGGCTCTGAGACCCACATGGTTTCAGTGAAACGGTTTATGAGCCAAACTGCGCCAAATCATCTCCAGGAAGGAGTGTTGGCAGCAGAAACACTTTGATCATTGTCTTTAATAGAAGTTTGTAGATCTTCAACTTCTCTTCTGAAAGTATTTTTTAGGATCTAAAAAAGCAATGTTATGTGTTATGGAATGTCTAGAGGTATTGCTGCAATTTGTGGATCTGGCTAATACTTTACAAGAAGAAACATTTTTTAAATATTTTAAGAACACTTGGACTCCTCAAGATGCACTATTGAAAATGTCCAGTTTTGGAGACCAGTAGGGGGCAGTGTTAGCCAGCAAAAAATCTGTGGTGTTGGACACAAAGCTGAAAATCTATTCCTCAAGTGTTATGGTCTGCTGGTTTAATCGTGCCTCGTCTCTTGCTTAGTTGTTACCGTTACTTGCATTGAAAGCTACCTGTTGTATCAGGTTATTTCAGTATTTAAGCAATGGGGCCATTCTTAAATCCAGGTTTAGAAGATATTGCTGGGACCGTGTTCTAGTCTTGGTGCACCCTGTTCTGCAATCATAGGTCACTGATTCTAAATAAGAGCTTCTCTAGGGGGCAGGCCGGTAGGATCTAGTGTGATTCTGTGGGAGTGGCCAGAGCCCGTCTGCCCATGGACGAACGGAAAGTCCGCCCTCGCTGGCATCCCCGGGTTGTGGGTTCTTAACGACCGCCAAGCCGCGAAGACGGCGCGCTCCTCAGAAGAGCCGGAGTTTGGCCGCTGGCCTCCCTGGTTGCTGAGCAACGAGCCGTGCGTTTAAAGCAGCGTGGTTTTTAAGGGCTGGCCAGGCAAGCCCCAACCTGCCTGGATGCTGTTACTGTGACCATCCCTCCCATTAAAACTGATAACAGTTGTTAGCGGTGAAGCACTGCCACCCTAAATTGGATTGTGTGTTGGTAATGGCAGGGAGCCAGCCTTACTGGCTCTCTCTGTGTCTTCACCGCCTTCCGGAAGCTGCGTCCGTCTTCTGTCTGCGTGTTCCAAGAATGGAATGTTACGATTCAAATTGTCCGGCCCCTGTGTCGGAATGGGGGCGTTGACGTTATCAACGTTATCTCAACGGCTCCTTTTTTCCCCCAACGCAGATAAGCAAAGGGGGGTAACGGTTGTGGCTCGGAGAGCGATTACTCAAATTTGACATTTGCATGCAGTCTGCAAAATGCTGATATTTTTAAACTGTGCTGTTTAGTGACCAACATTCGCCCCGAAACAAAGCTACTACAGACCCCTGGGAAATGAAGTAGCTGACTGACTCCTCATGGTAGGGGTCACGTTTCCTCTTCACTATGCAAATAGGTTTGTTGGCGGAGGAAGAGTTGGTTGACCGGTGCCTTTCGTTTGGAGTTTCAGGACCAGTGCAGTAGTGCGCCTGTGTTCAAGGAACTGAAGTTGCCAGTTTGAATCCTGTGCGGAGACCACTGGGGGGAAAAAAGCAGTAAATATCCAGCTATGTCAATGGCTAAAGCATAGATGCACGCTACAATAGAGGAGGGCATCTGCTGTTGGGATAGGAAATCAGAAAAAAGCTCTCCACCAATCACAGAGTATGTTTTTAGCAACAAATAATGAGTAGTAATTGGTGGATGCCTTCTGGCTCTGCTCCCTTCAGTGATGAAGGAATCCTGGGGGTGTGGCCACAAATTATCCATCAATCAAATCACGGTCTGTGTTCTTCTGTTTCTTCACTGTTCTTCGTGATTGGTGAAGAAGTCCTCTCTGCTTTCTGTGCATTGTGATGACGGATCAACCCTATCAATCCTTTAATCAGCAGCCAATTAAGGCCTAGAGAACAAGGTGTGTGCACTCTTTAGCCAATCAATGATTTAAGTGAATCACTTCTGCTGAAACGCACCAAAAACCAGCAGTGTAGACACCCCTTGTGTAGAGAGACAGGTAGAATGGGAGCGAGAGAGAGGGAGAGACATGCAGCAAAGGTTGTGCGGCCGGATTTGAACCGCTGCCGTCGCAGCTCGCGATGAGCATGTGGACAGTGCTCTACAGTCTACACCACGGAGACATCCCTCTATCCCTTTTCCTATACCCCCTATAGCAGATGGACTCTGTACTTGTCCTAATGAAAATGCGTATAAAGCTTGTATATGCAGCACTTCTCTTGTGTGGACAGCCTGCAGTTCCAGGCAGGGTGCGGTTGCCTCAGAGACTGGAGGAGGCCCTGTCTTTTACGCCCTGGCTAAACTCTCTGACTCGGCAGGTCTGAGCACCCTCCCCCTGCCCTGTCCCAGATTTACAAATGAGAAATTTGCTGATTGTAATGGATAATAAAGAGATTCCCCTGATTCGGAGCTCAACACGCTGCCTCATCACTCCAGGGACTCAGACCTATGTAATCCACACTCAATAAGTGATTATTGAATATCTTGTATTATTTAATATGAGGTATTATTGTTTTTGCATTATCGTCTACGGTCACATATCGATAATCACCTGTTAAGAATCACTGCTCTATAAACCAGGGATACAGAGGGGACAGGATGGTTGTGTCGTCACGGTAAAATGCATTTTTGTCACCGTTACCATAGCACCCAGAGAGGACCTCCACCAATCACAAAGAAGTTTGGTAACAACAAATATAACAACGACAGCAGTAATTGGTGGACACTTAACTTCCAAGATCCCTGCCGGGTGAGGTGACATCACAACTGCTTTATCCCAATTCTACTACCATTGTACTACTTTAACCTGTCTGAAACGCATAAATCCAGCCGCATTTAGCTGGTAACACTAAGCAGGTTTTAGCGGAGGCTAGTGGCAGTAAGAGGAGACGTAGCACTCCATGGTGGACGCTGACAGGCCAGGCACGGGGGCGGGGCTTACGTGGCTCACACTCGCGCTGCCGTTTCTAGTGCTGCCGTTGCTAGCGCTGCTGTTTCTAGTGCAGTCGTTGCTAGCGCTGCTGTTTCTAGTGCAGCCGTTGCTAGCACTGCTGTTGCTGGCGCTGCCGTTGCTAGAGAGATTCACGCTGTCGCTGCCATCGCGAGCGCACAGAAAGAGCTCTCAGAGGGAAGTGGAGATATTTGTAATAACAAGACACGTGGTGCACGGCAGGCAAGGGAAACGGCAGCCTCTCAGGGCAGCAGCCTAGTTATTGAATCAGGGCTCTGCTGAGGCTCACTCTCTCGCTCACATACACACGCCCTCTCGCTCACACACACACATGCTCTCACGCTGACATGCACTCAAATGCGTACCACACACACATTAATTAAACTAGATATATTCCTTTGTCTTTTAAAATAACTGCCAGTTTAACAGACGTTTATGAATTGATGAGCATGTGCAGTAGAGGTTTTTTGCGCCACTTCTTTTATTTGCAGTTCTCTGAAATAATGCAGAATGAATTTAAACTAAGCATTAATCATTTTCATCTGCCTGTAGTTTTAACCTTCCGTCTGGATGTTTTAATGTTTTTGTTGGACAGCCCTTTTTTCTTTTCTTTATTATTATCTTTCTGTTTGACAGTTTGTCATTTATTGGGTTGAATAGAGGTGCCTTCTTAGTGAAAGCCCCTATAAGCCATGTCAGTGACAGGGGTGTACGCTGTTTTACAAACTAAAAATGGGGGGTGCTGCCTCAACTCGCCCCTAAACCCAGAGCCCCCGTTTGGACACGAGCGTCTTCCTCACTGTCCTCCTCTTCAAATCCGCCTGACTGTTCTACCACCTCCGCCGCTGCCAGAGTCAATAAGAAGCCTGTCATCTGTCAGTCTGCTGCGTCTAAAGAGCTTAGTGCACTTCCTGTCCCCCATACGGGGGGGTGAAGGAGGAGGCACGCTTCCTCTGGCCCTGTTCAGAGCATGAATTCCTGGGCCTGCCTGGCCTTGCCCAGCGCCACCGCGTGTTCCTGGCTCTCACCGCCGCTTTGATGTGGGATATAGTAGCGTTCGTGGCGGCATGCCGATGCAGGGCCGATGTGGCACCCCCCGCGGCAGGTGCTGCTCGCGCCTCTGGAGAGCAGACGGGTCCTATGACGCACTGGAGAGTGTGCCGGGGCGTGCCACGTGGGAGGTGGACAAGGGGGAGGTGGGGTGCTTCCATTTTATTTTTTTTGATGAACTGACAAGGCAACGGGTAAGATTCTATTTCAAGAACATCGCACCTCAAACTGTGCTCCCCCACCTCCCTGTTTTTAACATCCGCACCTTTGGCCAGGTTTTTGTTAGCGGCCAGCGGTTTGGCTCTCGATTCCAGCTCAAGTTCAAAGCCCTCATTAAGCCCTACCTGGCCGGCAGTCTTTAATGATTTCTCTGTGATGCGGACTTTAGGACGGATGCGTTTCAGAAGCGCACTGAGGCCCGTCGGTCAGAGAAACGGGCTGTACGATCTGCTTCACAGCACAGTGATGAGCCCAAAGTTCAGCCCACAAGCGGTGAAAACTTTTCCAGTTCTCTGAGAATTGGAGCTCTCGATCAGTCAGTTCCCAAACCCTGACTTTAACCAGCCTGGTGAAGGAGAACTGCGCTTGATGTAAATGCATATCGCCCAAGATCTTAAAACGCAACGTCTTGTTTCCCACTTTACTTGGTGTTGAAGACACAGAGGAAAGGAGAGACTACTCTGCTCAAAAGCATAAGCATAAAAAATGAGAGCATACATTTGAAAGTTACCTGAAATGGAACTCTCTAGAAGCCTGTGTAAACACCTTCAAAGTGTGTACATGTGGCCGTCCTTAAACATTTAAGCCATTTATTAATATTTATATGCATCCTCAGTGCACATTATTTAAGGCATGTCTTTGCTGTACAAAGGACATACTCTGGGCGGCTGATGTAAGTGTGTGAGGTATTTGTTTTAATGTTTAGGTCATAACAACACTTTTAAAACGGTGAGTACAATCACAATTTGCCATGAATTCTGCCAAGTACTGTGGAGTGGCTTTGATTCATGTTGACGTGTTGGCAAAGTTACTTGCATGGACGTTTATTTTAATGTCATATTTATTCTGTGAGTGTTGATTGGTTACCCCCTTATCCAAAAAGCACCTGGATGAACCTGAATTAGGCTGTCCTATGCTTAGCTTTATAGTGAGTAGGAAAAGGTGATTGGGGTTCACTTAGCTTGTGTTCTTTGTAATTAAAGTGGAATGCGATTTGCAGCGCAGGTGTGTTTTTGTTGTAAAATGTTGTGAAAGCCAAACTCTTCTCCCAGCGAGAGGAAGTTATTGTGTGTCTGACAGAAGCGTGTTCCTGTGTGTTTGTTGGGATTTTGTTGCGTGTACGCTCTGAGCAGCTCACAGACGCGTGTTACTGTGTGTTTGGCGGGATTTTGTTGCGTGTGTGCTCTTAGCGCTCTGAGCGTGTTTACCTGCGCGCTGCTCCTTGCAGCTTTGCCCGCTCGCTCTGCAAGACCCGACAGGAGCGGATTCCGGCTGAAACATCACTCATGGAGCTCTGAGTTCAGCCAGGAGTTGTTTTTACACGCCACAGTGGGATTGGGGAATAAAAACAGCTTGTCACTTGTTAGACAGCGCCCTCATCTGCGTATTTTAGGATGGGGGGGGGGGTGTTCCGGTATCCTGGGGGGGTCCAGGCAAGGATACTTGTATTTGCACATGTGTGTTTGAACACAAATTGCTCACCACCTGTAAAGCTACCTACACCATTTGATTGTAATTTATAGACTAATTTATGTGGGAGTCATTTATTTATTTTATTTTTTTTGTATACAAGTTTATAGGTTATATTTGTCCATCCCTGACTGAGGCAGTGACTTAGAGGGGTGGGGCAGGGGGGTTGTCATGGAGAGGCTGAGGTAAGGGTGATCGCAGGGGGGACTTAAACCCAGGGGTGGGGTGGCAACACCGCAGACCACAGATGTGTAGAGATTGAGCCCCGCCCTACACTGTCCCAGCCCTACCCAGCTGCGTTTTAGGAAGGGGCACGATTTGGCACATCATGGGACAAAGGCAGGAATGTACCCCCCCTCTCCCCAGACCGGGCTGTGTGGGGAGTTAGGTAACCGTACACAGTCCTCTGGTTTCACACACACAGGGGGGGTGGTTTCAGTTAAATCCTCCTGGGGCGATGATCTCAGACGAGGCTACAGATCGGGTCCTTTGGGAACAGGCTAAAGTGTGTTTGGCTGATTTTGTGTATTTATAGTACAATGATAATAATTATATTTGATAGCTTGATTCACTGAAGATGCTGAGATACATTTTTTATTTATTTTTTATTTTTTAAATAAATTTGGAATGCAAAAAAACAACAACATACATTTTCTTATATACCAGCATAGCATTATGGTTTAGTCACATGGGGGTTGAACCAATGTTATCAGTTGATTTATTAAGCACTGACAGCACATGGAGGCAGATGAGAACTTTTTTTTTTATGATGCCAAGATGTGAGGTGTAACAGTCTGGCAGTAAATGAAATAATTGGCTGATGTGGGTGTATTGGGACATGTCCTGCTTGCATGCATGTTTAAAGTGTGTTGGCATGTACTGTATATAAGAATGTATGAATGTGTAAGTAAAGTCCCAGCTTGTGTGAACTGGAGTCACATACGCCTGTTTTCTATTCATACAATTTTGGCTGTTGCCTGTGTGTGGTTAGGGTACTTTAAGATGAGCTAATATGTCCCATTACCAGATACGTTGGAAGGGGTTTTGAGTGTTAAAAGGAACTGAGCCCGCGATTCGAGGTGATCCCGCGAACGTGCAGCCGGGCGCGTTCGAGGGCTCTGTGATGCTGGAAACTGCAGCGATCCACAAAGATTAAGGAGCCCGAACTTTGGGCTTAACTTCCTCCCTGTCACTCATCTTCCCTGTCTCTCCCGTTTCTCATTCTCTCACCGCCTCTGTCTTCTGAACGAGGCAAAATGTTTTTAATTTTGAGCCGCTCCCAGTTCCATCCTTATAGCCAGTTCGGATCAAGAAGGCATCAGCTGACGAGGGGGTTGTCAGGAGAAATGCTGTTTCCCGCCAAGTTCTGGAAGGCCACAGTGTCTGCTGGTTTTCTGTGTGTCTTCTCAAATTTCATTCTTAATTTATTGATTGGGCCTCAAGGACTGGAAAACCTGCAGATGCTCTAGCTCTCCAGAACTGGACTTAAACCTCCAGGAACTGTGACCCTCCAGGACTGGACTTAAACCTGCAGATACCGTGGCCCTCAAGGACTGTTCTTAAACCTGTAGGCACTGCGGTCCTCCAGGACTGGACTTAAACCTGTAGGCACTGCGGTCCTCCAGGACTGGACTTAAACCTGTAGGCACTGCGGTCCTCCAGAACTGGACTTAAACCTGTAGGCACTGCAGTCCTCCAGGACTGGACTTAAACCTGTAGGCACTGCGGTCCTCCAGGACTGGACTTAAACCTGTAGGCACTGCGGTCCTCCAGGACTGGACTTAAACCTGTAGGCACTGCGGTCCTCCAGGACTGGACTTAAACCTGTAGGCACTGCGGTCCTCCAGGACTGGACTTAAACCTGTAGGCACTGCGGTCCTCCAGGACTGGACTTAAACCTGTAGGCACTGCGGTCCTCCAGGACTGGACTTAAACCTGTAGGCACTGCGGTCCTCCAGGATTGTTCTTAAACCTGTAGGCACTGCGGTCCTCCAGGACTGGAGTTAAACCTGTAGGCACTGCGGTCCTCCAGGACTGGAGTTAAACCTGTAGGCACTGCGGTCCTCCAGGACTGGACTTAAACCTGTAGGCACTGCGGTCCTCCAGGATTGTTCTTAAACCTGTAGGCACTGCGGTCCTCCAGGACTGGAGTTAAACCTGTAGGCACTGCAGCCCTCAAGGACTGGACTTAAACCTGTAGGCACTGCGGTCCTCCAGGACTGGACTTAAACCTGTAGGCACTGCGGTCCTCCAGGATTGTTCTTAAACCTGTAGGCACTGCGGTCCTCCAGGACTGGAGTTAAACCTGTAGGCACTGCAGCCCTCAAGGACTGGACTTAAACCTGTAGGCACTGCGGTCCTCCAGGACTGGACTTAAACCTGTAGGCACTGCGGTCCTCCAGGATTGTTCTTAAACCTGTAGGCACTGCGGTCCTCCAGGACTGGAGTTAAACCTGTAGGCACTGCGGTCCTCCAGGACTGGACTTAAACCTGTAGGCACTGCGGTCCTCCAGGATTGTTCTTAAACCTGTAGGCACTGCGGTCCTCCAGGACTGGAGTTAAACCTGTAGGCACTGCAGCCCTCAAGGACTGGACTTAAACCTGTCGGCACTGCGGTCCTCCAGGACTGGACTTAAACCTGTAGGCACTGCGGTCCTCCAGGATTGTTCTTAAACCTGTAGGCACTGCGGTCCTCCAGGACTGGAGTTAAACCTGTAGGCACTGCGGTCCTCCAGGACTGGAGTTAAACCTGTAGGCACTGCAGCCCTCAAGGACTGGACTTAAACCTGTAGGCACTGCGGTCCTCCAGGACTGGACTTAAACCTGTAGGCACTGCGGTCCTCCCTCACTCAAGCACATGCTGGCCTTGATGTTTAAAGGACATGTCGGGCCTGCCCATTCTGCCCATTCTGCCCATTCTGCCCATTCTGCCCATTCTGCCCATTCTGCCCATTCTGCGGATGTTTTTCTACTCCCTCTCAGGACGGGGAAACTGCTTCTGTCCCAATAACAGCTGGACAGAAAGCCCCGCCCAGACCCCCGCCAGCCGTTCCCCGTCACCCCCCTCCCAGAGCAGCCCCTCGCCGGCATGACCCATATTCCGCCACCCACACCCCCCCTCACTCCCCAACCGCCAACTGCCCATTCAGCCCCATCTGCTTCTGCCCCTCGTAAAGGAGCCGGGGGGCGGCTCCGCTCCTATAAACCTGTCGTTGGCGAACCTGAATGATGCATTGACCTCACATTGCGCGGGTGGATGGTGGGGGCAGCAAAGAGAAACCATGTGACACACGTTTTACTGCCTCCTCCTCTTCCTCACGCCCTTCCGTGGACCGAAAAATTCACCCATTCAAACTGCCTCTTTGATTCAGCAGACCCTTAGCTTGTGAGCATTTATAATTTTTGCTCAAGGCCCCAAACTTGTGCTACTCTTAAAATTACACCCTCAAATCCACTTGCTACTTAGAGCATTCTGCCCTCTGCTCCTTTTGTGATGTAGGCTTTGGTAGTGACTACTGCTATGGATTGTGAAAACTTGGTTCCATCTCTGCTCTTTCTCTTAAATGCATACATGTGAGATTGCCCATGGAAAAGTGTTCTGTAAATCTCTCCAAACCCAAGCCTCGAGTCACATGATCCTGAGCCAGAAGTCACATTATCAAGATCTTGAATTTACCTCCGGGAAACCATAATAAGAAAACGGTAGCTATCAACTACGCTCAAAAATGATCACAGAATTCCCAACCTGGCCCCCTAATCATCAGCTCTCTGGTGCGCTCTTCTCTGCTTTCTGTTGAGAAGCCAGCCGCATTATGGAAGATGCCGGAAACGGATCAATGTGAGCATGATCCACCCTTATAGTGAACAATGTACAGGTGGGGTCCAGTAATAATTAGAAATGTGAGTTTTCTCCTGAACAGTGAATTGTACACAGATACAACGAGTTAAAGGATTTGTTAAAATGATTGTGATGCGTCATGTTTCCAAATTGGGGTTACATCGCCTACCTCCCAAAAGTTAAGACGACGGTATCAGTCATTAGGCATTAAGAGGATCTGTGTTTAGTTTGCGTAGGCAGGGGGTGGGGGATGTGGGGGATGTGGGGGAGGGGGGGGGCAAGACTGAGGCCCCCGCCATGAGGCCCCCGCCATGAGGCCCCCATGTTCGGCGCTGTGTTTGTCTGGCGGGAGTGAGGGAGGGAGGGGGGGGGGGGTGTAGTCACGGCTGCTTGTTTGTTTGCAGAGACTGTCTGGGGTCAGCGCCGGTGGTCCGACAGAGTGACAGGGGGGTAATGAGGGCGTGTTGGGGCAGAACGCCCCCCCCCCTCCGCACGACGCCCCCCGCATTGTCCTCCCAGCGCACTGTAAAGCGAGACACGGTGCCAAGCTGGGACATGCCCAGTCACAGTGACCTGTCTGTACTCTGTAATTAAGCGTTTATTGCAGGGGAGGGAGGGGGGTGGGCAGGGGGGTTCAGCGGAGGGTGGTCTGTGCGCACCTGGGCCCGTGTGCAGGACCAGCCTGGGCAGGTAAAGGTGGGGGGTGGGGGGAGTAGGGGAGGTGTAGACTGGCTTATAGGGTACCCTCACCAAAAATCTCAAATGTATTTTGACTTGATGTTTTTTCTTTCGCTCTTGTCTGAGGTTTTTAATAATTGTACGTGTTGTTGTAGCGCAGAATTCTCCTATGATTGTATTTATTTATTTCTAGTTGCATGCTGATAGCAATCATTTACACCCTGACTCTAAAACGTGTGCAGTTTAATAGGAGAAGAATTGGCAATCTGGGCCTCTATTTCACACAGGTACACACAGGTAACTAACTCATGGTAGACACTCTTCAAAAATATGTGTTTTGAATAGAAATGGGTTGCATTCATATTTCTGTGTGTCTGTGTGTTTCTTATTTCAGCCATGTGGGGTAAAAATAGAGATCAAAGAAGTTCAGTAGCTATGTTCATAAGAGATTCACACCCAGCGCTTTTCAGTTAAGAGCCTAATGATTCAGTCTTTTCAACACGCTGCACTTATCGGTGAAGCAGTGTTACGCGCTGATGACAGTCTTTTATAAGCGTGTGCCATTCCTCACGTCTCAGGTGCGATTAATCACCGCTTCGTTTCTCACTCGCCCAGGTCCGTACGAGCCTTCACACCTTTTACAGGTGTCCTGAAACAATTCATTCATTACTTATCTCTCACTCTAGTCTTGCATGACTCCATTTCCCAGAATTCACTGCGGCTGGCCATTGCTAAATGGTCAATGTAGGAGGACACTTCATAAATGTTATTTTTGAGGTTTTTCTTACAGAATAAGGATGATGGAATGAGGATATCGGATCCTAAATGTGTTGAGCCTCGGCCATTTTGCGGTTATACTGTGAGAAGGAGCAAGGGCCATGTACTGGTTGGCATTCTCAACATAACGCACCTAATGACTGTTTTTCCAATGCTACATAAATTGGCTAAAGACTGAAAAGATGTTGCTAGTACCCATCATCTTTTCAGCCTTCATATCTGGATTTTACAAAGTATCCCGGGACCTCGTCTTTATTCTTGAATTTGATTCCTGCAAATAATGCAGTTTGTTAAATAGCACTTCCCAGAGCCTGTAAATTGTGGTACTTTGTTGGTATTTGAACCCCTAATCTACTTTTATTTCGAAGTAATTTTTTTCTTCCTGTTCTACCCCTTTGTTGAACCCACACCCTACAGCACATGTCCTGAACAGAATCACATCTGGGTAAGAGATGCAGGGGGGGGGGGCACAGCAGGGGGCGCGACGGGCGGTTTGGGCGGGGCCCCATGGTGACTGCTGTCTGTTGTGTTGTCGACAGCCTGTTTTATGTGCCACCTCTGCCTTCACCTCCCGGGCCTTTTTCTAAACTGTGCGTTTGGGATTTGGGTGGGTTACTACCTGAGCCTGTCTGTTCTTCACATTAGAGTCTCAGACATCCTCCCCCATTCAAGGTCAGGGAAAACAGCAAAACTGTTCAGCATCTTAAAAGCTATTATTTCTTCTTCTTCTTTTTTTTTGTTCTTAAATCAAAGTGTTGGATCATTACACATAGGCTCCGCCCCTTGCCCAGACTTTGAACCCGGTACAGCTCTTGCAGGTAAATGGGCTAACGGGCTGACGGGCTGTCAGGCTGGGGGGGGGGGGGGGGTTTCCCAGATCTTTACCCCAAAATGGAAACAGATGAAATTGTCCCATTGGCAGTTTTTAATATCAGACCTGGATTTTACCAGCTGCTCTCTTTCCAGCTGCGTCCGGTATTAGGTTTTTCTTACCCTATTCTCTCTTTTCTGGCTGGTGGATCTCTCTCTCTCTCTCTCTCTCTCTCTCTCCTCCCTCTCTCTCTTTCTCTCTCTCTCTCATTTGTGATTTGTGTGTTTTGGTGGATATTTTACGATTTTATTTTTTGAATAAAATTTGGTGACTTTATTGATATCTCAAGTCAAAGAAAGTTTCTCTCTTTTACTTTCTCTCCCTTTCTCTATATCCCCATTTTTTCTCTCTACCTCTCCCCCTCTCACTCACTTGCCCCCACATCTTCCTAGGCTGTAGTCTCTCCCAGCATGCTCTTGGGCCGCTGTGGACTCTCCCAGCATGCTCTGGGGCCGTTGTGGGCAGCCACACTGTTTCAGACTCTAATTACAGCGGGTCATTTATGGGCTTTAGCGGCTCTGACTGCGCCAGGGGCTGGCGAGAGAGCAAGAGAGAAAGAGAGAGCGAGAGAGAAAGAGAGTGCGAGAGAGAAAGAGAGAGCGAGAGAGAAAGAGAGAGCGAGAGAGAAAGCGAGAGAGCGAGAGAGAGGGAGAGTGAAAGAGAGAGAAAGAAAGGGAGAGAGCGAGGGAGAAAGAGAGCGAGAGAGAAAGAGAGAGGGAGAGAGCGAGAGAGAAAGAGAGAGCGAGAGTGAAAGAGATATCATTTGATGTGGGGATCAGCGGAGAGGGGTGTGAATGAGGGGATTGGGGAGGTATTCCTGAATGGGCCGCCAGGAACAGGACCTGCCAGTATAGGGGCCAGAGGGATTATGGGAATATTCATGACCAGATAAAGGAGGCTCATGAATTGATGTCGCTGGGGCTCATCTTTTGGGCAAACAGTGGGCTAAATTGAGTTTAGATCCTGAGGTAGGGGGGCACAGGGGCGGTCCAGGTTTTGTGCACCACCTCCTCGTGCGGATAAAGGAAGATTTCTTATTCACTCTTCTTTTCCACTGTTCTGTATTTTTCACTTTAAAAGAAAAGAAAACAGATGGTCACCGACACCAAATGTCTATTTTAAACAATAGCCACATTTTCCCTCAAACCCCCCCCCCAATAAGTCCAGCTCATACTGTACTTCATGTTTGGATGTTCTCTGAATTTTTCCAGTTTGTTTCTGGATGGTTAAGAGAATGATTTCAGAGAATGAAAGATGGTAGCTTTTGAGTCCAACTGCTGGAAAGAATGTCATATAAAAAAAATGAAATGAGCGAACAATGTTTGTGACAGGCATCATGCGTTATGTGTGTTGACTGGCTGCTCACATTTGGTCAGTTACTGGCGATACTAGATGCAGTTTTTCCTATAGTTTTATGCTCATCTGCTGAATATGTACAGTGGTGTTCAAATAAATAGCAGTGCATTAAAATAATAATAGCTTTTAGTTTCATATTTAAAATGTAGTGGAAACATTACTCATTCAATTCCAAATCAAAGCATTAACAAATTTTATCAAGTCTGCGTTATTCTTTTACAGGATGTAAAAAAAAAAGGAATATTAATCTGTTCAAAAAAATAGCAGTGTAGACATTTTTCTCTTCAAACTCAAACACTTACTGTATAAACTGAAGAAATTTTTCAAGATTTAACTTCACTTTAAATTACTGAACTAATATTTAGTTGCATAACCATTGTTTTTGATAACTGCTGCGCATCTGGGTTGCATCGAGTCAACCAACTTCTGAAGTACTGTCGACGACCACTAGACCCAAAAAGAACAATTTTACTCTCATCAGTCCACAGAATGTTACGCCATTTCTCTTTGGGCCAATCGATGTGTTCCTTGGCAAATTTTAACCGATTCTGCACATGCCGTTTTTTCAACAATGGTGCTTTACTGGGGCTTCTTGCTGACAGCTTAGCTTCAATAAAACGTCTTCTGAGTGTAACAGCACTTACAGGTAATTTTAGATCATCTTTGATCTTTCTGGAGGTGATAATTGGCTGAATCTTTGCCATTCTGACTATTCTTCGATCCGTTTTAACAGTAGTTGCTCGTTTTCTTCCGCGTGTTTCGGGTTTTTGTTGCCATTTTAAAGCATTTGAGATCTTTTTAGCTGAGCATCCTATAATTTGCTGCACTTCTTTATATGTTTTCCCCTCTCCAATCAACTTTTTAATCAAATTACGTTGTTCTTCCAAACAATGTTTGGAACGGTCCATTTTACTTAGCAATTCAGAAGGAAATATATTTTATAACAATGTGTGAAACATTTGCTTCTCTTCTTCCTTAATAAAGCACAATTAATGACACCTGTTTTTTTCACAGAATTAATGAATTCTCTAATTAAACTTCACACTGCTATTATTTTGAACACGCCCCTTTCAATTAATGAGTCAATTACTCAGAACAAGCAGCGTGCATGTCATGACAGTTGGGTCTGTTGTTTTTCTATTACACTACTACATCTACAAGTAAATTATTTGCCATGCAGAAATATCACTGCTACTAATAACAGTGGCTCATCTGGTTACTGATGTTGCTTTTTTTTTTTTAACACAACTGTATATGCCATGAAAGGGCCTCCATCATTGTGATTGCTGGAGACATACAGCTACAATCAAAATACTTACCTGCCTCGCCTTTATTGTGTACTCACTGTAACACCTGGGAAGTGTATTTTTATTCATTTTAATTCATGTTCAGTAAATTTTAGCAACTGTATTTGAAGCCAGCTATTTAGCTAGTGAGATTTATGACACTAATTTTATGTAGCCAAGTAGATGTCTGCTAACATCACCATCTAAGCGTTAGCTCAGATAATAGTGAGTTAAAGTGACAAATGTTAAGTTACTTACATGGAAAAGCACTAACGTTGTCTGCCTTATACGCTAGTACTCATCCTTAAAAAATGATGAGAAGTGATATGAAATAGCTGGAGATGGCATTATAGTTGGACTCCATGTCTCCAGTCAGTCTTAGCCATGTATGTATGTATGTTAGCATGTTTGGTGCCTCGCTTTCATATTGTACTCCGTCGATACGTCACACACCCCCATTGGAATGCACCCTTATCTCATATGACTGGTTCGGCAGTAGTATTAACTAATCCCGCCATCTTGTTTTGAATACTTGCAAGGTATTCGTCAGAAATTAGCGCATTGTCAAACATCAGTCACGGCTCATTGGCAGTGCGTTGAGGGATGACCTCTCTGTCACATTCGCGGTTTGGAGCTCAGTCAGATGGGCGTGGTTAGAATGCCTTGCTCCAGCTATGGCCTGCTTATATCAGGAGTGCATTCATGACAGGCCGCACAGCCCCCTGCCCCAGGGGATCATGGGAGAGAGGAGTTATGGACGGAGGGAGAAGGTGTGAGCGTGTGCAGTGAGCTGCGTTAAAGCGGGTGGAGTTATGGAAGGAGGGAGGAGGTGTGAGCGTGTGCAGTGAGCTGCGTTAAAGCGGGTGGAGTTATGGACGGAGGGAGAAGGTGTGAGCGTGTGCAGTGAGCTGCATTAAAGCGGGTGGAGTTATGGACGGAGGGAGGAGGTGTGAGCGTGTGCAGTGAGCTGCGTTAAAGCAGGTGGAGTTATGGACGGAGGGAGGAGGTGTGAGCGTGTGCAGTGAGCTGCGTTAAAGCGGGTGGAGTTATGGACGGAGGGAGAAGGTGTGAGCGTGTGCAGTGAGCTGCGTTAAAGCGGGTGGAGTTATGGGCGGAGGGAGAAGGTGTGAGCGTGTGCAGTGAGCTGCGTTAAAGCGGGTGGAGTTATGGGCGGAGGGAGAAGGTGTGAGCGTGTGCAGTGAGCTGCGTTAAAGCGGGTGGAGTTATGGGCGGAGGGAGAAGGTGTGAGCTGCACACTGCATTTAATCCTGTTATAACCTGTGTACCCTCCAGCAGCAGGGTGAGTTATGTTGTTGTTTAGTCGTGCTTTGTGTGTGTGGGGCAGGATTGTGTTCCCCTTCTGCACCTGCCCTGTCAAGCTGCCCTCTCCGGAGGTAATGCCTTCATTAGGCGCTGTAATGTCCCTCCCCCTCGCACACACATACACACACACACTGCCATTGTGCCCTGATATGTTAACAGAGTATCATAGGAGCCTGGATTTCTTTCAGTGCATGCCAAGCAAGGAAGGGGGGCGGTTTGCGCTCACCACGCTGCCCTTGCCGTGTTCCATTCTGTTACAGCGATGCCCCTCGCCGTGTTCCATTCTGTTACAGCGATGCCCCTCGCCGTGTTCCATTCCGTTACAGCGCTGCCCCTCGCTGTGTTCCGTTCTGTTACAGCGCTGCCCCTCGCCGTGTTTCATTGTGTTACAGCGCTGCCCCTCGCTGTGTTCCATTCCGTTACAGCGCTGCCTCTCGCCATGTTCCATTCCGTTACAGCGCTGCCTCTCGCCGTGTTCCATTCCGTTACAGCGCTGCCTCTCGCCGTGTTCCATTCCGTTACAGCGCTGCCTCTCGCCGTGTTCCATTCTGTTACAGCGCTGCCTCTCGCCGTGTTCCATTCTGTTACAGCGCTGAGAGTTCTAAGCAGTTCAACAGGTCACTGACACAATATGGGCTATCCTGAAGTGATTTTTATGCATCCTATGATGCCAAAATGGGTTTAGCTTTTAAAAAAATAAAGACAAAAAATTTAGGTGTGGAGGATTGTGAATCAGGGTGGGGATCGAGGGCAGCTGGTGTCTCACTGGCGCAAGGCTTCATTTGCGATGTACACCTGTAGCACAGCGCAGCAATGCATTACTGATATGGGATGGATTCTCTTCTTCTCAGACAGTCTACACCAAAACCCCCAAACACAACACACCAAAACCCCCAAACACAACACATCAAAACCCCCAAACACAACACACCAAAACCCCCAAACACAACACACCAAAACCCCCAAATACAACACACCAGAGCCCCCAAATACAACACACCAGAGCCCCCAAATACAACACACCAGAGCCCCCAAATACAACACCTCAAAACTCCCAAACACAACACACCAGAGCCCCCAAACACAACACATCAGAACCCCCAAAAACAACACACCAAAACCCTGAACAGAACATGCCATAAACTTAATTTCAAAACAAGGCATCCATCATAAATTGGATGCCTTTCTCTTTCTATCCTCCCTCTGTCTCTCCCCCCTCCCTCTCTTTCTCCGGCTGTGTGCACTCACAGGAGCAGATGTGTGTAATGAGGACCCTGTCAGTAGAGGCTTTGATGTGGTGCTGCTGTGGCGTGTACGTGAAGCTTCGCCTCCAGGTTCTCTTCCATGGGAAACTCACACCACACATTCATTATTAGATCTGCTTACAGCATCAAAGTGCACCTTTATGGTTTTTAAAAATGTTTCAATAGACACCATCTGCCTCTGACCGCGTTGGAGGGTGAGACAATGGTGGCGGACAGGCCTGTTATTTCAGTAAGAAAAATTGGTGAAACCACCGGGGCTGTTTACAAGGCCGAACCGTAAGGGCTGGCACGCGAAGGTTCCCCGGCTGAGGGCGCCCCGTTCGTGGAAGAATGTGCCAGACTAATCACCTTGGAAAAAGAAAAGCCCAGAAAATGCCACGTCGGTTGCTTTATTTTTCCTTGGCGCAGTTGCTAACCCATCGGCTGATTTTCCCCCCTCTGTTTTCTGCAGAAAAAGTGCGGGAAATCCAGGAGAAACTTGAAGCCTTCATAGAAGCTCTTCACAAGGAGAAATAATGCAGTGCGTACTTAAACCTTATCCTGTTCTGCTGCACTCAAACTGGCTCAGTCACACTGTACATACTCATTATCGCAAATCCATTATCACTGACTCATTATCACTAACTCATTATCACTAACCTATTATCAGTTACTCATTATCACTAACTCATTATCACTAGCCATTATCACTAATCCATTATCACTAACCTATTATCACTAACCAATTATCACTAACCTATTATCACTAACCCATTATCACTAACCTATTATCACTAACCTACTATCAGTTACTCATTATCACTAACCCATTATCACTAACCTATTATCACTAACCCATTATCACTAACCTATTATCACTAACCTATTATTACTAACCATTTATCACTAACCAATTATCACTAACCCATTATCACTAACCATTATCACTAACCCATTATCACTAACCCATTATCACTAACCATTATCACTAACCCATTATCACTAACCCATTATCACTAACCCATTATCACTAACCCATTATCACTAACCTATTATCACTAACCCATTATCACTAACCTATTATCACTAACCATTTATCACTAACCATTTATCACTAACCCATTATCACTAACCATTATCACTAACCCATTATCACTAACCCATTATCACTAACCATTATCACTAACCCATTATCACTAACCCATTATCACTAACCCATTATCACTTATTCTTCCCTTACACTTTCTCTTCGCTAAGTCATCAGTAACTCATCACTAACTCGTTATCACTAAGTCATAACTAATTAATTATTGCTTGCCTTCATTGTCTTAAGATTATGCAATTATAAGGAATGTCAAGAAGTCATCCTTAGTTAATTAAAAATGAGTATCTGAAAGATTGGATATAAGTGGACATGGATTCAGAGCACTGCCTGTCAGTAACCCATAAGGCCTGAGTTTTTAAAAGAAACATTTTTTAACGTAATTGATCTTTCTGAAAACTAACGCGCTTCTTCTCTTCTCCAGTTTCAGAGCTTCTGGGCGGAAAGTGGGGAATGGCTGAAAACGCACCACTCAAACCCGGCTGGTTCACCTTCGCCCTCGTTCACTCTGAAAACGACTGCCTGTCCATGCCACATCACCCCCCCACCCCCCTGCTACCTCCTCCTGTTTCTGATCTTAACGACTGCGGGCGCTACACTTTGCTGCAGCGCTTTGAGGGGGAACAGAAAGCACTCCTGACATAGGGGAGCCGCTTTCCCCTTTAAGAGCCGCTCAGATATAATACATAAATAAAGTAATGCGGCTCTTAGCAGCAGGTTAGTCCTGTCAGATAGCCGGCTGCTCTGCGTTAAAGAACCCCAAATATGTCCCCTGGCCCTGCTCCGGGGGGGTGGTTTAAACGGAGACTCTCCCCAGGGCTTGACCCCCCCCTCACCTCGTCCCACCGGGGGGTACTGCAGGGGGGGGTGTTTGTTCCCCTCTGTTGATTGGGAATCTGCTGCTGTTTGTGTGTGCTCCTCACCGTCGCACATCTGGAATCGATCGCGGTGGTGTTCGGACGCACACTACTTGGCCCAAAGGATGCTGGGAAATGGCGCAAACGGCAGCGCTGCTCAGATTTACGTCATCCCGCCTGCAGTAAATCCTGACGTGCAGGGAGGCTGCGCCCGCTAACATCCGCCGTTCCCTGCCGCTCCCACCTCACTAAATTAAAAACAGGACGCCCTCTGATCCAACCAGCTGCTGGTCCCAACCCCCCCCCAGGTTATCTGGTTTGACTGTTTTCAGAATTCATCTCATCTTCTCAGATTCCTTATTTAAATCCCATCAGATTAAAGCCCCACAAAAATGTGCACCAATTCATTCATCTCACAAAGCACTTCTGTACAAGCTGGAAATTTGTCTTACCAGGATAATTTAAACAAGTTTAAAAAGTACCATTGATCGTGTCTTTTTTTATGTTATTTTGTATGTAGCAGGTTTTGATGTAACACCAATCTGGCTGTTAAACCCCCAGCCCGCCCCCCCCCCCCCCACACACACACTTTTAGCCCCACCGTTCAGAGCAGGGTGCCGTCTTTGGCAGGCAGGTGTACCTGTCAATCACCCCCCCTCCCCCACTCCAGTCTGTGTAATCTTTCTGTAACCGTCCGAGCGTCGCTCTGAATCCAGGCATCCGTGGCCCCCATGGAGACAGATCAGTATTCCTAAAGCGTCTTAGAGAGGGGTGCTGATCACAGACCAGTAAGGCCCTTTAGCTCATAATGGACAAGGTTGGGATATGTAAAGGGACACCTGATCCCAGATCAGCACTCCTACGCTGAGATAATTTATTAATACAGGATTTTATACCTCACCCCCACGAGGGCGAGTTCCGCAGGGTCGGCACTCTTCTGCCCCACAGGGCCCCCCTTCCGGCACGGAAAACTGGCCCGGAATATCTGGATCCTCAGATCCTCTGGAGAACCCCTGCTCCAGCTCTGCACTGGCTTCCCAAAGCCCCTACCCCACCCCCTCACAAACACACACTAGCCTGGGCCTCCTTCTCCTCCTCCTCCTCCACAACACGCTCACTCTGTCTCCTGGTATTCCTGACTCTTAAGAGTCGGTTGCTTCTCCGAGGCCCTGGTCCGTCCTGAATGGTAGTCGGTCGGAGAGAGAGCACACTCACCGCAGGTCCCACACATGCATATGTGTTTGCAGATATGTACATGTTAATAAAGATAAATATTAATAAGCCGTGAACCTGTCATCACTGTAAGAAACGATAAGCAGGGTGGTACCTTCCGTAAATAAATATTTCCATTGGTTTGTTCAAAAATACATATATACTTGTGTTTTTTGTTTTGTTTTTTGTAGAATAAAACGTTTTGTTTTATCAGAGTTAAGACATGGCATGATGTTCCCCATCATTATGTGGTTTATTTATTATATTTGATTGTATTTAAGAATAAAAAGAACAGATGAATATTAATAAAAAATGGCATTTTCCAGAAAGCAAGAAGGGCAGTTGATGTAAGGACTTGTGTTTGTGTCATTCTGTAAAAGTCTACTGCAGCATAGTTACAACATCGCTTTCATTTTGAAGCTATAATGATGCAATAGGCTTGTCAAGTCTTAGAGCAATGTTGTGGGAATGTTCGTGTGTGCGTTTGGTATGCAGGGGGAATGTTAGTAATGTGTTTTTGAGTGTTTGAGCAACGTTGCAGGAATGTTAGTGTACGTTGTGGGAATTTTCGTCTCTGACGTGTTTTTCATCAGTTGTGTGTCCTTACAGCTCTATTTGCCCATCAGGTGAAAATTGTTTGTTTTGCTGCCATTTTTGAATCATTAGGTAGATCACAGTATTTTGTAGTAAGCAGCTGATTAATTGCTTGGTAATAGGCTTCCTGATATTCTTCAGATCCAAAATGAATCATCCGGTAAGATAGTTTGAGAACTTTTCAAAACAAGAAAGTTCAAAACTACCAAGTTTTAGAGTGTCTGCTGACAGCTGCCAAGGTTAGAGATACAGAATCTTCTTCTTACAGAAACTCTTATGGTCATTTAATTTGTTCATTGCCATTTTGATGTGGACTCTAGAAGAGTACTGGCTAACATTTTAATATTTTCTAAAAATCTGAATTCATGACCCATCAGTTTTGATCTGATCTTATCTTCAATGTCAGTTACAGCCATATCTGTAACAGGAACTTCTTCCATGCAGAGGAAATGGATAAACCATCAGGGGTAACTGTTACAGGAACTTCTTCCATGCAGAGGAAATGGATAAGCCATCAAGGGTGGGCTAACAGTAACAGGAACTTCCACACAGAGGAAATTGATAAGCCGTCATGGGTAACTAACAGGATGATCTTCCACACAGAGGAAATGGATAAACCATCATGGGTAACTAACAGGATGATCTTCCACACAGAGGAAATGGATAAGCCATCATGGTTAACTGTAATAGGAACTTCTTCCACACAGAGGAAATGGATAAGCCATCATGGGTAACTGTAATAGGAACTTCTTCCACACAGAGGAAATGGATAAGCCATCATGGTTAACTGTAATAGGAACTTCTTCCACACAGAGGAAATGGATAAGCCATCATGGGTAACTGTAATAGGAACTTCTTCCACACAGAGGAAATGGATAAGCCATCATGGGTAACTGTAATAGGAACTTCTTCCACACAGAGGAAATGGATAAGCCATCATGGGTAACTGGAACTTCTTCTACACAGATGATAAGCCATCGTAGGTAATCGTAACAGGAACTTCAATAAAGTGGAAATGGATAAGCCGTCCTGGGTCACTTTTACAGGAACTTCTTCCACACAGAGGAAATAGATAAACCATCATGTGTTCATAGTTTTTCGGAGGGATTTATGGCGTCAGAATTTAGCTGGGCCTGAGAAAATGAGTAAAACTGACTGATGCTCCCATAGAGGAAGAAAGTGGTCAGAGTCCACCACCCTGGGGAAGGAGATGGGTAGAGAGATGGGAAGGGGTGAGCGGGTTGGAGGAGAGAGTGGGAAATGGAGGGATAGAGAGAAAAAAGTCTGGTCCCCCTCTCTCATTTTGCAGAGCCCAGATTGTTGCCGTGTCTTAATCACACTGAACGTTTGGAGGGGGTGGGGGGTACACGCAGAGTTGACTCGCCATTTTCACATTTGAAAGACCGTGATTGTATTCCCCTAAAGAAAGAGAGGAGGAATAAAAGCTTAACTTTGTGACTTCATACGGCTGCTTAAAGAACTGAAAAAGCTCCCCCCACCCCCCCCCCTCCCAGTACTCCTTTGTGTTATTAGATAACCCTGCTCTCAGGTCGGGGGGGAGACGGGGGACGGACACGCTATACCACCTATTAGCATTTCCAAAGGTCCTCACGTTTGACTAATAGTCAGGCCACAACACCACCAGTTGTTCAGTTTGTGTTTTGGCCATTATGCGCGGGGACACAAAGGCCGCCGGGCCTGGTAAAGGCCTGTCAAATCTGCTCCCGCCACAGCCGCCACAAAGCCTCGCTTCTTCCCATGCCCAAAGAGGGGCCTTGTTCTTTGTTTCATTTTTTCCTACCTCTTTTTATATGTTTTGTGTGTGTGTGTGTGTATGCGATTCATTCAGGGGGCGGACAGTTGTGAGCGTGTTACTGTTTGTTAGCAGCCTTGTTTTTGGAACAGGACAGCCTCTTGCTTTTTGTACTCCCTGGCCCTCACATAGGTTAGGAGTTAATGGAGGGGTTTGTGTTCGGCCGAGCAGCAGGAGAGAACCGGGTTTTGGGGGCGGGATTGGGGGGGGGGGGGGGTGTGAGCGGTGATCCGAATGTTTAATGTTAACGAGGCAGTTGGCAGTTGCCTTAGGGTGGTCCACGGATGTGTCCCCCAACCGCACCCCCTCCATGGAAATTCTTGTTCATTTTTGTGAGAAAAATTACTTATTAAAAAATATTTTTACGTTTTCACCTCATTCCTTTCACCTTTATTGATTTGCATTGAGTCAACGTCGGGCGCGAGTGATGCTTCAGTCAATCACATGATCTCGTGGCTAAAGCGATATGAATATTAATATATGGATAACAAGACTGACAGTGACAAGCACAAACAAAATGGCAGAAGAGGGGTTTCCACTGACAGTTGATTGCTGAAGAAAGACGTGTCCTGGCCTGAACACTGCTCTTTAAAATCTACCCTATGATTGGACACTATGGATATCCAGAGTGCTCAAAAGGCTGTGGGATTAAATTGCAGTTGCAAACGTGTAAATTGTTTTACGGGTTTAACTCACAAGTGGCAAATTCCTGTTGGAAAATTGAAAACGCGAGAACATGCAGACTTTTTCAGGGTGTCAAGAACAAGGTGGTTTTGCTGCTACACTACATGTGTATTAAGCAACGTGTTCTTCATAGACCCTGAACATGAGGGGCTTGTCTTCTTGTTTTGAAACTTTTCTGACATGGATTTGACCGTTTGTTTTAATAAAATCTTTTACAATGAAAGCCTCTTCTATGAAGACTGCCTTGGAACTCCTCTTCTATCTGTAAGGTAGGATTTGCTAGCCCCCCCCCCCCCATCCCACATTACAGTCATACAGTCATTCCCCCAAACAAAAACTCCTGTGTGTTTGGGTTTTTCCCTCACTGTTCCTGCTGTAGCTTCAATGTCTTTCGTAAGTCTCCCATTACCTGTCTAATATTATTATCACATGGTGCAGAATTAATTTGTCCCATTTCTAGAAACCTGAATCCTCATTTTGGAATTAACAAATGAACATCACTTTAACACCCTAAATACATTTTCACTTTTTAGTTGATACTCTTGACACACATTTTTAATCCCTGATATATATTTTTTATTATCTGCTTTTCTATTTATAGCAAAATTATTTGTTTGTTTTTGTGCAGTTCCGACAGTAGAGCATTTGATTGATTATACATTTTTGTTTTCATTTATTTTATTTATTTTCCTGGTCCTTATTGTATTGTAGTGATATAATTGTTAAATAATGTTGGTGAATTTTTATACAACTTTCTATTTACTGACGAAGAGGACAAAAATTCCGATGATATTATTTGGAACCAATGCAAGCCATGGGAAAATTTCCTTACCTAGAAGTTAAACTAGGATATGCATTACTGAGAAGTCCAAACAGGACACTGTTTCATACAATTGCTATGACAACCGTGTTTTAAGCACCGATTTTTCCAAATAGGGGTTTTGCAGAGTCATTTTCTTCTTATTTTGGCTTCCATGGAATGTGCTTTTAATAATGATTATTAATAGTCTGGTTTTGTGTTCTCAGATTCACTTTCTGCATGTATGCACAATTTTCAGTAAATGGAAACCATACGAGCAGCACATTATGTGTCATGTAAGGCAGAACTGGAAGGCTGATTTGTAGGCCATTTGTTGCAGTGCTTTATTCAGATTCTCCCCGTTAGAGAAACAGGAGGCGGTGGTATTTAAACACGACTACAGGTGCCCCTTTTTCACTGCACAAAATAGGAACCATACAGTGGGGACGGAAAGTATTCATACCCCTTCACTTTTTGCACACTTTATTGTCCCCACTGTATGTACCCGGAACTATCGGGAACCTCAGTAGTTCCCGGAATGTGTTCCTGTTTCTGTTTCAACCGTTCTTTGAGAACGCTTCTGTTGCATCCAGAACCCGTGATCTCGGTTTCACAGTGTGGTACAGCTCGGTGTGGTGCCAATCAGCAATGTACAGGACTGCTAGCTCCACCCCATATTTCCTGGTATGTTTGTTTGGTACCTCTCAATATCATGTTGTGGTATGGTGTGGTACGGTGCGGCATGGCGGTAAGAGTGTGGCATATCAGAGTATGCAGTGCAGTGTCTTCTAGCTGTTGTAGGTCAGTCGCAGTATCTAACGTGGAGATACTCAAATCTGACCCTCAAGGTCAGTAGTACTGCTGCTTTTCTGCCTGATGGTCCACAGACTAACGATGTCACTGATTGGCCAGAGATTGCACTCACCTGGCGTATCAGGTTTAAATCAGTCCCTGATTAGAGGGGACGAATGAAAACCAGCAGCACTAGTTTGAACAAACAGATTTGAGTATCCCTGGTCTAACACCTCGGCTATCTCTGAATGCTTCTATTACATACAGTCGGTTGTAATATGGTTGTAATACAGTCAGGGTTAAGCCTCTGTCCTAAGTAAAATCAACCCCTATCTATCTGTGCACAATATGTTTGTCACTTCTAATTTAGAGGTCTGATCAATGGATACATTTTTTAAAGGATTGTTAAAATGAATAAATAACTCAAATATTTTCTATACATAGCTCCTAAGAAATAATGCAAGCGTTGCCATTTTGCATAACTTTGCAAATATAATTTTTATGTATGTGTGCAAATTTATATTTACTGAAGGACAAATGAGTAATTATCTAATACTTCCATACATTCACTGTATTACATAAGGTAGGGTGCCAAACAATGTTTTAATTCATTGAGAAATGTAATGATGGATTTGTCAAGGCATATTTTGTATTCGGTAAGCTGTTAAATGGTTAAAATAAGAGAAACTACAGTATTGGGCTGTGAAGTCAACAGGTCGCGATCTGTTTTCTCCCCCAGCGAGTCACTGGGCTATCCCACGGGGCCCGGCTTTATGCTCTCGGGAGAAAAGGTAGCACAATTGGCCTTTGTGTTTGCTTATGTGCGGCACATCTTCCTATTGTAGTGCGGGATCAGCTCTGGGCGGCCTGGGATTTAAGTCCACTGGGACTTCGGACAGGTCACGGGGTTAACGCACCCCCGTCTCCCATGCCCTGACACGGGGTGACCGCCAAACACGATAAACATGTGACCCCCCCAGCCCCCTTCCCCAAATCCTCATTACCAGATAGCGCTGATATTAGTCACTGAATTACAGATCAGACTAAGAGCCTTAGAGTGAGTCTGTTTGCTGACTCTGTTTGTCAACTAGTAACAGCAAGCTCCCTTTTCTAAAATTTGTTTACCTCACGTTTGTGTAAATGATGAATGCTTTGCTTACCACCCTCTGTTTGAGCACCGGAGTCAAAGTACACACTGCGTTCAGGGCGGCATTCCAGGTCCTTCCGCTGCAGAGTGTGGTGGGATTTCTGCAGAATTTTCACGTTACTCAGCAATCGGCCAAGTGTGAAAGGCGGGAAAATAAATAAAAATGACATCACCGTCCACTAGCAGTAATGGCTGAGATTATTATAAATGAATTAACGCTTTTGTGTGGAAACGAGGGCCGTTTAATGCACTTCCAGCAGTGAAAGCAATATTTCTGCTCTAATCCGCTCGGCTGCAGGGCTTTCTTTCCACAAAAAACAAAAAGTCTGTTTCCATCTCTCACAAAAGAGGGACACTAAGACTTTTACTGTTTGAATTTGATTTACCAGACAACCAATTTAGCGGACGGGCGAGCAGGCGGGAGCAGAGGTAAACTTTTAATAGAAAACGGTCCAATAAAAGGCACAAAACTAGAGGATGGGGGGTGGGGTTGAATCGGGTCTGCTTTATGATAGAAGGCTCACTTTCATGTGGAGATGTGTTGCCATGGGAATAGAAGAGTGTACAGGCTTTATGGCGGGGGCTCAGTTGTAGGGTTTGGGGACCGAGTGCTTGCATGGTCTTAAGGGGATTATGTGCATATTCATGACCGCTACAAGGCCAGCAGGTGAGGGTCCCGGGTTTGGGGGCTCATCTTTTAGGTAAACAGGCCCCCAGAATTGAGCTTCGGTTGCCAGGATGAAAGTGTATCCACAGCGGGAGGGAGGGGCGGGGTCTCTCTGGAGGGAGGCTGCGATGCGGCTCCACTTGTGCAGAGATAAGGGGTCTCTGAGAAGGGCTTTGACCGCGTGAGTGGCCCTGTGTGGGCCCGCCATAAAGAGTCTGGTGACATTACTTGACTGGGCGGAATGGGGCCTTTAGCAACCGTGAATGAAACGCCCTGCGAGTGCAAAAACAGGAAACCGGCTGAACCGCCGCGCAGGCCGGAGCACGAGCTCGAACAGGAAGGGCCCATTTTTTCCAGTCTTGTTGGGCTTTCACTGAGCGGACGAGAGAGAAAAGTCTTTCATCGAGTAAGCGCTGAAGATTTGTGTGGTTTAGCGGGATTGACGGGGTTAATGCCTCTTGCCAGAAAGTGAACTGTTGGTTTATGCTTCCTGCTCTTTCACAGGTGATAGCAGGTGAAATCAGGTCCTTATTGAGATGTGTACTATTAGACAGGGTCAACGCCGGTCTGTATAATGTCTGCACTCTTGCATTAGGCCAGTTCAGATGTATGTGGGAATAGGAATGTAATGAAATTACCAATGTCCTGTCGTACATCTCTCATGGAAATAAAAGCTTTGGAATTTTACATAACTGCACACCATATAGCGTGTGTGTGTGTGTGTGTGTGTGTGTGTGTATAAATGTCTACAGAAAGATACATTCATAAAAAAGGTGCCAGCAATTTACATCAGTGTGGGGATATTCAATGCTTATTATCATTTAAATACACATTGAGAGTTTGACAAATGCAAATGAATGGTAGCTTAATTTGCATACTGAGTGGGGAGGTTTCGAGTTTGCCAGTGCTCTATTCTGTGCTGTTTATTATAAAACAGAGCAAGAGTTTCTGTGAGAAAGACACAAAAATGTGGACTGATTATCTAGCAGGGAGGTCCTTTTCCCAAAATGCACTGGTTTTACTGGTGCTCACTACAGCCAGTAAACACATGCACATGCTTTCACTGAGAGGCTCCACAAATGACACAAACACTGTTCTATACCACTGTATATCACTGATATACGCCGCTGTGTATCACTGATTTATACCGCTGTGTATCACTGATCTATAGCGTTGTGTATCACTAATCTGTACCGCTGTGTATCACTGATCTATACCGCTGTGTTTCGCTGATCTATACCGCTATGTATCGCTGATCTATACTGCTGTGTATCACTGATCTATACCGCTGTGTATCACTGATCTATACCGCTGTGTTTCGCTGATCTATACCGCTATGTATCGCTGATCTATACTGCTGTGTATCACTGATCTATACTGCTGTGTATCACTGATCTATACCGCTGTGTTTCGCTGATCTATACCGCTGTGTATCGCTGATCTATACTGCTGTGTATCACTGATCTATACCGCTGTGTATCGCTGATCTATACTGCTGTGTATCGCTGATCTATACCGCTATGTATCGCTGATCTATACTGCTGTGTATCACTGATCTATACCGCTGTGTTTCGCTGATCTATACCGCTGTGTATCGCTGATCTATACCGCTGTGTATCGCTGATCTATACTGCTGTGTATCACTGATCTATACCGCTGTGTATCGCTGATCTATACTGCTGTGTATCACTGATCTATACCGCTGTGTATCGCTGATCTATACTGCTGTGTATCACTGATCTATACCGCTGTGTATCGCTGATCTATACTGCTGTGTATCGCTGATCTATACTGCTGTGTATCACTGATCTATACCGCTGTGTATCGCTGATCTATACCGCTGTGTATCGCTGATCTATACTGCTGTGTATCACTGATCTATACCGCTGTGTATCGCTGATCTATACTGCTGTGTATCGCTGATCTATACCGCGGTGTATCGCTGATCTATACCGCGGTGTATTGCACATTGATACCTCTCTGTTCCTCATGTTTATGTCTGCTGAAAGTTTTATATGTGTGTGGGTGTCCCTTCTGCAGCTAAGAGACGGGGATACGGAGGAATGTGTGGCACTAATGCAGTGATTTAAAGCGCTGTGCCATGAGTGAGCTGATGCAGGATTACCTGGGGTCACGTGGGACTGGAAAAGACCAATAGCAGCAGAGGTGCGCGCGGGTGGCCAGGGAAACGCTGAGTGTGCCGATCCGCTGCTGCCGTTCCTTACAGTCTGCCTGTTTACTCACCTGCCTGCCAGCATGCGCCCAATCTCCGCTCTGCTCCGCTCAATGGCCGACTGTTCACCACTCGTCCAAGTCTGGGGCACCCCAGCTGCCCCTCTCTCTCCCCTCCTCAAATATTGAGTTAGTCTTGGCGGGGCGACTGTATCGCTCCTGCTGCTGTTGACAGTCACCAAGAGGCTTTGTCCCCATTGTCTGGTCTGAGAGCACGGTCCTGCTAGGCTGGCCTCTGTTCTCTGGACCCTGAGAGGGCAGGAAAAGTGTGTGCGTGTTGTGTGTGTGTGTATATGAGGTGTGTGTGTCTTTTCCATTTAAATGTTTTTTTTTTGTTTTTTTACTTACTATTATTATTTTTAAATGGTTGTGTGTATGTCTGTCTGGTGTGTGTGTGCCTGTGTGTGTGCGTGCGTCTGTGGGTGTATGATGTGTGTGTGTGTGTGTATGGTGTGTGTGTATGTGTGGTGTGTGTGCACGTCTGTGTGTGTGTGTGTGTGTCTGTATGTATGGTGTGTGTGCGCGTGTGTGCACGTGTGTGTTTGTGTGTCTGTATGCTGTGTGTGTGCGTGTGTGTGTGTGATTGCTTGCACACGTTAGTGTCCCATCACTGTGATCTGCGCTCAGTAATGTTTGCTGTGCTAACAGAGAGGATCTGTCTTTCTCTCCTCTCTCCAGTCTGAGCTCAAACACTCCCAGGCGAGCGTCAGCCTCTTTATCTCCACATACAGTCCTCCTTTAAGAGGGGAAGGTAAATAATTACAGGGCTTTAATAGGTGGATAATGTGGTCCCCGGAATGCTGGCCTCTCTCAGCAAACAGGCTCGTCCACTGTCCCTCACCCCAGCACGTTTCTCCACTCCGCGAGACAGCTCGTTCACCGCTAACTCTTAGCAGCGCTGCCAACAGTCCTGTGTAAGCTGGGATGTCTCGTATTCCAGCTAAAAATGGTGCGTTCCATATTTATCCAAGTTCACGCAAATCTTACCTGCAATTGATGAAATACAGTGACATGTACTGAAAAATTATTAATAATTAATTTCAGAGATGCCCACTTTGCACGTTGCATTCTGTAATCAAACAAAAAAAAAAAAAATAAACCCCAGGGTAATATCTTTATTTAATTGATTTAATAAAACTAGATTTGAACCACCAATTTTAAAGTCCGCAGTAGGTCACAGGGCCAGTTTCTATAATTATAGTATTCAACATGAAATTGAAATGCTGCCTGCATGCCGGTTTATTGAGTGAGGAACTGTAAATCAGACGCCTGGCGTGTTGCTGGGGTTGCAGACGTTTGCCTGAAGCTTGAAGTAAGATGCTTACAGTTAAGACCTCCATGCCTCTCTCTACTCCCCCCCCCCCCCCCCCCCAGGCAACCTGACCTCCTGACTCCAAACCCAGTAACGGGGAGGGAGAGGGGGTCTCCTGTGGGAACGCTGTAGATGGTCCTTACAGTGGAATCAATAAAAAAATAAAAATAAAAATAAAAAATAAAGGGGGGGGGGGTTTCAAAGTCTCAACTTTGTGCATGTTCCTCTTTCTCATCCTGCTTCCTGCCAGCTATTCACACTGTCCACAATGCTGTGGACATTCCTGTCTTTCAGAGGGAGAAGGAAGGAGAGCGGAGGAGGGAGAGAGAGGGGGGGGCATAAGCCACATATAACCATCCAGGTATGTCAGCTTTTCTGACGAATTGGGAAATTTTAATTTTCAGACCCTAAATGTCTCTGGGGGCCACTTGTATTTGTCTATATTGTGAAAATTCTCTCCTGCTGGTGTCAGCTGTGAAAGGGTGCTCAATCCTGTCTGTCTGTGTGTGTGTGTGTGTGTGTGTGTGTGTGTGTGTGTGTGTGTGTGTGTGTGTGTGTGTGTGTGTGTGTGTGTGTGTGTGATGTAAGTCCTCTGCCAGTGGACAAATTTTATAAAGCAAAGACTCAAAGTGTTTAAAAATTTTATGCCATATACAGTAGTATAAAAAATAGTATAAGTAAATAAGTACCATTCTATCTACAAAAGAAATTGAACAAAAATAGAAATTTGCTCTATAGGTTTCAAATATGCAACATTATCTGCCGGCCATATTTCTCTGCCCCCCCCCAACACACACACACACACACACACACACACACACACCCAGCTACTTTCTCCTTCAGAATTTTTTCAGCCTTGCCTGCTACATGTCCATCAAGAACCCCCCTCCCCCCCAAGCCTACCCCCTACAAATTCTCCTCTGGCCCCCGGGGACTCATTATGATTGTCTACCTGTCCGGGGGCCACTCCCCTTTGACCCCTGACACACGACCTTGTGGTGAAAAAGAGCGAACGGGAGCAACTGAGCGTGCGTGATCCCCCCCCCCCCCCCCGCCTCCCCCTCACTCCCCAACGCCTGACAGGAAATGACCGAGACGGAATGTGGAGGTTACCGGGCGGCAGGTCAACACTGGCCAAACAGAGCCAAAATGGACGCAGCTGTTGGCCGGTTGCAGAGCTGGAAGCTGATGCAGATACAGTCCAGCTGAAGGCACGCTCAGACAACACGATTAGCCCTGAGCAAACACTGCCGCATGCCAGCCAAGGTCAGCCATCACTACTGGGGGCGCACACCTTAGATTAGACATTTTTGATAGACACATACATTTTTCACAGACACACACACACACACACGTAACGTTATACAGTAGGCTATGTGTGTTGTATGTGCACTCACATTCTCAACTAAGAACAAGAATGTATCATTAAAAAGACAGCACGTGTAAAATGATTGATGTGTCACATGCAGATACAAATGCCAAAGATTAACATCAGAGACTCAAAGCTTCCCAGAAGCTGTGACCCGAGTTATTCTCCACATGTTGCATATTAGGCATTAGCCAAAGGGACTTACAGAAGGATTCTGTAGCGTTTAACATGAGCATATTATTAGGAACGGAAGGTGGGAGGCTTGGAGAGATTACGAGGGCAGGGTGGAATGGTAAGGGTTTGGGGGTTTTCTATTTTCTATTTATTGTGTTGTATTTATTCTGTCAAAAGAAAAAAAAATCATAAATAACGTCAACAAAAAAACAAACATGGCTAGAAACAACCACTCAAGCCAGTGATAAGCAAAGCGACAATGAAACCAGGCGTGCCACAAGCCCCGCAGAGTAAAGAGAAGGGTAAGACATTTTGAGGTGTAGTGGGAAAAGGTGTGGTTCTTACGGAAATCAGCCAGTGATCCAGCCTTCCTAGTGGAGGGAGGAGAGTCATTCCACTGCTGGAGGACGAGAGCGGAGACGAGGCGAAGAGACGGGACCTGAGAGGGCCGGGCAGAGGGATCAGGTGAGCGTCATCTTCAGACGGACACCAGAGCTCAATCTAGTTCTCCAGTCTCTTTACTAACCAGGCAAAGGCAAGTCATGTGATGTACGCTGTACTTCATATTTGCTACACATACGTTCCTATTTTAAAAACGTAGCTGATTTATTTTGTTGTCAGAAACATTACCAGTGGTGGAACGTTGTGTTTTTGCTATTTTGAGTCTGCGTGAGTGTTTGTTTAGTGTAAGTGTTACCAGTAGTAGAGTAGTGTAAGTGTTCTTGTTTTCCCTTAGCCTGGTTGCTTAGGATGTTAGGAGCAGAATCCGTATCTGAGCATCATAAGAGGCAAGAGAAACAAACAAAAAAGCTGAAAGAAATGTGAGAGAAAGAATGGATTCCTGGACTGATAAACCCCCCCAAAATCCAGGATCATCCCTGGCGTAATGCGACGCCAACAAAGGCTGAGAGGCATTGGGGCGTCTGCCCCCGATTCTTCCGCCTGGTCTCCATGCCAACCTTTATTAG
This sequence comes from Ilyophis sp. 1 JC-2022, assembly GCA_022702515.1. Lineage (NCBI taxonomy): Eukaryota > Metazoa > Chordata > Actinopteri > Anguilliformes > Synaphobranchidae > Ilyophis > Ilyophis sp. 1 JC-2022. The sequence goes on from CM040403.1 coordinate 27,871,884, forward strand.
TGCCGGGTGGTGGGCGAGGTGGGTCGATGCCCGTGCCCTTTCATCCTCCCGTGTTCTAATCGGGCGGATTAGAGCCGCGTACATACTAGCGCCCAGACGTGTCCAAACATGCCGGGGTCATGGGGTCGTGGGGTTGCCGACCTTGGCTCTGCGGCCAAAGAGCGGGTTGGTAGCGGGTTGTGTGTGTGTGTGTGTGGAGGGGGGAGTGGGGGGTGGGGTGGGCTAACTCCCCCCCAACGGGGCCCTTGCCTCTGGGCCCCGGGGGCACATCTTTAATCAGCTCAGGCCCCTGGTCCGAGCTTCTTGGACTTTGTACAGCTGTCTCACAAAAGGACCGCCGTCTGAATGGTCAGTGCAGAGGTCAGCCGGGCCGCGGCACACTGCCGAGACCCCTCCCTCCACCCAACGCTGCTGCCAACCTCACAGCGTAAGGGTCCGACACCTTATGCTGGCCACTTTATTTAATAATAACAAACAAAAAAACCATGGCGACCAGCAGCCAAAACAGTTTACGCTCCGACGCACCCTTTTCAAAAGAGCATAGTGCAGGTCCTGTCACAAATTTAATTTAAATCAAACATCACAGGCCCAGGTCCCAGAAGCCAGAAACAGCTGGTGTCAGAGTGTCCGTGGGCTTTTTGGCTTGTTTCAGTTACGGATTGGCTGAAGAGTCCAAACACTGCTCTCCAGGGCTTTAATTGGCTGCTGATTGAAAGAAACAAACACAGCAGAAGAAATATCTAAATAAATAGATTTTTAAATATTTCTCAAACACTATTACGTTGAAATATATATTGCGGGCAGATGTTTTTATTTTAGTTTTGTTTCTTTCCTTCTGTTTTCTACTAGATTTTTCTTATCGACACAAATATAAGGCATATGTTTACAACAATGTTTATATAGTGTATATAAAAATAAAAATGATGATGATGAACAATTCTATTGCTGTTTTCCTAGCACTAACACTAACCCTAAAACCTATGTCCTGCCCTTCGAGTCATCTTTATTTTTCTATTAAGATACAAGAAAAACACTAAAAACTCTAAGTATCATCAATTTAATAAAATAAATTAAAAGTCATGTGTTTGAAGTCAGTTCCACTCACAAATATTAAAATACATAAAAAACAAATGCAAGGAAATGTGAAAACAATTTGGACAATCAAAAATCAACAATTAATACTTGCCCAAATGTTTTCTCAAGCTCCAAAACATAACCCAAATTCTAACCCAAAATCCTTTTTTGAGCCCTAGGGGTTATCTTAATATGTGAATTCTTTTTTAGAGTGTATGATAAATAATAAAAATATTATCAAAAAAAATATTATTTCCTCAAAAAATACAAGAAAATGTGTTTTCAAAAAATACATTTCATTGAAAAAATCCCAAAAGTAAAAAACTGGATCATTTACAATCAATGACTAATCCTTTCATGTACATGTTCCCTTGCTAAATATAACCATTATCTTTCTCAACTTTAACACATACCATATTCCTAACCCTAAACCATATTTTGAGCCCTAGGGGGTTACCTCAAATATGGAATTTTTCATTTATAAAACAATCACATTTGTTCAATCAAATGCATTCAATAAAGTTGGAGTAAGGTCATTCATTATAATAAACATTTTTTAATTAAAAAATACATAAAGTTACATTGTTACAAAAGTGAAAAAATGTAACACTTTCTAACCCTAAGCTGTGTTCCAAGTTTTTATGAGAGTCATTCAAAAGAACGAGAAACCATTGCAAATTCTTAAATGCAATAAAATAAATGTAAGGAAACATATTTAACGCATGAAGCACGTGAAACATCAGAACAATAAAACTCTTACCATAAAAATGTACATAGTGATCAGTACATAGTGAAGTATATAAAAGAAAACATATATAAAGTAATTTATCATTAAATATGTATTGCACTAAAAAGCAAAGATGCATAAGATGGAAATAGGAAAATGATTCATTCTATTGTAACTGATTACATTTATGCAAAACCCCACTGTGGCAAGTTACTGGAGGAAATCATGAAAAATTATCTGTTTAGTTTGTGTAAAACATATTGGTGAGTTTTATTTGTAACTTTGTATCGTTTTGATGGATAATTTGGAATACAGACTTTTAATTACATTTTTAGGACTAGGCTTAAACCATAGAAACTAGCCCATGGAGTATATTTTTTTGTTTATGTGAGTACGTTTGAATTAATATCTTTTTTGTTGTTGTTCAGGCCAAATACATTTGTTGAGATTTCATCTTTCAAAGCAACATTAAATGTTTTAGAAACGTTGTAAAAGTTTTGACTCAAAGGCAAGTGGCAGAATCTCTTCTTTCCTGGGGGTCTATGTTAATGTTTGTAAGTAAAGATTCTTTTCAGCATTAGATGTTTTTCTTGTCTGGTTTTTATTTGCTGTCAGACGTACAGTTAGTATGTTGAAGGTGAAATACAGTATTTTTGTCTCTGATTTGTGCGTGACAGAAACAGCCAGGGAAAGAATGTGCTGCAGCAGACCGACTAAGCCTTTGACTTAGAGCTCAATTACTGCCAGGCAGCACACCAACTCAGTCAGTTTACTGACTTACTAAGTTAACTGTAGGCCCTAATGCCTTTAGCATCAGTGGACGCAAAGACACTAATTCTATTTGAGCCGTCTGCTGCAGTAAAACAGTTGATTTTATTAAGCGTCCTGTGGAAAGTTAGACTTTAACTTTGTTTGAACAAAAATGATGTTAATCAATGGAGCTGCTGTCTGAGAGCCACGGGAGATCGAGCACTATGGTCCAGGGATCATCTGAAAAAGAGAACTTTTCCTAAATATTTTCAGAACACAGGATACATTTCTGTTATATGTACAGTGTCTACTTGGGACAATGTTATTGATAGACTCATTCTTACTCTACGTCCTCTTTACACTTGTGTTTTGTGATGTCACAGGTGAGATCAAAGGCTGTGTTCCAGACAACTTGGAAAGTCAGAATGTTTGTGTGTGTGTGTGTGTGTGTGTGTGTCTGTGTGTACTGGCAGGTGCACTTGCTTCTATTGTGTTCCACTCATTAAGGAATAGCCCTGTTACCCCTCTGACAGCTGGCTGAGAGAGCAAGACTCTGATAGGTGCTTCATTAGGGTGTGTGTGTGTGTGTGTGTGTGTGTGTGTGTGTGTGTGTGTGTGTGTGTGTGTGTGTGAGTGTGTGTGTGTGTGTGTGTGTGTGTGTGTGTGCGTGTGTGTGCGTGTGTGTGTGTGTGTGCGAGTGTGTGTGTGTGTGTGTGTGTGTGTGTGAGTGAGTGAGTGTGTGTATGTGCGAGTGTGTGTGTGTGCGAGTGTGTGAGTGAGAAAAAGGCTGAATTAACAAAGGGCTCCAGAGCAAGCAGCCAAGCCAGCGAGCGCAGAGCGCAGAACCTCCAGGGACACAGCACAACCTGTTAAATCCACTCACCTCTCCACTCAGCTGCCTAAAGCCATGATAACAACCAGCACAGTCCAGTGGGCTTCAACTTCAAATTGGTCGAACCTGGGTGGGATATACCGCAGATCAGGGGAGGGTAATTCCATTCCTGCAGGACCAGTGTGTGTGCAGGCTTTTGTTTTCACCAATTAACCCTCAATTGGCTAATTACAAACATGCACCAACGTCAGTTCACTTGACGATTACACCACATTAAAACGGTTCATTTCAAGACACTACAACTGTTATCAGCTGTCAATCACACACGTATCAATAAATGCCAGATCACATACTTTATTGGTCTAATTAAATGATTAAAAGGAAAAGCTGGCATGAAATCCAGAAATGGATATAGCCTTCCAGGAATGGGATTCCCCGTTTACATGTTAACAACCCTGGTTCTAGAGAGCTGCTGGGTCTGCTGTTTTGGGTTTCCCCTTAAAATCAGCAACCAGTTCAGACCCAAGAAACAAGATTGAACAGTTAAGTCCTGAGTAACAGCAAACGCTAGTACACCGTGTGGTTGTCCAAAACCAGGGTTTAGAAGCCCTGTATTATTATGGACAGAGAGTAGGACAGGGGTGTTGAACATCAGTCCTCACGGGGCACAGGCATTTCAGCGGCCAATTAAGGCCTCAAGAACAAGAGGTGTGTATTCTGCCAATCAACTACCTTAATGAATTGTTGGTGTTGAAACTCTCAGAAAAAACCAGCAGATGCTGCGGACTGGATTCTGACATATCTGGATCAGGACAACCGCACTGAGCCAGAATGGAATGTCACAGCCCAGAGGTTACAGTAGCATAAAAATGGCATTATATGTCAGGCCTTTCAGTCAGAAGTCTGTGCCATTCTGGCTCTTCATTCGGCAAGCTGCTGGGATCACTTGTGGATGACTGGGAGGTACTGATGTGTTCTGAACGGCCAGTTCCAGTTTTGCTGAGTCTGGGACAAATTTATAGAAAATTTATAGGCAGCTAAATAAGAAAGTTGCAGAACTAAAAATTTGAAACCTGTCTCCAGGTTTCCAGACGGTACGTCAAGAGCATCTTTCAATCTCTTGAGATCTGTCTGACTCCCTTTAAAAACTAACTAAAGAAAAATATTTACAATCTGCACTGCTTGACCTAACATGAATCCTTACCGTGTGTGACATCATCATTACCCTTTGTGACATCATAGTCAGAGTATAGCCTGTCCCAGAACTCCAGCCACTCATGGCAGCCTAGCACATCTGTCTGTAGAGTGTCACTAACAGGGTGATGGCTGCACTCCCAGGCCTTTAAAAAAGGAAGAAAACCAGCCTGCCTGGTGCATTATTTGATGAAGCGGCTGGTGGTGGGATGTGCCAGAGTAGAGTTTGACCTCTATACATCTCCTCTAATGAAGTCAGAGCAGCACAGGTCCCCTGGAGGCTCTGTGCTGGGCTGCTGCTAATGGTGGACTGCCAGTGGGCTTTAGCAGGTCACAAACCCCAAAGAGCAATTAAATCAAATAGGAGGCTCCTCTGAGGACCAGGCCGGTCCACTTAATCAGGAGAATGACCCACTTCCTCCCTGATAAATGGGCCAGGGGATCCAAATCTGTTGCTGGTCATTAATCTGGAACTAATCAGGAGGAAAACCGCAAAGTTGTTTTATTTCTTAATTAGCCGGTTATTTCAGCGCAAAAGGGGGTGGGCGGTGTGTGATCGGGGAATGGAAAAAAAAAGACGCGCGCTCCACCGCTGATCCATAACTCCATCTCCCCCCTTCCCTCATGAGCTCCTGATGATACTCGAAGCCGCACAGGACCTTCCCGGGGGGTGGGGGGTTTTTGCCTGCTCTTTCTTTCTCTTAATGCCTGCCCGGGGCACGGAGTGAGAAATGGCTCCCGGGCTGTCTTTGACTGAGGGCGGTGAGGAGAACCTAATCACATGCTCTATTAACATAAACACACAGAATCACAGGGACCTGGCCCTCACTACAGCCTACATTTCCCAGCATGCCTCTGGTGAAGTAATGTAGGGTTTTGCATGGATGCATTGGAGACGGTGTTAAAATCTAGAACAGGCTATTAACAATCTGTAGGTTAAGTTAGTATTTTGGGGAAACTAATTTGCTGCTGGAAGAGGTGTTGATGGGACAGCAGGAGGGCAGTATTCCCTCTGGATTGGATAAACTCAAACATTCTGATGTTCAGTGATGGGAACACCTTTGTGGGAAACGCCATCATTCGGATGAGAAATCTAAACTGAAATTAATCAAGAAAAACCACGTTCCTGAATGCCTAATTGACCCTGGTCTGGCCCAGGCCTGATGTGTAGCTGTCACTCAGCAGGTTAGAAAAGCCTAGAGAGCCGTCTGTAAATAGCCTGTCCTCCATCGTTCTCTTATCAGCCATTTTTCCTCTCTCCCCCAGCTCAGACCATGGAGCCAAGCGGGGCCCTATATGGGTCCTATGGAACCAGGCTGGGGCCCTATATGGCCCCCATGGAGCCAAGCTGGCGGCCTATATGGGGCCTATGGAGCCAGACTGGGGCCCTATATGGGGCCCATAGAGCCAGGCTGAGGCTTTATATGGGGCCTATGGAGCCAGGCTGGGTCCCTATATGGGGCCCATAGAGCCAGGCTGGGGCCCTATATGGGTCCTATGGAGCCAGGCTGGGGCCCTATATGAGCCCCATGGAACCAAGCTGGCGGCCTATATGGGGCCTATGGAACCAAGCTGGCGGCCTATATGGGGCCTATGGAGCCAGACTGGGGCCCTATCTGGGGCCTATGGAGCCCTATCTGGCAAACGTAACAGTGAGGTCTTGCCTGAACAGCCCCTCTATTCCTGGGTGGCCAGTGCTCAGACGGTCGACCCTTGCGGCTGACCGCACGGCGATTTCTCCACCTCTCCACAGGGAGGAGTCAGGGAAAGGACAATACAAAATCCCCCCTACCCCTCGACTCCAGCCTCGGGTCGGACCTCCGCAGAGATGGGGGCGCACACTCCTGGGGGGGCTTTTGTGCACGCCGCTGACCACTGACAAAGGCCTTCAGGGGCCAGTGGTCCAGAGGAGTGGCAGAGGTGAGGAGAGAAAAGGTGGGACTCCACCTCCCTGCTGCTAGAGCCTAATTTGGCCAGAAACTGGCCTGCCTATCTCCTTAGGGGAAGTGCAACAATGAAACGCATCCCCCTCGCAATAATGTTTGCGCAGAGCCTTTATCCTCCTGTGCTGAATGGACCAAAATCAGTGATTGCGTCATGCCTGCCTGAAATAACTGTCGGCCAAGCACTTACCATTTCATTTCTGTACATAATTGCAGTATACCTATTTCATTCAATAATTGCGTTTATTTCTGTAGGTGGCCTGGACCTACTGCAATACAGCATATTAACACAAATATTTTACTGAGACCAGAATTCCGGCTTTGGCTCTACTTCACCCTTTTGATCCCATTGGCCCTCATTGGGTCAGTCATGGTCAAGGGCAGAGTTATCACAGGTAATAGCTTGTTATTAAAATGCTGTATTTATAGCGTAATCTTATTTCAATGGGAATATTACATTAGCACCAAGGAGGCAGTGCATCCAAGGCACATTGGTGGAGTTGCAAACAGACCGACACCATAAGCTTTCAGTTATTGGCTCAACCTTGCTGGCTGGAACTGCAACTATTGATTCAGTTCTAATGAGTCAGAAAACTTTTAAAACTCGCAAAAATATTTGTTTATTAATCATGTTACCATGACTACAAAAACTTTTTTTATTTTTTATTTATTGAATAAACTTTTTTTTTTCATTTTTCATAGCATGGCTGTTGCCGTCTCACAACAGCTGAACTTTTGATTATAAATTATGATTTAATTTGGTTGAGGCCTGTATTTATTATTAATACTAACAATAAAAATAATAGTAACAATATTACATCTGCTGCTCATCTGCTAATAATAATAATCACCATCATGCTATTATATACGTATGTAATAACATGTAACATGAATCTACAAGGGAACAGAAGGATTTAAACTTTGCTTCATCCATAAGAGAGGAAACGGACAGAAGGAAATAGTTGTAAAATGGCAGTCTGTGGATCCTGAGGAGCTGGCAGTGTGTAAGATTTATGATCCAGGACTTGAGTTTAATGAGGGGCCTGAATGGGGGGGCAGGCTGGTCCTGGCTGTGATTAAGAGGAGCCGAGAACAGGATGTGGGGTTATTTCTGGCGTCCGGCCGCCAGGCCTGTGACCATCGCCCAGCATGCAGTTGTGCATGTACACGTGTGTGGGTGTGGGCGTGCGTGTGGGTGGTGGGGGCAGGAAGTGGAGACGGGCTGTGACCTCTGGGTAATGAGTCACCCTGAAGGCGTTCCGTCGGCTCGCTCCCTGCACACTGCCCGACCGCGTCCCACTGATTCACACCCCCCAAACCGCCACACCCAGGTAAGCCGACTTCCACAGAAACCTCAACCCAGCCGTTACAATCTCCATACTCTGTGGGGAGTGCTCAGGCAAGCAGGCGTGAAATGGCCGCTTCAGCTCTGATTCTGGGGAGTGGGGGGGCACAGAGATTGTGTACCAGTCTGTTCTATAGGGGTATGCGATCAGGTGTGCAGGCCTGCTCAAGCAGTCTTTTGATGACCAACGCTTCACTTGATAAGGCCTCTATACACCGCCCTACTCATAAGACCTCTAGCCATCACCCAACTCATTAAAGGGGTAGTCCACCTCAATAAAACTAATCAAAATATATTTAGTGCATGTATTTTACTGACATATAATTGTCCTATGCTAGCTAACGTCAGATCTAAAAGCTATGTCAACTGCCACTGGCATTTACATTTTCGCAGCCGAGTGTCAGCTTGCTTGTGGGGAATAGATGAAGTTTGTTTGTAACGTTAGTGTCCAGGCGAGTGTGAGCCTGATTTCGAGAGGTAACATTGTCGTCGTCCCCAGCCGAGTGTCAGCCTTAGCTACTAAGACACGTTGAAGTCAGTAACGTTACTGTTATTTTGTTTTTCTAACTGTAACGATAGAACTCTGATAGCAGGCTTGTAGTTACTCTGGTTACAGAGCCGCGATGATGTATGGGAGTTGGAGGATTGAACAGCTGCGAAATATCGGTGCAGGCTGTCTATAAATTCTTAATATTTAAAATATGTATACAAAATTTAGCTACATATAATTAGAATAAAACAACGCATTTATCCTGGTGATATTATGATACAAAAATTATAGGCGTGTTTTACCGCCATATGAAAATGACTCCATTTCCATATTAGATATTTCATAAATGCAATTCAGTGACTTAATTGAATTGCATTTTGCAGAGTTCACATAGTCCATGCTCATAGCAGCTATCACAACAGAGAAAAAGCTTAGAAAATGGCTGAAAATGTTCATAAATTCAAAAATATTAGCCTAAAGGTTAATTACAGTGGACAAGCCCTTTAAGGCATCTACCTGCCGCTCGACTCATTAAAGCCTCTACCTGCCGCTCTACTCATTAAAGCCTCTACCTGCCGCTCTACTCATTAAAGCATCTACCTGCCGCTCTACTCATTAAAGCCTCTACCTGCCGATCTACTCAATATGGCTCGGCTGGTTCAGGGCCAGTATTGTTGGCGGTGATGCTCAGACAGCTGCTGGCCGGCCCGGACACCGGGTTCTAGACTAATAAGGGCTAATTCACAGGCCGTCTACACTGGTTCTCTGGGCAGGCAGCCAGGTCCCCAGGTTCCCAGGAAACCTACGGCCCACTTAAAGACAAACAGCCCAAACAACACAAAAAAAAGAAGGGGTTCCAAAATCACCCAGGGACACATTCAGATCCCACGCAGGTAGTCCCTACAAATGGCCCAATTCATTATAAGTGACACAAGGGCCATTGAGAAAGACAGGATGTATGCTGCTTCGCGAGACCCCCGCCCACCCGCCCACCCATCGCCCCATCCCCACTCCACTCCAGACTAGACACATCTGCCCCCAGTGTTTACACTGTGGCAGCTCCCAATGTCTAACACTACCTCTGCTATTCCAGAAATCAAATAAATGTTTATTGCCAAAACCAATTTGTAAATATCAGAAATGGGAGCCTTTTATTTCAACAACTACATTGCTTGAAAAACATATAGTAAAAATACACCATGTGTGACCATGTCCATTAAAGAACACAAAAATATCCATATTTAATATTTAGCATAATTTAATGTACTATTTAATACAATGTAAGAAATTACTCATTCCACAAAAGTTAATTTTAGGTGTAATTTGCCATGGCTCAAGTGGAAACTATGAGGCCAAGTGTGCAATGTTGAGCTGCGTTGTGTTAATGTTTTGCTAATGTTTGCTAATGATGACAGTGAGGCAGCATCTGTAACTGAGGCAGCTTAATTAAAACTCTGCTGGCCCTTTGGGTTCCTGTGGCGTTGTTTAGAGTAGTCCCTGGCAACAGCCTGGTGATGGCCACCTCCCCGTTCCTCGTCCCCTGTCCCCCCATCCCACATAGGAACACTGCTGTAGCCTGTCACTCAAACAGCGTACAGATGTCAGAAGTGGGAAGGGGGGGTGAGCCTGGGACCCAGGGTAATGACTCAGAGATCCTTGTACCCCTGAAAACAAGAAGCACAAGTTGAATTGTGCAAAACGTGCTTCACAAACTGCATCAAAGACTTCATCATTCTGGATAAGCTAAATGTAAAATGTTAATGTTATAAAGGTCTTCATCGGAAATATCTATTCTGCTGCTATTCTCGCAGGTTTAAACGTTGTGTGCACTTCTAAAACGACTCATGATAAACTTATGGCAACAAATTATTATTAACTTATGGCAATAAAACATATTTCTTTTCTCATTTAAAATTTTTTTTTTTTAAACGTGCCTTTTTTTTGCATGGATAATAAAAATAATTTTTTCTGAATTATGCAAAACTTTTTCATAGTACATTTCATTTTCACATAATTTGTGAGAAAATCAACATTAAAATAAAGGAGCAAGAAACTGTCCTAGACAGAGAAAAAAAAAAACCTGGCAGCAACTAAAAAAGAATTTCATGTCAAAACATATAGTTTTTATTGAAGTGAAACAATCCTAAAACAAGAAAATATTTCCTTGAGGAAATGATATTTTGCAGGGCATTTGCATTAAGTTACACTACACCTGCCTCTGTAACAATATTTAGCCTTGTAACAGGTTTCAGATATGAAGGTTTTTGTATCTTTTTTAGTATTTGGATATTTCCTAGCTTTTTTCCCCACACATAGGAGAGTCCTGTATGGCTGTACGGCTTTGATGTCTTTACATGCACAGGTGAATGAGCGTAAGTCTGGAAGACATATCATTCTTCTCAGTATCTTCAAATGAACTCTGTAATGTAATCATACAACGCTGTTCTACGTCTCCCATCTGTGTGCTGACAACTCCTGCTTGAGTGTTTGACAGGTCGCTCTCCTAGTTCATTATGAATTATGTCCCGTTTCAGACATTCTGCTCTCCAGGCAATGAAACATAAAACACAGTTTGCCCAGAGACATGTTTTTTTTTAAGAATAAGAATAAGAAAAAAAGAATGCAAGTATTAATTTTCTAAGTTCATGTTTCAAAGTACAGATGTTGAAGGGAAAAACTGTGTTTTAGGTATCCAGCGTATATCCCTCAAAGAGACAAAGAATGATTTAATGTTTTTGCAAGCACCGCAAAATGTGTATAGAGAGAAGGAAATGGGCTAGTGTGTGTGTGTGTGTGTGTGTGTGTGTGTGGGGGGGGGGTATGATCACTATGACAACATGGAAGAAAGATATGCACTTCCCTGTGCAAAGGCCCAGCATAGAAGGGCAATGAAGTATGAAACCGTTAACAATGCCTTTAAAGTCATACCTCAGCAGGTCAGCTGTTTGGTTAAGATCACGGACTGTGACTTGCACAAAAACTCAAAGGCAAAATGGATTATAATATAATTGAAAGATGACTGAAACTCAAAACCAAAGGTTTGGTCAGATAATCTGCTCACAGCAGATGGACACAGTTTTATGTGAAAGTTGATTTCAAAAACTATTCATTTGGGAATACTATTCACCAGCGTCTACATTTTATTTTAAACTGCTTTTGCTTTTGAAACAATTCAGTAATGAGTATTGTGTTAGAGGGAAATAACAGAATAATAGAATACTTCTATTTGCTGTGAGAAACCTTGAAAATATTTTCCACCAACTATCCGTTGTCTTAAAGGTGTTACGGCAAAAATTCCGAAGCCCCCGTAGAAAGACTTCCAAAAGCAGGAAGTGAACTTCACAAAGCAAGGAAAAGTCGATCTTGAGAAGCTTTCTGAAATGTGTGATAGTCTTGTAACATCACTTCTGTACACACACCATTTTTCTCTATTTGTTTAAAAAAAAATGAGTGATTGACAGTAGCAGATACATATTAATGTTTGAGACAACAATCGGTTATTGGTAATAATATTGGTAATAATCTCATTAAACATTATTGTAAATATGCCCTCCACTCCTTCCCTGGCAGTGTTTTCTGCTGTCATAGTTTTGGTGTAAGCAGGAATGCAGTATAAAGTAATTTAATCTAAGTAAGAATTTGCTTGCAAGGTTATTAGGCTGTAGGAGGAACTAAAGGTGTTGTTGAGTACACTGCAATGGAAAAAATAAGTCGATCTCAACAAGTATTTTAGTCTCAAATTTAGACTTAAAATCTTATTTCTATTACTTCTTTGCTAAATACAACAAAAAAATTGGCCGTATGACATGAGACCATTTTACCCATTTCAAGATTTGCCAGCCTCATTACAAAACTAAAACCGTTAAGAAAGACTTTTTTGCTGTGTGTATATATAAAAACAATATAAAATATTTTCTGTAGACTTTACACAAGACTGCACTCTTTAGATATAATATTTCATTGCAGACCATTCATAAGTGAATGAATTGCATAATGATGATGTGCATATAAAACAAGCACACTAAATGACCTGACCACTGGTGCCTGACCACTGGTGCCTCCTGTTCAGTGCTGGCTTGTGTGCCGTGCAAGAGCTCAACTGCTGCCGTTCTCCCGGTTGGGTTTGTTGTTTCAGACGGTCGGTGGGTGGCTTTCTGCACAAACACTTGAGGAACAGTTCCTTCCTGTCACCACACGCAGTTTTGTGGAGTGTTTTTTAACTGGAAGTGGGTCCACACTGTTGACAAACCTCAGCTTAGGCCAACACTTGCATCCTTTAATTTCCCTAATTAGTGTAAAGCACAAAAAGGAAGCAAAGTCACAAGAGCTGAGGCTTGCAAAAAGAAGAAATAAAGAAAGCGAGTCTTTGTTTTAAAAAAGCACTCCTTATCTCTTAAGAGCAAACCCTGTGCCATCACTCTACACCTTCTTTGTCCCCTTCAGTCGGAAGCTGCCATATTTTCTGGCGAAATGGTCTCCCTGGAAACCGGTTATTTCCCATCCCTGTAGCCCATGGACCCCCTCCTCCTCTTTTCTCAGACATAAAACAATGGCGCAGCTTTGAATGGGCTCTTGGGAAGGTAAATGCATTCACTGACACCGGCCGGATGACTCCATTCTGCACAATCGCTGTAACATTTGTCTCCAGGCTTGTTTGAGGGCCGGGGTGCTGTGTTGGGTGCATTGTCCCCCTGCTCTCCGCACAGCCCAGCAGTTAATGGTGGCCTTGTCTAGGGCCACTGGTGCAGAAACTTTAGCCGGGTTTGGG
>CM040403.1:28490006-28642506 GCA_022702515.1 Ilyophis sp. 1 JC-2022
ACCCCACAATCCCCACCGCCTGCCCTCTGCTGAGACTAGCTGGCTTAATGTACTAGCTCTCTTAATGTACTACTTTGGTTGAAACATGAAAATGTAAATGAACTTATAATGAAGTTAAATAACACTCAAGTATTTGATGAGGTTTAATAAGCAATAAACATTTAATTGAATCGATTAATATTTTACTACAACAGGGCCAATGAAAAATGTGTGGTGGCAATGTCTGATTTCTTCATGACACTGTATGTCTGTCTGTCTGTCTAACCACCTTTGCTTCTGTCCGTCTGTGTTGTTGAGCTGTCTAGTTATTTCCATAGACCGTTAAAAAAGCAACAGCTCAACAGGAGGTTGTTTAACTGGGAAAGGAACAGTGTGGGTAAATGTGCTAAGAGAGAGAGTGAGAAAGAGAGAGTGAGATAGAAAGAGAGTGGTAGAGAGAGAGAGCGAAAGAGAGAGAGAGTAGCAACCGCAGCACCAGCGTCAGTCAGCTCTATGAAAACGGCTGCTGCAAAACACCAGGAATTCTGGGACCTCACCACACTGCACACACACACATACACACACACACACACACACACACACACACACACACACACACACACACACACATACACCCTGCGCACATACACACACACACACACACACACACACACACACACACACACACACGCGCACACACACACGCACACACACACACACACACACACAAACACGCATACACACACAAACACTCATACGCACACACACACACACACACACACACGTACACACGCATACACACACACAACCATACGCACACGCAAACACACATCTACTCTGCCTCTGCTGGCCTGTGAACCACAACAGATTCTATATGTGCACCAGAGAGTCAAGTCTGTTCTCTAAGCATTGAAAGTCCCCCAAGAATCCCCTAGATTCACCAATCATACTTTTAACCAGTTTACAGGCACATATAATTCAAACAAACCAGACTTAAGTTCTTTCTTAGTCAGTCAAATAGACCTTAGAGCTCTTTAAAAATCCAAGAAACAGTTGAGGGCTGGCGGTAGCTTTTTTTTCAAGAGCAAATTAACTTACTCTTTGGAAAGAATCTTTTTGCCTGTCTCCAACTTCACAATCATGACTGTTTTAAGACAATAACATTCAAAGAAAGAGGTTTAAAAGTAATTTAGTGATAGGAGGAATATCATCCACTTGATCCATATCACTTAATCCATGTAGCATTTTAGGAATAAAGCTACTAAATAATGTAGTCTTTTCCCCGTGCTGCCTTTAATATTTTGGGCATATTGTATGCATAAAATTTTTTATATATAATAAAATAAGAGGAGGGAAACAAACATTGCTAAGTCATATTAGTTGTTCATGGCAAAAGCTATTTCAAATGCTAAAAGCTGGATTAACCATTCAACTCTTATTACAGTATTCCAGTAATGAATAACTTGGCAGGTTTTTGGTATACCTGATGTGCTGAATGATGATTAAGGAGTTTTAGCAGATGTCGTACATACAGAACATGAGCTGTTAACTGTAGTTTGTGACTTGGGTCCAATTAAAAGTGAAATGTAAATTGAACGGTTTATGAAGATGCACAAGAAGTGGCATAAAAAAACGATTGCATCTGTAAGCCACAGTAGAGTAACACATTAAACTATATTTGTATGGAACACAAGCAGAGTATTTATATAATCAAATAAAACAAAATAAATTAATTCTTTTTCCATGATTTTATATTTTTCTGTACTACAGAAAACATTGAACTGAATTTAATTAATTTAATGAGCCAAACACACTTTTCGCCTGAAAAGTTAAATATTTCAAAAGTGATCTGGCCAATGAATCACTATCATGAGTATCAATCATTCAATGAAAACTAATTTTCATTGGCAGAAATCTTACGTTTGTTTGCCTTAACTTAATAAAGACAGAAAAGTATATTTTATTTAGACATGGTGCTGGGTTAAACCCTAGCATTTGATTGAATTGACTACGCCCTTAAACATTCTAAGTGTGTTTGATTGAATCCAGCCCTCCATCTCCCTACCGTTGACGCGGAAACATTCCATTTTAACGCATCATCGCAAATTCATTAAGGGGTGTGTCCTAGTACAATTCCGTGACACCAGAAACTTCTGTTGCCATGCTGACCGCAACTTCCTGCAGTTAGGTGGCAGGGCAGAGGGAAGGAACGTGTGAGTTGAGTATCTGGATTTGACAGAATCTGTGGCAGGACATCAGATGTTAAACATATTCTGGAAAGATATTCATAAATAAACATTTTTCCACAGTTCTTCTTGTTTTTGTGGTTTAGAATAAACAAACAAAAAAAAATGACATGAGAAAGTTTTTTGATTTCATCACTGTTTTCTGGTTGTTATTTTTAACAGGGCCCTGTCTTTTACGACAGCACGGAGAAGGCCCGGGTTATTTTGGTCACCAGCCTAGAACTGTAACTGTTTTTTCTTACTGAAACAAATCTAAATCTGTTTCATTCTGCTGAATCTATGTTATTGGGGGATCTGGTTCATATAGTTTTTGACCATAGGGACACTGTCACCACTATTTAAGCCAAGCCCACTCGCCCCAAAAAGGAACAAAAAAACATAATTGCTTGCAGACTGCGTTAATATGAAAGTCGCAGCCAGGAGCTGGAATTGACACGTTTGAAAGGAGGACGTGCTCTCTTTATCCACGTTTTCAGGAGCAGTTGGTGTTTATGTAATGGATAAACCATTAACTGTAGACTTGACAAAGCTGCATAAACTTAACCCCACCAAACACATAGCCAGTGAGCCTTCTGAGTTCTTTACGCTCACCTTAAGAAGGTGCTATTGTTTTTTAATTAAACAGTATTAATTTCACTTTATGACAGAGAGAAAGCAGAGAGTGTTATGGATAGAGATAGAACACAGTGCAGAAAGAGACATGGAGAGGAATCAACCTCACGGGGCGTATTTGTATATGGGCCGATAGTCTTCCACAATATGGACTGCGCCATGTGGTGTCCCCAGAAGGGAGGTATTATGAGCAGAACCATGGTGGTTTCATAGTAGCTGTTTCACATTTAAGGTCAATTCAACCTGAAGCATCGCTGCGCAATGGTCAGTTAATAAAAAATAAAAAAACAATCTTGCAAATCGCAGCGCATTTCACCCCGTTCTACTTATGGCATGTTCCATAGCAGCTTTTTGTCACTGTTTTCCAGAGAAGAGTCGGCAATCCCAAATCTCTGCGCACATTTCCAAAGAACATGAGACACAGATGTTTTTTTGGCCTGAAAACTCACCCCTTTAATGATGTGATATTTATAGGCGATTTCTTACCTCATGTGTTCAGTGGTTCAGTTGTGTGCCGTGTTTTGCAGTGTGGAGTGCAGAGTTGAAGACTGTAACTCCATCACAGTAATAAAGCGCTTCCCTGCAACCTCTGCTTGTCAGATGTATAAGCCATCACTTCAATTCAAAGGAACATATTTCATGCAGTAGGACTTCTATCCTGCGTGAAATCTACCTCTTGGCAAATGTGCTTTCCAACTGAAATCATCTTAGGAGACTATCAAGTTCGTCTGCAAAGTTTCCTGCCCTCAAGGTTAATATACCACCCACCCCCCCAAAAATATTTTGTTTTTAAATAAAATAAAATAAGGCTAGCTTTTTCAGAGATGCACTAACGTATCAATCAGTACAAATAAATAAAATTACATTTGTTTTGGGCAAAGAGGACAAGCCTGCTACATAACTTTGTTATGCTCACTTAGCCATGTGCGAGTAGCTCATATCATCACCCACAATGAACTCCAGGTTCAGCTGTGGCTTTTTTGTTCACATTTTGAGCTCAGGCTGGGAAGCACCCACTCCGGCTAGTAATGTTTGGTTCTCAGAACGTTCCCAGAATGTTAGGTAAGCTGGGTAAGCAGAATAAACATTCCCAGCACGTACATTTTTAAATTTCCTGGATGTTCTATGAACGTTATCTTTGAGTTGCAGGGAACATTTCAGGAATGGGCTTAGAACATTGTTCACTGATATAATGTAAACTTTATCAGGAATGTTGGCAATGTTAAATAAATTTGCCATACTGCAATACTTTAATTCATTCTTAAAATGTATTTAAAAATATTTTTGTATGAATAAATGATGATCATCAGGGATGTTGCAGAAGGTTTGCAAGCAACATGTCTGGAACATTCTTCTATGGCTATGACAGAACTTGTTGACAGAACAAAATGTTTTGATATTGTTTGAGGAATGTTCTCATCAAACTCATAACCAAGAGGGAATCTAACCAGAATCTTCTTCAACATTCTGGAAACGTTTTTGTTAGCTGAGACGGTGTATTCAAAGTCAAAAGAGGCGACATTGGACGTCTTGTTTATTCACCTCGCAGGATAAAAACTTATTGAAAGATAAACAGAAACAGTCTTCCTTTTTTTAAAGGGATTATTTCAACATGAACGGAGGGAATTCATATTCTTACCCCCTCTGTACATTTTCTGTGTCGCCAGAACATCTTCTAATAATTAGATGTATTAAATGTATATCTGAGTATTTTGAAAAGATGAAAAAAGCATGCTTGGGGGGGTAGTCGGGGGTCAAAGGTCAGGGAAGGCTCGGAGATGAAAAGCAGCTGATGGCCCAGTGAGGAAAAATCCAAGTGACAGTTTGTGAGTGGCGACGTTGAGGCTCGCAGAACGCAACCCCGTCCCTGATCTTATGAGCTGACCCCTCGCTGTGAAATGGAACCTTTGTTTTGAAACCGGCTTCTACGATGTCCGCAATCCGCAGAGCGACTTCAGAGGGGCGCAGGAGACCAAACACGGCGCATTGAGAAGCAGCAGACCCCCGCCCCCGAAGGCAAACTGCTGTTACCGGTTTACCAATGTCCGACTTTCATTACGCCTTAAGTACAGTAGCCACTATACAATATCAAAGCCATCTTCGTCCTCCTGATTTTGAACAAACTGAATTTATATCATTGT
Organism: Ilyophis sp. 1 JC-2022; assembly: GCA_022702515.1. Lineage (NCBI taxonomy): Eukaryota > Metazoa > Chordata > Actinopteri > Anguilliformes > Synaphobranchidae > Ilyophis > Ilyophis sp. 1 JC-2022. Next base: position 28,494,985 of record CM040403.1, read on the forward strand.
ACTGCACTGCCTTGGGTAATGCAGTATTTTTCCAGTCACTCTTTAAAGGTAAGGTTGAGGTGGGGGTTGAGGGGGGAGGGGCACTGTTTAATGTCAAACAGAAACAGAATCGGCGTTGATGACACACTGGGGCCTGTCAGAAATGATAGCTGGCCGTAGGCCTCCATCTGAACACCTCAGGAATGCTAACTGCTCGTTCCCCTGCCCTGTAAGGCTTTAATGCCCAGCGCTAATGCAATACCCATAAGCCACAGATTGGTCATGGTCCTGGTTAACTCTCACTCTCTTCACCTGTAAAATTCAATACCGTGCCAAAGACGTGCCCCTGGATGTGATTTTACATTTAGAATCATTTGCATACTCCAGCCCTGCTACAGTGTGGAGAAACATGGTAATGGGGAAAAAGACAGACAGAGTAAAAGAGAGACAGATAATTGTGTGTGTGCGTGTGTCTGTGTGTGCGTGTTTGTGTGTGCATGTGTGTGTGTGTGCATGTGTGTGTGTGCATGTGTGTGTGTGTGTGAGAGAGTTTGTCAGTGTGTGAGTTTGTTTGTGTGTGTGTGTGTGTGTGTTTGTGTGAGTTTGTGTGTGTGTGTGTGTGTGTGTTTGTGGTAATTATTAAAATATTGGGTGTCTATGTGAGAGGTTACTTGTTCTATTTGGGGGGGGGGGGTGTTCATTTAATCTTGCACTCTATTTATTTACCAACTTAGCTACTACACCAGTTCTTTGTCATGAAAATGAAGCATTTTTTAACGCGAGAGAGGTGCAGATAGAGGTACAGTGGGAGAGAGATATAGAGAGAGACCCTTAACCCACCTCCAACTCCACCTGACCCCACCTGAGATGGATGAGGCCTGCATTCATCACCTGGCCACGCCTTCGTCTCCGAGTTCATTCCGGCCGCCCATCCGTCACTGACACTACCGGCCGAGGGTCTCTGTCGCTACGCGCTGCCTTGTGAAAACAATCACGGCTGCGCGGAGCAATGCCAGGGACGAAGGGATTAAAGGATGACAGCAGGAAGCAGGACGTAGCCCCCCTGAAGAATACCCACCGTCTCGATCTGTCTACCCCGTTTTAAAATCAATCCCCTGTGTCCGTCTGTTATTTCGTCCTTTTTTATTTTGCTGTCATCATTTTTTTATTTTGCCGAATATACAATGTAATAATTGTTCAAAAAAGGCAGATGCTCTTATAACAGTGTTACAGTGAGTGCAACAGAATAACATAAAAACTTCTAGCAGAAACTACTATGATTTCAAATTATGAATAAGGCATCAAAATCTAAATTTGAGAGAGACCGAGAGAGACAGAGGGAGAGAGCATTGTGCATACAGCACTTAACTCCCAGGCCTTCCATTTCAAAGATGTGAGGTTAAGGGTGATTGGGGTCGGGGGGTCTGCTGTAGTACCCTGCTGCTGCTCGACCCCACCCCACACCACCCCCCAATCCAGAATCTGCACAAATCAGCACCTTCTTTCACACACGTCCTACATTTCTCTTCACCTTTACTGAAGCTAATGCAGTTTTTATATACATTTCTCTTCACCTTTACTGAAGCTAATGCAGTTTTTATATACATTTCTCTTCACCTTTACTGAAGCTAATGCAGTTTTTATATACATTTCTCTTCACCTTTACTGAAGCTAATGCAGTTTTTATATACATTTCTCTCCATCTTCACTGAAGCTAATGCAGTTTCTCTTCACCTTTACTGAAGCTAATGCAGTTTATCTTCACCTTTACTGAAGCTAATGCAGTTTTTATATACATTTCTCTCCATCTTCACTGAAGCTAATGCAGTTTCTCTTCACCTTTACTGAAGCTAATGCAGTTTTTATGCATTCTGATCATACCCTCTTCAGTCACAACCGTGTACACACGCACACACTCAATCTGTAACCTTGCTTTCTCTTTATTTTATACACACACAAAAACACAGACATGGACACACTCAGTCTGTAACCTTGCTCTTTATTTTATTTTTTATTTTTTGCTTAGTTGCATGTTGGCTGTTTTTTCCACACTTTGCGCTGTAGTAGGTCACCTCAGGTACTGCACCCCAGGTATCTATAAATAGAAACCTGGAAGGGCGATGACAGAAAAGCAGTTTGGTTTGAGAACCACCTTCACCTTCTCCCGTTCCAGACCCATTCCCTCCGGAGGCTCCGCGGAACGTGCGGAGGGGGAATTTCTCGGTGCGGGCGGACGGGGGTGTGAACGTCCTGCTCCGATGGGACCCCCCCAGGGATGGGGACCTGGCCGTCCACCACTACAAAATCACCTGGAGCGTCCGCGGCCCTCGCAGGACCGCACAGGACAGGAAGGAGAACTCCAGGGTCACGGAGGGGGTGAGCGCTCCGCGCTGCCGGCACTTCCTGTAAACACAGCAAACACATACTTATGTAAATGACATATGCTGTCAATATATGATTTTGTTTTTGGAAAATATAATGATATATGCATTATATGTTTTATAGCAATGTATTTTCTAAGTGCATTACCTGAAAGTGGAGATAATTTGTTTATTTGCTCATATATTGTGAAGTGTTGCACTTGATAATATAATTTATTTACAAATATATTTTTATTTGCCGTGCACTCAAGTAAGTACAAATACACAAGTAAGCAATAAGAACCAGACCTGGGTCAAATACTTCTCTGAGGTCTGCATAAGTGTTCTCTAACTTTACTGCCATCTAAAGAGTTTCATTTCAAACAGGTAATTAACGTGAAACACGTGAAGCAGCGGTTTTACAGATGTGCATAAGATGAGTAAATGCAATACTGTGAATCATTTTAGAGCATTTAGAGGTGCCCTCTATCAACTTGCTTTATTCTTTTGTTGTTGAGGACAGAAATGAAAACCAAGCAAAAAAAAAGAAAAATCAGTGCCTACAAGGTTACAATAAATCCCCTGAGATGGCTGTTCTGGGTACATGTTATATCCACTGGTCGATTTGTAAAACATTTTCAAGGGAGATGGTGGGGTCTGTGATATCACAAAAAAACATTAACCAAAGGGGACAGGAAGGGGTGATGGGAGTTTTACAAAGGGGATGGGAAGGGGTGATGGGAGTTTTACAAAGGGGATGGGAAGGGGTGATGGGAGTTTTACAAAGGGGATGGGAAGGGGTGATGGGAGTTTTACACCAGTTTGCGAAATGCTGGTGCACCTACAGCTAGTGGCCACTAGTGGGCGCAGTCTGTTTGCTGACCAAGGGGGGGTTGCAGGTGCTCTGTTCATTAACAGCCCTCAGTCTGTGCAAACCGGATTCAACCGGATTCAACCGCATTCATATCTCAATGAATCTGCTTTGTTCATATACAGGACGCACACTACTACTGAACTGGATCCAACCGCATTCATATCTCAATGAATCTGCTTTGTTCATATACAGGACGCACACTACTACTGAACTGGATCCAACCGCATTCATATCTCAAATTAATCTGCTTTGTTCATATGTACAGGAAGCACACTTGAACTGGATCCAACTGCCTTAATATCTCCATGAATCTGCTGCATTCATGTAGAGGAACAGCAGTCTTAATTAACTGGAACCAACCACATTAATTTGTCTATGAATCTTTCAGAACAAAAGTGGCAGGTGTGCTCTCAGTAATTGTATTTTTTTGGTAACCTTACCATTCTTTTGACTTCATCTGTTTTTTATGAAGTCAAATACCGTGCTGGCCTACAGAATGAAATAATGCACTTTCCCAAGCAGGCATTAATGGAAAGAGCTATTTTTCCACCACTTACTGTGTTTGAAATATGTACCAAATTTGCAGTGTTCATAGGGAGAGCCATTTACCAATATACCGAGGAGACAGTGTTGCCAGACTTGGCTTTGACTTTAAATCTGGCTGGGTATGAATGCAAAAACATGCAATGATATTTGTGAGGGTGATATTGATTTGAGATTAGTATAAATCTTGTAATTATTTTGCATAACATAAAATAAACATTACAGCAGTGGTCGACAACCCTGATTCTACTAATTAGCAGCTCAATGAGATCTCTAGCTGTTGAGTGAGGTGTGTTTTGTTAGGGTTGGAGTGAAAGCTTACAAGACGGTAGATCTCCAGGAACAGGGTTTTGGACCACTGCATTACAATATTTATTAGTATATTTTTTTTTTTTGCAGGCCAGTAACATAATGATATGGGCATGCATGCAGTCTGTAGAAACAGAAGACTAAGGGCCATATTCAGAGATGACCAACTTAAGCCATGTGCTTAAGTGCCTCTCCTGCACGGATTTAACGCAGGATGAGATACACCGTATTCTAACCTGCGCTACATGGGTGCGTTTCTTCAGCTATCGCCATCGAGGAAAAGAAATTCCAAGGTTGAGTCTGGTTTTTGAACGAGCCCTGTTGGCTTGGTGTTTCGCTTCATTGTACTCGTGCTTCTTCACCTCCACCATTGCAGTAGCGAGCTGGCTACAAGCGCTCCGCTGAAACCTGATCCAACCCCACAGGCTCTGTAGCCACACCCACCCCTCCCCACACAGAAAAGTGTGTCACAGCCAGAAACGTTCCAAACCCAATTTAGAAGAAGAAATACAGGCAGTGGAGCGTGGATTCTGCAAATTTGTGCAAAAAGACAGTGATTGCCAATGCATCATAGATATGACTGAGCATGGCTATTTTATAATTCAAGATAAAAAAATTATATAAATATATAGATATTTTTTATTTTATATTTTCAAGGTAAAAATGCATAGTTATGACTAACTTTTCTTTATGGATAACAAAGGGAGCTGCATGTAGCGAAAGGCTTGTAACCTTGCCTCATTTTCCCCTCGTTTCCCTGATGGGAGATGGCAGTAGGCTGCCAGGTCCTCCTACACTTGGAGCTTCAGGAATTTTTACAAGGGTTCCCACTGCATTCCGGCGCAGAGCTACAGTACGCAGCTGTGACATTCTCTCAACCGCCACCGCGTGTAAAAAATTATCAGGAGCGCACGCTGCCGTGACATTTGCCGAACAGCTTGCGTTTCCTTATTTTGTCTGAATTGAAAGTCGATTTGTCGTCAGTTCCAAAGGGAAAACCTGTCCGGTGACAGGAAATCATAATACGTCCTTCACAGTGACAGAGGAGACCGTAAGTCTGAACACATGTGTGGGAGTTTCTCTGGACGGTCGTTGAGACACATCGTGATGAAGCACATGTTTTGGCTATCTTGAGATGCAAGGAAAGGTACCTAATTAGTCACGATAGAGGTACTGAGGAGACAGGCAGTACATATAGCAGACGTTAGACTAAATTTTTTATGGAGTTCTTTATTAAATGGACTACTTAGCTATGTCTGTACATTAAGCATAATTGAATGAGCTACCCTTAGATACCCTTTGGGTCATTTTGGTGTAGTATCTCAATACTCTGTCAATCAGATTGTACATTTAATTTAAAATATAAAAACAATTTATGTCTGTTAGTCATAATAAAAAGGTGAATATATAAGGCTGTGGAAAACAGTGTATTAAATAATTTAAGCAGACCCAAACAGTTATGGCCCTCTGAGCTCAGTCAGTTGGGCTGTTAAAATTCCGGCCTTGGTAATGTCTTTCACAGTAGGTTTGAGTGCATGAACAATGTAAGAGCATGGACTGCAAAAACCAAAAAATAAGTCAATCTTTACAAGCACTGTGTCTTATATTTATACTTAAGATCTTATTTCTAAAGAGGTGCGAATGAGGTGAAACAGTTTGATCCATTTCAGTTTGACTTTTTGAAAATAACATTTTAAGTTTCAGTAAAAGACACACTTGTTAAGACAGACCTTTTTTGCAGTGAGGCAGGAGAGGCAGCATGCCTTTTGGTGGTAAACAGATGGCGATGTCTCGCGTGTGCTTGTAAATGGAAGGGTCATCATTATACATCTGTTTTCATCATAGTGGTGGAACAAACTTCCAGCGGTGGTCAGGACAGCAGAATCATTGGCCATTAGTAGTAAAACCTACTAATAAGTAGAAAGAAAAAAGAAATAATTCCTATTAGCTAAACAGCCAAATAATAATCAACCCAGGAAAATAGGGCAAACTTGAAAACATGAGTGAGAGCACAAAACAAAGTCTCCCGAGTTCAATACTAGAGCTAACACGGGAAACTAGAAAAGAAAAGAACACCTTCGGCACGTAACACTAAGGCGGCCGGTAGAAGGTGAAACAAAAGTGAAACCACCAAAGAAAAACTGTCTCAGTGAGAACAGCATGGAAAAAATAGCACAGTGAAGCTAACAGGAAAATAATCCTATACCTGATTAATAAGCTAAGAAGCAAGTCCCTCGTGAACATAAAATGAGTTTAATATCACATGGTCGCTTGTACCTGGCTATACCTGGCTTAATGTAATACGGAATGACAAATAAGCACCGGGGAAGCGGAAGTGAAGAGCTTAAATACTCCGCAGGCCATAGCACAGGTGAAAAGAATAATAGGTGAGGTGAATCAAAACCCCGGAACAGAACGCAAAAAAAATCTGATAGATTCTCAACTGGAGGGAAAGGACGAGAACCACAGCGGAAAAGGAAAAAATAACCCATAAACCATGACAGCACGTACCTATTTTTGAGAGAGTATGGAATAATGTAGTCTGTATGTATTTATAAATTGTACTTTGGTTCTCGGTTAGCGTAGTTAACTTGCACTGGTGCTTTAGTGAAGCTGCATCTCTACTCGCTGCTCTGGGAATGTCGTTAGCCAGGTCTGCTCATATTAATCAGGAGAATGCACTTAGGTTTCTACTACATTTCAAGTCGCTCTGGATAAAAGCGCCTGCTAAATGAATTGAAAGTACTGTACTGTAAACCCCCCTGGTGTTCTGCATGGTATAGATCGTGCATTGACTCATGAGTGCTGTTGGACAGAATCCCCCGTTGATCGATCAGTGCAATTTCATTGTTGAATTGCAACCTGAAGTTGAGTGTGAATACTTACAGCTGTGCAGTGGTTGCTTCTAGTATTTAAACCCCAAGTGGCTGTGTTCATTTAACAAATTGACCAAAATTGGTAGTTTTCAATTAATGAATTGGCTTCCTTCACCTGAAATAGCAGGTGTTTCCAATGTAGAAGGTCAATGGCGACTGAGATGTCTGCCTGGACTAACTTTTTTCACCTTTAGTGTTAATGCCGTGCAAGTCTTCTCGCCTTTTCTACATAGAATTTCACATCCTCCAGGTGATGTGATGTTAGAGTTGGGTGTATCGTAAAACCAAGAAATTAATTATCATCCCCTGTAGGGACTTGAGTCTGGTCTTAATCTACAGTACAGGGGGCATTGAATAAAAGTAAAATAAATAGTATTTAAAAAAATATTTTCACTGCACTGTTATCTAAGACCAAGACACTTGTATTGTGTCAAAAATACTTTCAATACTTAAACTTCTTTTCTGTCGGATCTCTCAAGAAGGATGAAAGCCTGCCATCAGCACTTGTGAGGGCAATATGCCTAAACAAGCGAAAAATCTTTTAACCTCGCTGAGCGCCGATCTTTCCTAAAGGTAGTCCTTGATGTCCTACAGGTGGTCAGGGAGACGGAGATGGAGGGACTGCAGCCCGACACGGCGTACCTGGTGCAGGTGCAAGGCGTGGCATACTGGGGTCAGAAACGACTGAAGAGCAGCAGAGCACAACTCAGCTTCACCACGGTAACCACAGGTACCAACTCCTCTTCCTCCCCAAAGCACTCTATCCCCCTCGCTAAAAAACATGATTAAACCAGTCTGCTCTGAGACTGTGGAACATATGGACATTATAATGACAATTCAATTCAACTTTATTTATACCACATGGGGCAATTTAAAGAGCAAAAAACATTATGCTGATGGAAAAAACAAGAACAGAACAAGGCAACATTCAGTAGTAGCAGACACATACATCAGTACGGACAATGTCAAACATGTCATATAGTGGTCAAAAACTGCAAGAGTGCAGCTTGCTTCTCAGTCCATAATAATGTTAAAAGGGGACAATACAGTGTTTATTTAAAAGTCTGATTGCTTCTGGAACAAATGTGATTTGTTTTCTGTTTATTCCTACAGCGAGGTACCAGAAATAACAAGTGCAGGGAATCTACACAGATGCATGTAAGCTGCTAGTCAGCAGTGCAGCATAAAGAACAGGGCTTGTAGTTCAGGGATTGCAGGGTTGATTCCCAAGCGGGGCACTGCCGTTGTTCCCTTGAACAACAGTACTTAACCTGAATGGCTTCAATAAAAACCAAGCTGTATAAATGGACTGTATGTAAAGAATGTAAGCTGTGTAAGTCGCTCTGGATAAGTCTGCTAAATCTTTGAATGTTATGTAATGTAGATGGTCTTGTGTGAATTTGGTTGCATGTAGCTCTGAAACAAAAGCAGAGGCTATTCCAGGTAACGCTCTCCGTTTTGGCTGTCAGAATGGGAGTGGAGGCCGCGCACGTTCGCAGCGGTTCTGAATTTGGCACCTCCCTCAGCGGGATCGTGTTTTTGAAGCCTGAAAATAATTAGCCCCCTCTTTAGGTAGCAAGTGCCTGGGTTATATCAGTGCCCTTGATCAGACCTTATCTGGCCCAGATTGAATCAGACGGGTCATCGAAGGGGAGAAGACTGGGGACAGCCCAATTTACCCCCCCCCCAGAGAGTTCAGTTAGCCTGCACAGTTCACCCTCAACCAGACGTGGAATATCATTTGCAGGGGGAGGAGATAGTTTTTTTCTGTTGTTGTTGTTTCTGCTTTTAATTATGCCGCATAAATCCTGGACTAATTTAAGCCCAAACCATTTCCAGACACAAAGCCCTGTGCCTTTCTGAGAGCTGGAGGAGAAACCACCGAGCCCTCTACAGGCCTCATTCAGTGTCTCACTCCCAGGGCTAATTATCAACTCAATTATAAATGATAGATTGGTTATTTGAATAAACTTAGTTTCATGTCATTTTCCCTGCAATTCAGCTTTTTTTGTTAGTTTTTCTTGGCTGCGCCGTGTTTCTCTTCTTGCAGTTAGCGCATGCAGTTTCTAGATGGTGGTTTTGTAATGATCTTGGGTTGTTAAACCACACTGTATTGATATGTTTTATGTTGCTCTAAATAGGTGCAGAAAGGACCCAGCGCTGCTTGAGTGACAGGTCAGACTAAAAAAAGAAAAAATCGTGGAAACACATTTACTCCCCATTGTAGGCAAACTTTGTTTGGCCTGTTTTTAAGAGCTGGCCCTACGAAGAGACCCTAACCATTACATTTGTCTTTTTTAAAACACCTTGAAACTATTGCTCTACCAAGTTCATTCATTATCTTCTTCATCTACAGTTATCTTCGAAACGACTGAAAAAAAGTTTAGGTATTCAAATTTTTGGACATAATACAAGGGTCTTGGATGACAAAAAATTGTATTTATTTAAAAGATATTATACATTTTATTTTTATTGAACATCTCTTGTAGTGTAGGTTTCAGAATAGTAGAGTATATAGTTCTGGATTAAGAGCTATATAGAGAATATGGTTCTGGACCAGATATTTGTGTCCCCTACAGGGGACAATAATGAATTGCCGGGTCTCGGGAGGGTATTGTACATTGTGTTGTGGTCCCACCACTCATGTCTTACTGCAGTGGGACACGTTTAAGTCAGGATAAAGTGTATCACCCTAGAGTACAGCAATATTGCAGGATTAGGCTTCCCCAGCCCTTAGGCCTCCTGTAAGCACTGCTGCTCTGTACCATCCTTGAATGGCATTAAGATGAGAAATAAACAGTACTGAGGACTTCCTCTGATGGAAAACTCAACAGCCCTCTGCCACTCAAGATACCTTTCAGATTTAAAGACACGCAAGTCCGACAGAGTAGATTAAAGAACTGTACTAGACCTCGAATAATCAAAGTCACAGACAAATCCAAGAGTCAATTGTAGAAAAAAAGGTAATAAAGCAAAGTTTTTTCATTTTTACATTTAAAAAGTGTTTGTCATACTATGAAATGCCATATCAAGCTAGTAGTAGACGGGGATGACAAAAATGCATTAAATACATCTTTATATATACTACTCAAAAGAAGTTAAGGGTCAAAAATATTTGTGCATATAAATATAAGCTAACGAGCTAAAATGGTGATGACTAATGACAAAATTATTATTTCATGGCTCAAGAACAGAAAACACAAAACAAAAAAAAATAGTTTATTACCCTGATGAAAAAAAGTAATGCACCCCCCAAAATGATGATGTGATGATGAATGGAAAGTGCTCAGCCATTTTATTGCTAAAATTGGCATGCATGGAGTGACACTCATACAAAACACGTGCAAATGGTGCATGAGGTGTCACAGTGGGTGTTTTGAGGCAGTTTGTCAATTTAGTCTGACTAAATTCGTGCTTCAATTTCATGAAAAGGAAATCTGGGTTAACTTAAAAAGTTTCTAAAGATAAGTGCAATGAATGCATGTCCCATAATAACGTGATGTCTATAGTCCAAATGACAACCCAAAGGGGGATATATATATATTTTTTTTTAATCTTTTGAGTAAAAAAAACAAAGTACCGGCCAAAAGATGTATTTATGAACTGCAATCTGTCCCCATGGCCAATCAGGAAGTATCTTGGCCACAGTCAGCGGTGCCAGTGGCCAATCAGGAAGTGCATGTGCTATTTGCCCCTCTACCAGGGCCCTGGATTGGCCAGTCAGCTGTTCCTGTGGCCAATCAGGAAAGAGTGGCTTATACTTTCTCCCCTCCCAGCAGGGTCCCCGATTGGCTACAGTCAGTAGTGCCTGCAGCAAATCAGGAAACGCTTGTGCCTTCTTCTCCCCTCTGACAGGATCCCGGGGGGTGTCCGATCCTGGCTTAGTCAAGGAGGAGGTGTCTAATGAGCTTCCCTTCTCCCTCTCCACTCCCCCCACCTTACGGCTGGAGGCAGCCTCCCCCCACTTCCACAACAACCAGCTCCAGGTCAAGGTTTTCTGGAAGAAACGTCTTCAAGGCAAGTCTCAGTCTCAATCAGTCTAGGGCCTGTATTCATACAGCATCCGAGAGTGCTGATCTGTGATCAGTTTTGCATTTTGGCTCATAATGGATAAGGTTAGGCTAAAGACAGCAGAATCCTGATCATAGGTGAGCGCTCACACTCAGGTTTTTTATTCATACTGGTCCTGGAGCCTGTATTATGAAGCAGGATTACTGACTTAGCTGGATAACTACTCTGAGTAAAACCCAGAACCCTCCCAAATCTGGATCATGGACTGAAGTAAAAAGAGCTGTCCCAGGTTTTACTCAGTGCAGTTATCCAGCTAACTCAGTACATCCTGCTTCATGATACAGGACCCATATCTTTATATTTGTTTATTGCTGTTTATAAACAAGTTGTCATATAAAACTTCACAGTGGAAATCTTCCAGGGATAATAACATTTAAAAAACAACAGAAAATTGTGTGGAAAACTGTAAAATAATTTTCCTCTGACTACATTGACAAGGTGGGTGGCGGTGAATGGTTAGGGAACTGGGCTTGTAGCTGAAAGGTTGCAGGTTTGATTCCCAGGTAGGACAGTGCCATTGTGCCCTTGGCAAAGCGCTTCAGTAAAATATCCAGCTGTATAAATGGGTTTCCTATGTCAAAGAAATGAGAATGTTGTGTAAGTCACTCTGGATAAGAGTATCTCCTAAAATGCCTGTAGTGTGATGTAAAGGGAGGCTCAGGCCAGCTCTGCGTGCTGTTTGCAGGAATGGTGCTGATGATTAATCGGTCCAATCACGGACGTGATGGAATTCCAGAACACAGAACGGAACAGTCTTCCCTCCTTTCATATTATTATTATTTCTTTATTTAGAGAGGGTAACAGATAGAGACGGGATCACAGCTCAGAGTGCCATGGCTGGGGATTGAACCCTCCGCCCACATATCTCATCCACAGTAAAGTCTGGAGGTTTAAGAGGCTCTCGAGGTTTAAGAGGCCAGTAGAGGGCCTTCAGTCAGTTTTCACACGGGACAGCAGAACCGGGGGGGGGGGCAGTACTGGGCAGCATCCTCTTGCATTAGTGAATAAACCCTACCCCCCCCCAAACTCCTACTTCCAGTCCAGGTGTATCTCATTACAGAACAGATCAGAGTCTCGCATTGCCATAAATCCTGCAGTGGATCCATCGGGCCTGTGCTGACAGCCACTCTCACCGCGGAGCATCTGCGCGACTCGTATCGTCACGCTCCGAGGAGAAATAGCACACACAGCTCTCCAGCACTGGCACTGACACAAGGACAGCAGCGAAGCGTTTTACACAACTTTCCAGTGTTTTTAATAAATTAACACGCGCGCGCACAAAAATAAAATGAAATACTGCGTAAGCTGTTTCCCAAAATATCTTGGCGACATAATGGTAGTGAGGGAAGGGATTCTATTTAGACCGCAGAAGAGCACGAGTACTGAGCTCTGATTTACTGTTATCTCTCCGAGAAAGAATGAGAAAAGCCATGAGAACACATTTAATAATATCAGTATGTGTTATAGATAGAAAGCAGATGTTCGTGGGGAAAGATCTGTGGGACTAAGACAACCTGGAACTCTGTGGGAGATGTATTTAGTGAAAGATGTAGCGTTGCTTGGATACGGGTCAGGAAGAGAAGAGAGGAGAGAGAGAGAGAGAGAGAGAGAGAGAGAGAGAGAGAGAGAAAGAGAGGGGTCCTTTGAAAAGCGCTGGTGGAGTTTGAGGGACATAGCTTCAGAAACCGTCAAGCGATGTGCAGAAACTGTTAATTAAATGTGAATATTCTGAGATAGAGCTACATACTGTTGCATTTCATTTTTAAATAGTTACTTTTCTCTTTTTTTCCTGAACAGACACCCTGAAAGATTCTACAGGATACCTACTGAGGTGGCATCCAGCAGTGTGCGCTAATAACGTCACAAAGACTGAGAAAACAGCCACTGTGCAGGTAGGGTCCTTCAGCCTACTGTTATATCTGTGCAGGTAGGGTCCTTCAGCCTGCTGTATTATCTGTGCAGGTAGGGTCCTTCAGCCTGCCGTATTATCTGTGCAGGTAGGGTCCTTCAGCCTGCTGTATTATCTGTGCAGGTAGGGTCCTTCAGCCTGCCGTATTATCTGTGCAGGTAGGGTCCTTCAGCCTGCTGTATTATCTGTGCAGGTAGGGTCCTTCAGCCTGCCGTATTATCTGTGCAGGTAGGGTCCTTCAGCCTGCTGTATTATCTGTGCAGGTAGGGTCCTTCAGCCTGCTGTTTTATCTGTGCAGGTAGGGTCCTTCAGCCTGCTGTATTATCTGTGCAGGTAGGGTCCTTCAGCCTGCCGTATTATCTGTGCAGGTGGGTCCTTCAGCCTGCCGTATTATCTGTGCAGGTAGGGTCCTTCAGCCTGCTGTATTATCTGTGCAGGTAGGGTCCTTCAGCCTGCTGTATTATCTGTGCAGGTAGGGTCCTTCAGCCTGCTGTATTATCTGTGCAGGTAGGGTCCTTCAGCCTGCCGTATTATCTGTGCAGGTAGGGTCCTTCAGCCTGCTGTTATATCTGTGCAGGTAGGGTCCTTCAGCCTGCCGTATTATCTGTGCAGGTAGGGTCCTTCAGCCTGCCGTATTATCTGTGCAGGTAGGGTCCTTCAGCCTGCCGTATTATCTGTGCAGGTAGGGTCCTTCAGCCTGCTGTTGTATCTGTGAAGGTAGGGTCCTTCAGCCTGCCGTATTATCTGTGCAGGTAGGGTCCTTCAGCCTGCTGTTATATCTGTGCAGGTAGGGTCCTTCAGCCTGCCGTATTATCTGTGCAGGTAGGGTCCTTCAGCCTGCTGTTATATCTGTGCAGGTAGGGTCCTTCAGCCTGCCGTATTATCTGTGCAGGTAGGGTCCTTCAGCCTGCCGTATTATCTGTGCAGGTAGGGTCCTTCAGCCTGCCGTATTATCTGTGTAGTCCATAGAGCCACAGCAAAAATCATACCAGAATATTCAGATTTCCAAACAGTGCAGTCTGAAATATAACAAAACGTTTAAAGGGTTATAACTGCATCAGGTTTCTGCAATGTATATTTTATTAAATGTAGTAAAAATGTACTTGAAAATGTGGAATTCTATGTGGAATTCCAATGATCGTGGTCTCCAGTTGTGTGTTAGAGTCAAAATTAGTCGGATGGATCCTGCTGTAATTTAGGGAATATGAGCCTGGCTGTTTGAACAGCAGTTTGGGTTTGGACTTTGCCAGTAGCCAGAAAGAAACTGTAGATTGTTTAATAAACATAGGAATGTGCCTATCACATTTAATTTACAACAGAGCCCTTCGGAAGATGATACGTTAGAGCGAGTGCGTGGCACATTTTAAAAAAGGGGGTCGTTGCATGTTCCGCCCAGGGAAGCATCTTGATCCAGCAGAGTCCACTCAGGTTAAGGAACTGCAAGCTTTACAATGCAGGGTGACAAACCAAGTGCAATAATCACAGTTTCCAAGTCTTAGATCACTCCACACAGTGTACTGGTGCTGGGGGTATTAAGCCCCTCTCAATATATACCAAGCGCCTACTAATGTGTAGGGAGATATTATTCAAATCCTCAGTCTGACAGCAGCTGTAACACTATCGTAATACAGGGAATGAAATGGAGATGTTAGAAATGATAACTGCCTATTAATGATCTCCAAGTTGTGAAACGTGAAGCCGACATTTGGTGAGCAAGCACCGTTCCACCAGACAAAAGCCTTTTTTGTTCCATTTTTACGAAATACATAATTTTGACAGGAAAGGGTATCGCAGCCAAAGCACGCAGTGTTTCCTGCGACAGTTTGTCACTAGCTGGCTGTGGGGCTGCTGAATGTGTGTGAGAGGCATAACCTGTCTGTGTCTGACAAACACACTCTGCTGTCTGATTTTTCATTCTTCTAGATGAGTCTTTCTCAGATTCACTTTCACTTTGATTATTCTTGTTTTTCTTTGCGCTCATCTATCTCAATCATTTGCTTTACCCTGATCTTTAATCTCATCATCTTTTATCATCTTTTTCCCAGCATTTTTCTCCCCATCAGTTATTGATCCCCCCCTCTCTTCTCCCAAAGGGAACCCACTTTGTCATCACGGGTCTGCTGTTCGCCTGTAAGTACAGGGTTGCCGTGGTGCCCTTGTCTGGACAGGGTCAGCGGTCAGAGGCTGTGACCTCCGTGACTACCCCACAGTGCTCTTCTCTGAAAGGTCGGGGATTTAAATCCTTGTCCTGTGCCAAGGAAGGTAAGGAGAGAACCCCCCCCCCCCACCTCCCCCGAAACTGAACACAGAGTGTGACAAATGAGTGTGTAACCCCCTGATATCTCGGTTCATTAAGAGCATTATTATTTACTCTGCGGTGTACAGATCTGTGTGATTGACAGCTCAACAGCCTGCTGTGAAAGGAGCATCTCAATCAGTCACATAAGTGTTTTGTCATTTTGCATTCCCAATCGAACAATACTCAGTCATATTCAATACTCAGCCATACTCAATACTCAGTTATACTCAGTGCTCAGCCATACTCAATACTCAGTCATACTCAATGCTCAGTTATACTCAGTGCTCAGCCATACTCAATACTCAGTCATACTCAATGCTCAGTTATACTCAATGCTCAGCCATACTCAATACTCAGTCATACTCAGTACTCAGTCATACTCAATGCTCAGTTATACTCAATGCTCAGCCATACTCAATACTCAGTCATACTCAGTACTCTGTCTTACTCAATACTCAGCCATTTTTCGGAGAACAGTACAAATCCAATGTATGGTTCCTTTTTCCCTGTCCCAGGGCGCCACCTGCTGGCCAGAAAGGCGCAACTGCGCCCGGAGAGGCTGACGGCAGGCTTTCGCACAGTGAACGGGACCCTGCAGGGGGAGTTCAGTTGGCAGGTGTCCCGGGTCGTCCCAGGGCAGAGCCCGATCGCTGGGTTCCAGTTCTCCTGGGCACAGATGACCGGTGTCAGCGGTACCGGTGGGGTCTCGGACACACTCATCTCCCAGACTCAGATCCTGGCCCCGGTGAGGCCCATCCCTCAGCAAACACAGGAGGCTGGCCTTTATCCGGCCGAGCTATGCTAAAGCACGCTCTGTAGCTATGCTAATGCCCGGTTTGCAGTTAAGCTAATGCACGCTTTGCAGCGGGGCTAATGCTATTGCACACTTTGAAGCACAGCTAATGCATGCTTTGTGGCTATACTAATTCACACTTTGCAGCAGGGCTAATCAGCTGGTGAGCTCAGGGCCAAATGCAGTGTGCCATAGATACACTTTTGGCCCGTTGTTCATTAAGAAGAAAAAAAGTATCAGTATATTCAGATGCATGAAAAATTGTGAGTTTAGGAGTCCAAATGTCATGTGTAAGCTTAGCATCATATACTTACACTAATGACAGTAATAATTGATAGCTATGCAAATTTTAATAGTTGTTTTATAACTAGTGCGTGGTACAAGAACTAGAAAGCACACCCAAGTTGGAATTAGGTGCTGAATAACAGTTCATTCTTGAACAAAACCAAAGAAAGGTACACACTCCTCTAGTCTAACTATACCTTTTATATTACCAGTGTTTCACCATTACCTGTTTTCATTGGGGTATGATAATGTATATCATGTGGAAAATGGTTGGACCATTTATACCATTTTTAATCTGGAAATAGAAGATGAAGAAGATGAAGATAGGTTATATGTTGCACAGTGGCATTTAAAATGGAACATCTGTGTGTCATGCATTCAACATGTTTGGAAGTCAATTCCATTACAATTCAGTCAGTTCAGGAAATTGACAAAAAATTTAAATTAAATTAAATTCAAGAATTGAAAAAAATGCCTGTAATGTTCTGTATGGAATTTATTTCAAATTCCGAATTTCCAGAACATTCCCTGAATTGACCTTAATCTGAAATGGAATCGTTCCCTAGTCATGGTGTTTAGTAAATTACAATATTTGTACTGTCTAGTCACGCCAAAGGACAACATTTCCACTGTATTTGGATGATAAAGTTCTGTTATGTTGACCCAAACCCCCCTGCCTCTCACCTCAGATGGCAGAGCGGTTGTTGCGAAATTGGACCCGGGTTGAACGGATGTGATCTTAGCCTCTCAGTGATTTACACAAGGCAGTTAAACCTGCAGGACCTAATTGATCCAAAAAGGAACATGAGCTTGTTTGTCATTTTAGGTCAAATGCAATTCAAAATATAGTAGGGACCTACATTTCCTGTATTATGTATTACATATTATACACATTACATATTATATGGAAACAGTATTTCAGACTTCACCTTTGGGAGCTATGTTTTTTTCAATCAAATCTTTTAGTCTGAGCAATGACACAATAAGTAACACACTTTGTTCGAATAAACTTCAGTACACTAAGAATGTGCTTAATATGATCTTCAGTACAGTGAGGCTGTGTTTAATATGATCTTCAGTACAGTAAGACTATGTTTAATATGATCTTCAGTACAGTAAGAATGTGTGCTTAATATGATCTTCAGTACACTAATAATGTGCTTAATATGATCTTCAGTACAGTAAGAATGTGCTTAATATGATCTTCAGTACACTAAGAATGTGCTTAATATGATCTTCAGTACAGTAAGAATGTGCTTAATATGATCTTCAGTACACTAAGAATGTGCTTAATATGATCTTCAGTACAGTAAGAATGTGCTTAATATGATCTTCAGTACACTAAGAATGTGTGCTTAATATGGTCTTCAGTACAGTAAGAATGTGCTTAATATGATCTTCAGTACACTAAGAATGTGCTTAATATGATCTTCAGTACAGTAAGAATGTGCTTAATATGATCTTCAGTACAGTAAGAATGTGCTTAATATGATCTTCAGTACACTAAGAATGTGTGCTTAATATGGTCTTCAGTACAGTAAGAATGTGCTTAATATGATCTTCAGTACACTAAGAATGTGCTTAATATGATCTTCAGTACACTAAGAATGTGCTTAATATGATCTTCAGTACAGTAAGAATGTGTGCTTAATATGGTCTACAGTAAACTAAGAATGTGTGCTTAATATGGTCTTCAGTACACTAGGAATGTGCTTAATATGATCTTCAGTACACTAAGAATGTGCTTAATATGTCTTCAGTACACTAAGAATGTGCTTAATATGATCTTCAGTACAGTAAGAATGTGTGCTTAATATGGTCTACAGTAAACTAAGAATGTGTGCTTAATATGGTCTTCAGTACACTAAGAATGTGTGCTTAATATGGTCTTCAGTACACTAAGAATGTGCTTAATATGATCTTCAGTACACTAAGAATGTGCTTAATATGATCTTCAGTACAGTAAGAATGTGTTTCCCTTTGGACCCACTGTATTTGCCTTTATGCCCCAGAACCAGCATTCCCTCACAGTGGATCACCTGCAGCCAGAGAGTGTATACAAGGTGCAGGTCCAGGCGCTGTCAGCAAGGGGCAGCGGTCCCTCCGTGGCAAGGACGCTGCACACGCCCCAACTCAACAGCACGCTGCTATGAGGTAAAGCAGTATAAATAACCCTGTCCCCAAAGTGTCAGGCAGTATGTCTACACTACATTTACATGTGATTATCTCATAAAGTAAAGAGTTGAGCTTACCCGCATGTCTTAAGTCTAACATGTGTATTTAAAAAAATAATATCTCTGGCTGTATGAACATTTTGGCAACTCCAAAAGTTATGCTGATGTGCATAATTCAGAATAAATGACTTTTATAACGAGGGCAGTAAGTTGTGTGGCTATTTTATTAGGCAATTCACAGAAAACTATGCCGTGTTATCGTAATAAGAGCCACCTTGTTAAATTGACATTAGGCAAGCCTCACTCGGCACCCCCTTATAATACGATGAGCCTGACCATGTCAACACTGATGTGATGAGAGTCTTAACCTTGCTAATAAACCAATGGTCATTAACTACTTCTGAATAATCATGATCTTATCTCTGTAAAAAAAAATACGTAAAAAACAGCAGCAATCTTGCCAGTTAAAAACCATTTAATGAAGGGGGAAACACTATGAATCCTGTTATTTAGCTGTGTAAGTCCTGTTATTTAACTGTACAAATCCTGTTATTTTATGGTCTGACTGTTAAATAATGAGTTATTGCTATTATTGTACTTAACTTTGACAGTGTTTTGAGAAAGAAAAAAAAGTGAAATCCTGTAACAGTTTTTTTACAGTGTACTGTAAAAAAAAACTGTATTTTTATGGTAAAATCTTTGTCAAATTTTTCAAAACACTGACAAAGTCATGTTGAATAATTCATTATTTAACAGCCATCCCCTAAAATAAACAGGATTTATAATTTTTTTCCATTCATTAAATGTTTTGTTCACTGGCAACATTGAAGATATTTTTAACAGTTTTTAACAAGCCTTCTTCAAGCCAACTGAAAAACTGACCAATAACAACATTGGCTAAAACTTGCTAAAGCCAATCAAATTGCAGTACATCAATCTCCTGTACTATTGCTCTTTTTTCCAGAGGCTCCAGAAATAAAGTGCCTGGAGTTGAGACCAGACTAACTTGAGAGGCAGGCAAATATTTTTTTAGCACTAAGTTTTTTGATTTCTCTTTTTCAGGCATTTGCACCAGTGTTTCTTATTCAGATACTCCCCACAAAGCCCATCACAACAACAATAACATCTGTTTTAAAAAGACTGTAATTTAAACAATGACTGTAATTAAGCCAACATGTGTATCATCTTACTAACGTCAACATTGCATGATATTAATGAACAAATAACAATACATTTTAAAATTATAAAACATAGTTTATAAATTCTGTCAATTTATTGTATTTTAAATGTTTTAAAAGTTTAATTTTGTATCACATAGTTTTTGTATCACAATTGTAAAAATATATAGCACTGTTGTATGTAGTAGTACCATTATATTTTCCTTTGATCAGTGTTCCAAATGCAGTTGAGCTATGCTTCATTCAAATGTTAAATACTTTTTTGCAGTTTCCTTTTAAAGAAATATGCCCACCTAGAGTTGGTATTTGCCTTTACAAATATGACCCTCTTCCTGTGTTTTTTTTTTTGGGGGGATTTATGAAGACACTACTCCATAAATTACTTAAAAATTCAGACAGCCTGCGGTCAGTCTATGACTGAGTTTGAATTAACCTGTAAAATGTTCCTTCCATGCATCTCTGCTGGTTTATTTATTGTGTTGTAATTAAATGGTGTAATAAACATGTAATAAACGTGTAATAAATGTACGGTGTTTGCATGTCACAGTAGACATGAGTGGCAGCAAGTTTTAGGACTGAACAGAAGTGCTGTGCTTTTTTTGTGGTTTCTGTGCAACTGCTGCATACTGAACCAAACCACACGGAGGAGGGAATCACACAAGTTCACAAAACACTGGATTGAAGCTGTGTGAAATATTGCACTCTATGAAGTCATACTCAACACTGTGATAACAGCTACAAAATAAATCCCTCTACAGTACAATGTGTGTCTCTCAAAGATCTGATCCAGTCCAAAACAATGCAGATTCGTTTGCCATATATTGTCCTCTTGCTCATGTTTTTTTGTATAATAGCATACTTTCTTTTGTAAATATTGCATTGCCTATGTGTATACTATTGTACGTCATTATTACCATGAATAAAGTCAAACTAAACTGAAACACAATAGTCTGTTTTGAGCCACAAGACATACATTCTCAGGGTAAGGAAATAATAAATGTCATTTAAAAATTTTAATTTTTACTGAACAGCCAAAATATCGTGTTAGATTGCAAACATGATTAACTTTCAGTTAACTTTACAGTACTGTACTGTTTCAGACACTTTTACACACAATTATGCACGCATGGGATACTGTTTTGTGCACACAACTCAAGGGTCATGTTGGAACAATTGATATTTACACATCCATCCACTAGAGGGCGAAAACACCTAGGGCTTTGAAGGGTTATGACGCCATTTGAAAGCGACAGCTTTGATGGAAGACAAATCGACGTAGTTCTCGTCAGACGGATTGTTTTGCCACAACAGACTGTTGAATACCGTGGTTCACGTTTATGTGCAATTATGGCAGGGTTTTGGTAATGTATCTGAATCACTTTGTTCTCATTTTGGTCACGTTAGAGGATACATTGAAATGCTTGCTTGCGGATTTTGGTCACCGCTTCGAGAACAAGCTTATATAAACACGTAGCTAACTATACCTAGCAAATTAGCTAGCTAGCACCAAGTCGTATCCAATTGAACTCCTGAAAGTTGGTTCTTTCTGTGTAATCGCAGTCCTGTCTTTTCAATTCATATAACGTTAAGTGTATTAGTTCGCTATAAAATGTGACTAAATCACGGGTATAACTGCTTTGTGTTTCTGGTTTTTGCTAATTTGGCTAGCAAGCTAGCTGTCATGTAACGATGACCAAACTGGTGGCTTTTACTAGACTTGTGTCAATGACAGATTTAGGATAGTTCACAAAACGGTTAGCTAAACGTGTTAGCTGGCTAACTACACCAACGTCGGTTGGAATGCATGCAGTTTACTTGCTAACTAGAACTAGATGATAACGTTGCAGATACTAAACATAGCATAGCTACCTACCTGTGCAGTATGGAAGTTCAGGCGTTTATTACACTGTAACGTTACCTGTAAATTAATTGTAAGCACATGAACGTATTCTTAAATTGTTTTTCATTTCACCGCTTGTCCTCAGCTCTCTCCCTGGATCATAATGTACCATCTTCATCCGAAAAGATCAGTGAATGTTACGACCCTTGCCGTTCCTTTTTGTACTTGGCCCGGGGTAAGCGTTCGGGAAAGTCGCTGCAAACGCAGCCCACCTCACTGCCGCAAGAAGCGAACCATCACGACCGCAGCACTGAGAATCTTGCGAGAGAGGACAGCACTACAGTTAGAGGTCAGATTTGCAATCAAGAAGAGTTCAAATGCCAGTCGCAAATATCGGTGGTCCACTGTTGTGCGACATGGGACTGTCAGCCACCAACTAGCATATTCCAACCTCAAAGAGAACCTTGCTCAGAGTCTGGTTAAGTCAGGGGCCTTCACCTCGCAGTCATACAAGCTTCTGCCTCAGAAAACTACTGTCAAAGCCAATGGACTACTGACTGACAACAACAATCTCTGTGACACCCCAGCCGGGGCAACTAGAAAACAGAATAAGCTGACAAAAATAGGAGCTTCCACTGACCCAAATCGCCCAGAACTGAAAAAGAGGTCGGGGCCTAGCGACAACAAAGCGACGGTTTCTCTCCTGTTGATGCGGTATTCGTTTGATGTCCAGAATCGGTGCAGAGTCTGGAAGTCTCATATCGGGAGCCTAGGGAACGAGAGAAAGGCCAAGAACCTCTCCAGGATCTCCACCCTCAGGGGCCGGAAGCTGAAAGCGGAGGTGCTGGGATACTTGTCCAGTCTGAGCACCGAATCCAAAGAGCTGATCAGGGAGGTTAATGGGGAAGACCTGCTGAGGCTGAAGAGGAAGAGCCAAAAGGGGGAGGAGAGGGATGGGGTAGAGCCGGCCCGGGGAATCATGGTGCACGACGGCTCTGTACCTGAAACGTCGCCAGCGGGACACGGGCGCACCTCGAGCAGGAAGCGGACGCCCAAGGCCTGCGACTGCTGCGGGCCCAACTGCAGGCCCCAGCCCCCGCACGCCAAGGCCCCGGCGCTAGACAAGCCTGGGAGGAGGGGCCGCAGGAAGAAGATTCCGGAGGCGGAGCCAGCGATGACGCACACGCCGCCCACGCCTGTCGATGACTCCGCCCTCCTCAACGGCGCCCCCACTGAATCCGAGGGCGACCCGCAGCACGGCGTCGACATGGAAGTGGAGTCGCCGGTGACGGAGGTGGCGTCATCGGAGGAAGTGCCTGTTTTGGAAGCGCCCGAATTGGAGGTGCCTGTGCTAGAGTCGCCCCAATTGGAGGTTCCAGAGTCCTGCCCCAGCCAGTGGGCCAACCCACTCCTGGACCATCGCTATTGCAAGACTGAGGATGGGGACTCTTCCACAGAGAGGGAGGAGCCTAAAAACCTACTACTGACCACAGAAATGAATGACGAGGACCTAACAGAACTTATTCACGGTATTTGTTTTTAGTTATGCAGGCATGGGTGTAATGCTATATTAGAAATACTCCAACAGTTTTACCAACAGTGACGGTTCCTGCAGATTATTTACAATTTTAAAACAATTGTCCATTTTCGCCATTATCTTTCTTATGATTGTTCATTTTGGATAATAACATATTTTTCTTAATTGTACAGGCATCTAAAGAGTTAAGTTGTTTGAAGCATGTATTTGACCTACTAGGTTTGCTATTACTTACAGATAGCACGTGATTCCTGTTTCAGAGGTGCTGAAATGGTGTCTCCGGAAGTTTTTGTATGTCCATTATTTCTGTACACCTTTTTTTCCCAGAATTCCTGGAGCACTTCTATGAGAAGTATGGGAGTTTTATCCCACTTTGTGAGGTCGATGTTGTTGAGCACCTTAACAAGAAGTTGAACTCTGACCTCACCAACAGGCAAGTAGGCTGGGTCATGATTTGGGCTTCATTTAAACTGTCTGTCTTTATGTCAAAGGGGTGCAGAATTGAACCATCACAGTTTGAATGCATCAGGTATAAATAGCTTGCACTTTGGTGGTCAGCCAATTTCATTGGACTAAGTCTGTTGCATAACATCTCCTTGCCTTCTTATTGGCCCAAAGACCTCACATCTAATCATTATGGAGACACATAATGCTAAGATTTCACACAGTGGTCATTCTGTTGTGGCCAAAAAACAGATGTCCTTTTAATTACATGCCAATCAAAGTAAAGGTGACAGCATTGAAGGCCAAGGAGATTCCCCATTGTAGTATTTATTAAGAGAATGTTGTGCAGGGTACAGCATTGCCCACAAGTGCCCCACATTCTGAATATCAGGGCACTGATGTCCATGGCAACCTTTAAACTACTTTGGGTTGTAGACATATTCAGAAACAAACAGCTGGTAAAACTAACAACTGGTGGTCCTCCTCTGTCCTAGTGGTGTGTCGTTTGTGAACGATTCGTTCCTTTTGAATGAATCTGTTTGGTGAACGAAAGGAACTGACTCGCCTCCATGTACGGATTTGTTCTTTTCGTTCACTGGGCTCGGATTCTCCAGAATGAGTTAAAGGCACAATACGCAGTTGCTGCAGATCCCCTTAATGTCTTCGTATTGCACTGACGAACACTTGCCTGAGTGAAATTATCATCAAAAGCACCCAACAGTTGCATCTGAGAAATGCATATATAGGCGGCTAGTTCTTCTCTTTGCGTGAAGTAAATAAAACGTTAAGGAAAGAGTAGGTCTAGCCTATAGGCTGTCTATGCATGTCTCAACTTGAACAATGAAACCACAGTCATTATATTCCTATATGAAATCATATTAGTTTATAAACTTATCACCACGTTGTTGATAATTCAAGAGGTCAACATTGTTTTAACATTGGTGTAGCTAGCTTGCTGAACAATGTAGCGTCCACGGCGATGATGCAGGAGACCGTCGCAATGCAACTTAAATTTATAAATGTTTATTATTTTTTATTTGGAGATGTTCCTTGTGATCTGAGACATTAACCGTGAAGGCGTTTATTTGCTTTTATTTATAGGCAGTCTGGGGTTACCAAATAAATATTATCATTGTTGTTGATCTTAACCTTGTATCATGTGAGTAAACAGTGATAACTGACCTGGCAAAGAACACTCCCAGACCAGAGATGGTTTACGTGAAACATCGCTAAGGCACTAATGATGTCGGCAAACCAAACCAACCTAGAACAATGATGCTGTCGTGAATATATTTACCTGAGGGGTACCTCTGTCACTCAGTTTGCATCCTGGTTTCACCTGTTATTTTTTCCTCTCCCAATATCAGGAAGACCTTCATCTTCTCAGAAGTGACAAAGTACCGGGCCGGATTAGCCAGCGCTCCTATGCACTATTTCAAAGTGGCCTACAACAAGCACACACTCACCCTGGAGGACCTCTCCACCCTGGATGACCAAAACTGGGTCAATGACCAGGTGGGCCTCCTCAAGCACTGGTCACATGATTGTGTGCCACAACCAATCAGAAACAGACATCAGTTTGTTTGAGTTTTTTCCATCTTTGCATTATCAATAATTTGGTAATCATGTAAAGAAAAATGTATAAAAAATAATAATACTTATTTTTTTTTTAAAAGTGAAGATTCAGACAAAGGTTATTGCGTTTGTGCCACCATACAACTGAATTTGAAATTTGTTAATCTTAATTTGTATTTTATAATTAGAAATTGTATATAAAGTTTTGAAATTGAATTTGATTGCACTGAATTTGCATTTCATAATTAAATTTTTTTGTTAAAACTGAATGATATGATTTGAATCTGAATTTCAGTATTGAGTTTCAGTTAAAAGCTGAATTCAAGCTCAAGTCAACCTTTCAAAAAGCTACGATTTCAAATCTGCTGGAGCGTGTCACTCACTTTCATTGGGTTCTGTGTTCTGTCAAACTCCGCCAGCTGTGTATGTAGTGATTACATAGCTAATTATCTAAATGTTATTGGGACAAATTATTGTCATACTGATGATAGCTAATGTAAAACAGTCATCAGAACTACTGCATCGATATTTTATATATCATAGCTGTAAGGTAGCTAGCTCTCTAGACTAGGGGCATGTACTACGAAGCAGGATTACTGAGTTAGCTGGATGACTGCACTGTGTGTTAGGGTTTAGGAGAGATTAGGTTTAGGGTTAATTTTAGTTTTTATTTAAAAATTTTTACCTCCACCAACAGAGTTGGACGGGTGTTATGTTTTCGCCCCCATTTGTCTGTTTTTTAGCAGGATATCTTAAAAAGCTATGAACCAATTTGCAAAGACATTGGTGGAAAGGTTAGTCATGAGCCAAGGAAGAGCTGATTAACTTTTCATGCTAATTGGCCAAAAGGGGGCGTGGCAGCAGGCGTGCCCTATCCCAAAAAGGCGCATAACTTCCGAATGGATTCACGTAACACCACAAAACTTTGAGGAACAGTTTGTCGTGGGCCGAGAAAGAGCTGATTAACTTCTCACAGCAATTGGCCAAAAGGCGGTGTAGCAGTGGACGTCTTCTGAATTGCAACACGTTATGGACAAGCTACGCCTTGGCGGAGGTTTGCGCTCTACTGAGCGCATTTTTTATAGTTTATTTATGTTTTACATTTTTACAATACATTTTTTTAAATAATTTGTTTACAATTTAAAAAAAAAAAATTTTTTAAATACATTTTTATTTATGTAGGTTTAAGTTTTTACGGTTACATTTAGGGTTAGGATTACAGTTAGAAAAACAGCAAATCTTCCATTTTTTAATACATATTATATAGCCTTATTTTTTTTTTAAATTCAGTGTAATACTGATTTTATAATGGATGACTTCAAAAACATTTCCTTGTATTTTCTAATTCAACTGATGAAATACAGATTCAGATTTACTAAATTCAGATTCAGTTATCTGGTGGCACAAGATTTACACCATAGTTTTTGTCATAGAAAGTGAATATACCGTAATGTTCAGGTTATATAAATGTGTTTCTTGTGAATTTCTTTTCAGGTGATAAATATGTATGGTGAATTAATTGTGGAGGCTGCAAACCATAAGGTAAGAGAAAAGGTCAGGAGTGTAAACATTGATTTGAAAAATAGGCTGTTTGAGGCACACTTACAGTGCACTCCAAAAGTATTAGGACAGTGACACATTTTTTGTTGTTTTTGAGGGTTTTTACATCCATATCGGGTGAACCATGTAGCAATTGTAGCCATTTTTACACAGTCCCCCCCATTTTAGGGTGCCAAAAGTAATTGGACAAGTTAACATAAACTTAAATAAAGTCATCAATTAACATTTGGTTGCATATGCTAATTAACATTTGGTTGCCATGACTTTCTGATTGTGACCTAACAACATCAAAAGACTCTTGATATCTTATTTTCAGGTACTCTTACAAGTGATCCTATAACCTCTCTGCATTTGAATGGATCTCTATGGATGTTGGGGGATAGGACTAGATTAAGCTGTAAATTACACGGAAATAGTATGGAACACATGGTTGGCTAAATGGCTGGAAGTCATCAAGGGTCTGCGGTATCAAATGAGCATCAAACCATCACTCTGCTGCCAGATATGCAGTAGATATGGATGGATCACTTTAAGGGTTATTTCTCATGACAAATTTTTCTATTGAACTGGAAAAATTTATCTGGACAAACGACCCTTAAAGTGATGTAATAAAAGAAGATAAGAAAGGCATAAATGTGAATGTGGATGTTGTGTGATTGAATGTGGATGTTGTGTGAATGAATGCACATCTCATTTTTCTTCTTCTGCAGGTTCATTTCTTCAACAGCTTCTTTCACAGGCAGCTTGTAGCCAAGGGATATGAAGGAGTGAAGAGGTGGACCAAAAAGGTAAAGTCATGTGAGGTCGTGTGAGGTCAGGGAAGGTCATTTCTCACAATCAGGGCTGGGCTCAGTTCCGTTTCAGATCAGTCAATTCAGGAAATCAGCTGAAATTCTGTTCATTGGTTGAAAAAAGTGCCCATACCATAATGTTCTGTGAGGCTTTTTCAGATGATAAATTCCTGTTCATTTCCTGAAATTCCTAAATGGAAATAGTTACTTTTGCCTGCTGTCAGAAGTGACTAAATTATGCTAGAATGTTTATCACGGTTTATAACGGTCTTTGAACGGTCTTTGAACAGTCTTTTTGGTAGAATGAGGTGGTTCTAT
Source organism: Ilyophis sp. 1 JC-2022 (assembly GCA_022702515.1). Classification (NCBI taxonomy): domain Eukaryota; kingdom Metazoa; phylum Chordata; class Actinopteri; order Anguilliformes; family Synaphobranchidae; genus Ilyophis; species Ilyophis sp. 1 JC-2022. Next base: position 28,522,700 of record CM040403.1, read on the forward strand.
TTATAAAAACAAGGGATTATGATATTAATGAAAATGCATGTGTGCCTGTCGAAATATTCTCAAAAATAAGGTGAGGTGAGAGCCTTTGGCCCTTTAGAGTAGTTTGGCAAAATGACAAATGCCGTGACGTGAAAGAGGCCTAGCGAACGTTCTTTCAAAGTCCTCACCCTGCTGTGGGTTTTATAGACCCTGTCCTTCACCATTGGGTTTGCAGGTTGACCTTTTCACCAAAAGCTTACTTCTGATTCCCATCCACCTGGAGATCCACTGGTCGCTGATAACTGTGGACATTACCAACCTGAACATTCACTTCTATGACTCCCAAGGCATCATGTTCAAGTATGCTGTTGAGGTAAAAAAAAAAAAAAAAACCAAAGCCTATGGCCACACATCCCATAATGCATTTGGATAGAATAAACCCCATGGCGATTTGTGGAGGTCTTGACCTGTTTTTGATTTAATTTAGATCTAATTATTTGTGCGTAAGAAAAAATGGCTTAGAAATACAAACTAAATATGGGAGAAAAGATCACCCTCCAGAGAGCTTTCTCCTTATTTGAGTGGTTAAAGAATGTAAGCCTCACTGTGCTACATCACCTTTAATAATTGCATTGGAACATTAATTTCCCCTCATTAAAATGAACAAGCTTTCCTTGTCTCTAACAGAACATCTTAAAATACATTCTGGCTGAAGCTAAAGAGAAGCATCAGACGGTATACCAGAAAGGCTGGAAGATGATTGCAAACAAGGTAAAGAAGTGTAATGAAAGGGTTTTATTATCCAGTACCATTGCATGTTAAAGGCAATCTTCTGCTGTCATACACCTGTAGTTTTAACTTAAAGCCTATAAAAAAATGTATGTTTATGCTTTTATTTAGCTGTAACCCAAATTGCCTCATTGAGCACAATAAAGCTTTTTTAATCTAATCAAAAAAAAAAAATTAAAAAATGTTTCTGCTTGTCACAACAGCAGCAGTGGAATATAATGGTTAGGGAACTAATTAAGGCGTGTAACTCAGGCTGAAATCCCAGATTGGGGCAGTGCCATTGTACCTTTGAGCAAGGCACTTAATCTGAATTGCTTTAGTAAATATCCACTTGGGTAAATAAAAAAAAATAGAAAATGTAAGCTGTGTAAGTATGGATATAAAATGTCTGGTAAATGGCATAATGTGTAAAATGTAACAGTTCTGCTTCTTTTCCAGAGTATTCCACAACAGAAGAACGACAGTGACTGTGGGGTTTTTGTTTTAGAGGTAAGAAATGTTTGAAAGTAATATTTTGTCTGCAGTTTGGCCGTTAGTGTGGTCTGGGCTGCGTAGCTGTGTTTTATCTTTGCTCTGCCCTTTCCCCTCTTCACAGTACTGTAAGTGCCTGGCATTGAAACAACCATTGCAGTTCACACAGGAGGACATGCCGAAAGTAAGGAAGAGGATATACGAGGAGCTCTGCGAGTGCAAACTCAAATGCTAAAGCCGGCCTCCATTAAGCAGAGCGCTGCCCACGTTTTCCCCATTTTTACCTGACCGGAAGGAACAATCTGAAACTTGTCTTGACGAAAGGTAAAATGGGACCATTGTGACAGTTTGCAAGACTTCCGCGGAGACGACCGGCCTGTTCTGCTAATGGCGACGGGAAGTGGCCGACTCCCACCCTCCATTCCTCAGCCACGGAGCACCTGGGTGCTCTGGCGCGTATGTGTGTATGTGTGTGTGCGTATGTGTGCGTGTATGTATGTGTGTATGTATGTGCGTGCGTGCGTGCGTGCGTGCGTGCGTGTGTGTGTGTCGGGTACACACCAATGAAAACTGAAACAGAACATTGTCTGACGGTGAAGTTGTGCAGTTACCTCACGTTCAGCTGTTGATTGGTTTAACGATGATTTGCAGGCAGTTCCTTTATCGTCACACCAGTGCGCACTTTTTGGACGAACAACTTCGAACGGCAGCTGTGTACCAGTGACACCCCCGCCCCGCCCCGCCCCGCCCCACCCCGCCGCTAACATCGCTGCTCAACACAAATTGCTTTACAGCCGTTCCAACTACCAGGCAAATCACGTGTAGGCTTTATCATGTGTTCTGAAATAAATATATACTTGAAGGTTCTCCGTTTTATAATATTAAAGTTTGGCCTGTAGTGTAGATAAAAAGCAAGGATGATGCTGATGACGGGAAGCTTGTAACTGAATGTACTGGCGAAGAGTGAGTTTCATTTCATCAAGAAAGAGGGTACATTACAAATGGCTAATTTGTCCTGGTATTCATTCGCAGCAGGTAAATGCTGTTTGGCTGTGGACCACGTACGTGACTGTTAACAGTGGGATGCAATCAAAACTTGTTCTTAAAAAATATTATTTGTTACACCAATTGGATGTGTGTAGGTTTTATTTCAATTTTAGAATGCATAATTGGCTAAAACAACTTTATAGATTTTTATTTTTTATTTTTTTAAACTACTAAAAGGTGGCCATGTGCATTTGTGAAACCACCTGCGTGTGGAACCTACTGTAATTCAGAGAGTTCGACATCTTTACGAATAAACGTTTAACACTGGGTCCAGTCACATAAAGCATTTTCAAACGTGTGAAAAAGAAACTACACACATGCTTTTACATACTAATGACAAACAAATTGACTGTACCTGCGTTTAGGATCTTTTTTTTATTGTGTAACATAGCTTACCTGCTGTCAGAATTAGGATTTTCTCTGATGTTCACATGGACTTCTGTTGAGTAAATGCATGGCTATTACCCATGTACCACTTCATTTTCATCTTGTTCAACACAAAATATATTCAAAAGGTTACGTTTTTTTTTTAGATGTGTTACCATTTAGGAAAGCTGGCATTTGTTACAGTTTGTGGCCTTATTCTGCTTTTAAGTTGTAAATGTTTTGGGACTGAAAGGGGTATGGGACAGACGCGGGTAAAGGATTGGACTGACTGCTGTTTTAAACCGCCAATGTGTTTATAAAGCCCAGTATTCATGTCTGTGAATATGTGTGGTCAGCCGATATGAGGGAGTCATCCCAATAGTTGTAAAGTTACTTGAAATGTAACAATAAAAAAAACCTAAAAAAATGAAAGCCCTCCTGCCAACCCGATTGGTTAACAGAAATGTCTGAATTTCCCTAACCTGAGAAACTTAAAAACAGTATCAAAAACACATCTCATGAGATTTAAAATAATTTAATATTTAATTCATAAAGTGATGCTTTAATATACATTTAGATGAGGAGTTTGAAGGTTATAACATGCAGAGCAAGTACACCATGCTATTGTGATTTAACTCAGCCAAAACACAATAAAACAGACTAAAAGAAATCACTTTAACTAGAAACTGAATTATGAATTAAAATTCATCAGTCATTTTTGAACAGATGCATTGCCTCTTCCTTCTTAAATATTTGAATGTATTTAGTTAAATTGAACTAAATTTAACTTTAATAAACTTTCTTATTAAAATACACAGCACAACATATCACGACATGGCATTTGCACATTACTGATATTTAAAAAAAAAACTTAACTCTGAATTCATTATTGTTATAACTGATGTTTTTCTTGTTTGAAATCCAAATCTCTAACTTCTACTCAAATTCTTAATTGCAGTAAATTGACTATTTTGTGTCTGTGCGGTTTGCCGTTCTATACTGTGACAACATAATTTGGCGTGACACTCAAAATAATGACAAATTATGGATTTTATCATTTTTATGATAAAATTATTAATGGAACTGGTTTAAAATGGTGTCACCATCAGTCACAAGAATAATTTTTTTGTTCAGTAAAAAATCGAAAATATGAGATTGTAGCGATGTTGATGCAGTTGGTATTGTGCTTGTAAAACAATATACAGTCAAGCCGGAAAGTCTGAACACCCCTTTTACCTTCTCCGCGTTTTATTACATTACAGACATATTCTACAATAGATTGAGTTAATTTTTTGTCTCAAAATTCTCCACAAAATAGCCCATAATGACAAAGTGAAAACATGTTTTTAGAAATTTTTGCAAATGTATAAAAAATCTAAAACTGAAATCTTTCATTTACATAAGTATTCATACCCTTTGCTTTAACATATTTTTAAAGTATCATATTTAATATTTGGTCACATATCCTTTGCATGCTGTTACTTCCTGAAGTCTGTGACCAATCAACATCAAAAGACTCTCGATATATTATTTCCAGGTACTGTTACAAGCGATACTATAAGCTTTGCATTTGAATGGATCTCTATGGGAATTGGGGGGTGAGACTAGATTCACACTGGAATAGTATGGAACACATGGCTGGCTAAATGGCTGTAAGTTATCAAGGGTCTGAGCTATCGAACGAGCCCCAAACCATCACTCTGTTGCCAGATATGGAGTAGATGTGGATGGATCACTGCAAGAGATCTAGTGGTGAACATTTGATACATTTTTCAGTAGCCAACACTGTACAACACAACTAAATCTTTCCATTGACTAGTATTTGAAAAGTTATCTCTAAAGTTATGTCTAAAAAGCAAAAAAAAAAATGATTATGCAACAATGCAAGGAAATGTGTTTGAAGTCATCTATTATAAAATAGGTATTTTAATGAGAAAAATAAGGCTATATAATCATGTATATAAAAAAGAAAACGAAAATTTTGGATCAACACTTGCCTTACTCCTTTCTCAAGCTCCAAAATATTGCCCAATGGTTGTTTTTCTAACTGTAACCCTAACCATATCCCTAAAAAAACATAATTTTTTTTCATTAAATAAAAGTAAATATATTTTTTAATTATCTAATAACTTATTTTATAAATGTTTATTTTGAGATCTGAGGAAATTTATATTATATATATTATGTATTTTCTAAATTAAAAAATGTATAATTTATGATAAAATTAAATAGATTTTACATTTAAAATATGACAAAAAATGTAAATGATAAACCCTAATTCTAACTCTATATAAACCATATACATTTTAATAATCCAAGGTCAATAAGTAACACTTCTCCTTCTTTCCCAAGCTCCAAAACATAACCCTAATTTTAATTCAAGCCTAACGACTACATTTTCCTAACCCAAGTACCCCTAACCCTAAACCATCAATCAGTGCTTACATAATAAATGTGTAAGTAAATGACAATATAAGTAAATATTGAAATTAATAACATTTGATACATTGTAAAGTGTCTGAATCCTAAGGAGTTTTCAAAAAATCCCAATTACCCTTCTGGATTCTGTATCACCACATTGTGCCACAAGAGGGCACTGTGTAACTGAACACGTTAAGACGTGAAACTCCTGTGAAATCCCTTCTAATATCCATGATGAACAATTATTTTGTACATATCCCCTAAATCATCTGTAGCCATAGTGTATGAAAAACGTTTTGTCTTTGGGTCACTTCCAGTATATTTGTGTACAATGTCCATGCAATGATTTGTATTAACACCATGTCCTTAAAACAAGAGATAAGCCTACCATGAGGACTGTCAGAACATGGTATCAGTCTCAACAGACATATTTACTTAACATTTTTTCTTATTTTTGGTTGAAAGTTCAGCAGGGAGTCATTTAAAATATTTCCAGTGGCATTTCCATTGAAAAGAGGAATGATGCCATAATGATCTCAAGCAACCCCTCATTTGATAATTAATCAAAGGCTGTTACCATAGAAATTATGTTCTGAAGCCCATTATTACATGTATATTGAACAGGTAGTGAACACAAAAAACGAAAGACACTTAACAAGGTGTTGGGCCAGGGCCATCGCAAAATCCCAGAGAAACTTGTATGCGTCCTCTTGGTCGCATACAAGTCTACTGTTCAAATTCTGAACGTTCCATCAATGTTAATCAATGGGACATTTTTCAATAAAAAAATCAAACAATATTTGAGCTATTGACGCAATAAGAAAAAGCAACACAATCCCATATGAGCTGAAGCTACAGGCCAAATTTTGTAGGTCTGGCTGAAAAGCTGTAGGAAGATGAACGTATAGAAAGATTTACGTGGAAAAAGGATAATAAGGAGAAGAGTAAAAAGAGTTGGTGTTTTCAAGTTAATTACAAAATCAATATTCCACATGCTGGTATGGAGCAGGCCATGAAAACGAGCTGTACCAGCATGCTGCAGAGTAACACGATTCTTATTTAAAACATCTCCCAAATGGATCACCATCAGAAGACTTCCAGTCAAATATATCACCACAGGAGCCCAGAATCGTTATGCTTCTTTATTACATTACATTATAGGCATTTAGCAGACGCTCTTATCCAGAGCGACTTACACAACTTCTTATTACATTTATCCATTCATACAGCTGGATATATACTGAAGCAATGCAGGTTAAGTACCTTGCTCAAGGGTACAACGGCAGTGTCCTACCTGGGAATCGAACCTGCAACCTTTCAGTTACAAGTCCAGCTCCTTAACCATTATACTACACTACTAACTATTATTAAAAGATACAATCAGATAGAATCATTATTAATAAAATGGCAGAAAGAAACTTGTAAAGGAAGTATGTAGAAATAGTAACTAGAATATATAGTAATAGCCTACTAAAGGAGATGCACTGTCCTGGCAACTAAATATTAGTTACATGAATATTCATTTCTTCCAAGAAATTGCTCAAAGTTTCAAGGCTAACATTAAAGAAAGACAGCAGCGAGTCAGTACATATACACTGATATGGTATCTGAACATCTTATAAAAATAAATCTCTCACAATATTAAACATAAAACAGGATTTTTTAAACATAAAAATCAAGCAAAGATAAATCTGGATATAAGCCCTTTGTTGCATACAGTATGTGCAGTACAAATACGCAGTTAGCAATACATTTTGTTACAGTGCAAAATCAATGGCAACGGGCAGCGCTTAGACAAACCATTTGCACAACACAAGTGTCTCCGCTGCATTGGTGTCAGCAGTTACATTTTGTGTCACTAAGGAAAAGATAATCACTGGTTGTTAATCCAAACTGTAAAATGCAAAAAGCAATGTGACCTGATCTGACGATCTTGGCTCCATCATTGCTGCCCTTGTCATCTGATGTTTGGGGCCAGCTCTTTGGTTACTCTGATTTCAGAGCTCCATCATTTGGCATTTTAAATGGAGCTTGGCGATCCTCTGACAAAATGGATGCCCACAAGATTGCGGCCTGGCCGCGTTCTCCAAAATGCATCAGTGCAGTACGATTGCAGACCAATCTGCTTTTTCAAAGAACGTCACTGCTCAGAGGCTGATTCTAAATCACGATATCATCATCATAATCATCATCAATATCATCTAAGACGCTGGAGTAGCTATAACTTCATAATATGCCCTGTGCGCAGATTAGTAACAACACAGTCAACATGTTCAAAGCTGTTGAACTGCTCTTTCTAAAATATGAGAATATTATTGTGAGAAAACTAGTGCAAGCCAGGGAGAATGCAGAAGACACTGCATATTCCCTGATATGGCATGTGCCTTCAAGTAGTTTCCAAACCTCTTACTCAATGAAGACCTAAAGTACAAGTTCAGGAAGTAAATACATACGTAACAGGCAAAGCATGTGCACTGACATGGCTTTACACCTTTCAGCTGAAGGAAAACCATCGACAGGCTATACAACTCAGCCACAATTCAGCAACATACAAGATTTATAATATGTATTCAGCTCTTCCCCTTAGCACCTAGGCCACCTGGCTCACCGGTCACCAGAATTTCAATGCAATTGCTTCACATTTATGGCCCCCTGTTTGGTCATAACTGTCTGTAGGTCAGGCCTTGGTCAAATATTTAGTTGATGGCAGTTCAATTTGAAAAGCCTGGTGGCAATTCAATTTGAAATATTTGATGGCAGTAAAATTTGAAATACCTGCAGATCACTGAGACTTTTCTGACCAATCACAAACAAATACTTTTCTTTGAAACATCAGTGAAATTAGAATTAGAATCCGGAAACGGATCTTTGTGTTTTAATCTAATGTTGCTGATGACATCTTAATTACGTATTAACTGTTACATATTCATTAATGCCTCGATGCAAACTGCAATGTCAGGTACATTGTATACTGTACACGCAAATAATTGTATTGAAACTAATGGCAGTTTTGCATATTTCTGGGTAGTAGAGGAGTGGTAGTTGGGTAGTGGAGGTGGGGAGTGAAGAATATTGGGATGCAGTAATTGGAGGATTGGTGAAATGTGTCATCGGGGGCGGGGTCTGTCCAGAACCCTGGTCCACTCAAATGCAGAGCAGGGTGAGGAGGGCAGACAGGAGGGACACCAGAGCCAGGGACACAGAGGACAGTGCTGTGTGAGAGAGAGAGAGACAGACACACATACACACACACACACACACAAATACAGAGAGACACACACACACACACACACACACACACACACACAAGCACAAACACACAGAGACACACACACACACACACACACACACACACACACACACACACACACACACAAGCACAAACACAGAGAGACACAAACACACACACACAAGCACAAACACACAAAATGCCATTAAGGAGGCCTGATCCACAAACAATATTGTGGCATTGGGACAAATTGTACTGAGATATAGCTCCAGAAACTCATATTCCCATAACATCCTGCAGCTAAGAAGCAGAGAGGAGCTGAGTATCTGGTAGTAATGGGGAATGAGTGCATACCTGTTGCAGAGGAAGGGCAGTCCATCACCTGCAGCGACTCCAGGTAGCTCTGCCCCAGCCACTCTTCGTAAGTCTTCTTGTCCGCCACGCCTATCATCTTCACCGTGGAGTCTTTGAAGATGAAGTCGGCGCCGGTGTACTTTGAGGAGTCAAACATGCGGAAATCGGATCCTGTGTCGCTACCATAGAAGACCTGAGGGAGGGCAGGAAAAGGAAACGCCTTTTACCTGCAGAACTCTTATCTACTCCTGCAACATGGTTTTGACACATTATCTGACCTGGACCTGAATTTTAACTTTGACCTGAATTTGAAAGGCTTAGACATTTTGACATCAGTCACTCCTTCAAATTTCCCATTGAAAACTTAATTAAAACCTGTTAATAACCAAAATGTACAAATAAATAAAAGAACAATATTTTTCTGAATATTGCTGGAAGAAATATATACTATAAAATATCACATTCAAACCATAAATGCATGTGCCATGAAAAAGGAATCTTCTCTAAAACAACATAACTGTTTCTGTAAAAATGTAAATGCACTGAGCTTTCATTGGGAAATGTTGCACAAAATTATGAAAAAGTTTACCACCAAAAATAATGGACATTTTTTTAAAGGTTTTTTATGTAAATATTGTTTTTATTGGTATAGCCATTGCATTTTGTATATATTTTAGCCTTGTTTTTTAATGTATTGTCTTTAGCCTACAGTGAAACACTTCACTTCACTACAGTGTGCTGCCTGTTTCTTTGTTTGAGAGGTGCAATTTTACTATTATTATTATTATTATTATTATTAGAGCTTGATTATCCAAAGTGACTAAATAAGCACCCAGAATTGTGTGGGAATTGCAACCAACTTTCAAGCAGGAATGCAAACCTGAACCACAGATCTACTGTTCCTTATCTCCCTCATTAAGTGTAGCTGAAGAGTAGCTGCAGATCTGTGGAGTAGAATTTCTAAGATGGCCGCCCCAGAGATTTGTGCAGTGACTGACCTGGGCTTTGTCCAGGAGGCCGAAGATGGCGTGGGCATTGGTGTCGGGCCGCACCATGACAGCGTGCGAGGGCACACGTGCCAGGTTGCAGCGGGCGTACTGGGTGACCTCAGCACGTGCTCCGTGAGGACACAGCAACTGGAAGTCCTTGGACTCCAGGTTTATGGCCCACGGTTCTTTGGAATTACCTGTGAGAGATACGCAGACATACACACACACACACACACGCGCACGCATGCATATACACATGTTTTTTAAAAAATTACATTAGGGAATATAGCAGATGGTCTTATCCTACTTACTCTATTTTGACATTAAACTGTATTACTTTACATTTCATTTACAACAGACGTATTACACAGTGAACCTGTTACACAACTAGCACTGTACATGCAGGTGTTTTGACTCATTCCAGCATGTGATTGGCTACATTTGAAAAAGGGGGAGAGTCACAAGGAGTATATTTACTCATTAACTGGGCCCTGGGGTTGGAATATTTGAGAACCGCCTGATCTACTTTTTACAGGTTTTACAATGATGATCTTTAGAGGTTCTGTTTGTGGAGTTATCCTTCAGGAAAGGGCAGCGATTGGACACATCGGTGTTGGAACAGAGGCGGACCTTACCGGCTTAATTTTAGCTTACCGTCAGAGTTCTGGAACACCGTGGTGTGTTTGATAAAAGCCACCTGTCCAGAACCTTCTACCATGCACCTGTGGGGGTGTGTGTGTGTGTGGGGGGGGGTGACAAAGGAGCAACAGACACATCTCTTAGAATTGTTTTTTGTAGAACTAACACATCAAGGAATGGCAGGCAAAACCATATTCCAGGAATTTGCACTTGCAACTTGAAAATATATATAATTTTCAGTATATTCCATTATACTATATATATTCTAAGAGGCTTGCTGATTGTGTCTCTGCAGGCTGGCCTCCTCTCTCTCACCTGAATGCTCCGTTGTAGCCGTCATAGCGATCCAAGTCTCTCACACACTTGTTTTTGCTGTTGCTGTCTCCGATGCACAGAGAGCAGAGGTTGCTGGGAAATTCAGGCTGGTTGGCTCCTGGGACACAGCTGTCCTGAAAGAACTCTCCTGCAGCTGGAGAGAGAGAGAAAGAGAGACTCAATGACTGACACACACACACACACACACACACACACACACACACACACACACACACACACACACACACACACACACACACACACACACACACACACACACACACACACACACACGTGACGGTTACCTTGGGGGATCTGGCACTTCTGAGGTCGGATTAGACCCTTCTCCATCAGGACTGCCATGGGGATGTTCCAGCCAGCAGTCCTCCCATAGCCTGTATGGCAGGACGTCGTCCCCTTCAGCTCGTTGAAGTCGTGAATGTTCATGTTGTTCTTCTTCAACACAGCCACGGCATAGTAAATGCTACCGTCAGGGTCTCCTGAAGCACAGTGAAACGGGACAGCTTCAGCACAGATGCTAAAGACTTGAAAATACTCAACTCCCAACATTTAACACTCAAGTCTCCCTAATCTCAAAGCGGATAAGAAGGTCAAAAGGAATGCAAAAGCTGAATATCTGGTGGTTCTACAGGATCTATGGTTGCTTACATCATCATTGTGTGATTAAGGTGTGCTTTTCATTCTGGTGAAAAATGTATTTGCATCAGGCATTTCTCAATCTTATTGAACTTCAAAATTGAAACAGGCTCATTCAGACAGGAGACGCGTATCTGGGACATGCCCTCATCATATCACAGGCATGAAGTTGCCACATTTCTGATCAAACATAGGGATTACGCTTTTTTTTACTCATAAAACCGCATAAAGCCGCAGAAACTGGAAATGCAGTCATATAAGGTAGAAAATGCCTGAGTAAGAGGGTAAAAGACATTACATTACGTCACATGGGCCGTGTACCTATCATCTAAATCAGATTTGTGGTTCTGTCTCTTTTACAACACTCCTTGTGAACAGGTCAAGTTTGAAGGCTGAAGAAAGTACTCGGGAAGTCAGGTAAAGTGCAGAATTAGGAAAGAGAGGCGGCTTCAGCATAGAAACTATGACTAACAGCCACCGCACTTCCCATTCTCTACCTTCAGACATTACAGGGGAAAAAACAACGGTGAAGCGACTGCGAATCACAGAATGTGGTGAACACAGAGCAGGCTCCAAAATCATAGATCACCCAGTAAGATCTCTGGTCATTATTTATAACCAGCGTACTCTTCACAAAGCACACATGATCCTTTACGGCCCCACACACATCCTCTTCACAGGCTTGGAATGGCTGCCTACACTGCCCTAGCTGCAGAAGGGGCAGATGGGAAGCTGCTGTTTACTCGGCTCCCGCTACACCGCCGCCCTATCCTCCCATGACAGGAGCGCTTCATTTTGTCACTGCATTACTCACAATCCTTGACTGATGATGCAGCACTTTACAACGCGTATTAGTTGCAGATGTCTCTACGTTGTTTATATATTGTCATGTCATGCATTTATGTTTTTACTTATACTATGCTATATGCTACACTATACTATGCCTACTTCTTAATTTAAATAAATAAATACATTTAAATTTAACTGCATTGTTTTTAACAGAGTAAACCCACTGCACTTGTGCCCACAGTACTGACTTTATGTGTCTCCATTTACACTGGGGCACTTATGCCGTTATTGTTTTTCAGTTGCTATATTGCTACTATTACGCCCACGACTGGGTAATCGAGCCAGCCGGACACGTTGGTGAAATGTATGGGTGGGGTCTCACCTGTGTAGCTCTCTCCTGATGCAGGCACCAGGCCGTAGCTCTTCCCTGCTGTGTAGATGAAGCCACCATCCAGAGTGATAGCATCAGCCTCCTTGTTCTGATTGGTGAAAATTGACATGTGTCATTCAAACACATGTTCAAGGCAAAAAACAGGCAATTCAAATGAATTGATTAATCAATACCTACAAACAAGCTGTTTAGCCACAATGCCTCACAGTTTGTCTGATGATTAGAGTGGTTTGATGGCTGTAGTTTAAAAACAACACAACTCAGGTAGGGTGTGGCTGGAAAGGTAACTTCTGGATTATGGATTAAAAAACCAAAACAGGTCCCACTTCCCAAATGGGCTGGGGAAGATCTGTGGGCCCAGAACCACAAATATCTGCTGCTGCTTTTCAACTTTGAAATTCTGGGGCGCAGCGAGACAGCCCAAATCCTGCAATGGCAGGGTCCCATTTGGATGATATGAAGAAATTTGATCACACAGCTATGCTGAGCCCAATGTTTGTCCGATAACATTGTTAAGAATGTGTTGGCAGTGAACAAGTCTACGGGAGCGATATGTCTTATTGTTACATTACTACTGCACAGAACTTGAAAGTCAACGCGTTCCTCAGAACTGTGTTATTTTTGCGCGTCGGCCCCTCTAGTGTACGGGACCTCTGGGGGCCCCTGGTGGCCTTACCTGTATTTTTTGCATGCACTCGTCAACGGACTTCCCAAAAACACACTGAATATTGGGAGTCAGCTTTTTCTGTAGAAAAGCATCGGCCATGTCTACGCACTTCCTCTGTTCTCCGTCAGACAGCACGCACCACCGCAGGGATTCTGGGATATCTGTAGCGACACAGAAAGTCCACAGTCATGACTATTCCTAGGTAGTTGATAGTGGGGTGAAGGTGGGTACAAGGTTGGGGCAGGTATGGTAGGTACAGGGTGTGGCTTTCTTCACAGTGTCACATGACTTCACTCAATTCAGTGGTCAGAAATGTTTAGCGCATGCAAACCGACAGGGGAAAGAATCCCAGCTGTAGCAATGCAAGTCATTTCTATGCATTTAGGGGAGTGTACTATCCAGTGCCTTCCAAACCACACACTGGTACCTCACCACAGGTTACTGCCTTCTATATGACCAAAATGAACTTATACTATGCATATCATCCATTGTGAAAATGATACACAATTTTTTTTATCGTTTTTTGTTGCTGGATTTTCAAAAGGTAGGAGGTGACTATTATGCCTATCCTGACTGCATGTCCCTGGTTTGTGGTTAAATGTGTCAAATGTATGAGTGAGTGTGTGTTTCCATTTGCTCTTTTGTAATGCAGCAGCATGCAATGTCAAAGACAAATTCCCCTTCCTGGGATTAATGAAGTTTATCGTATATTAGCTGGACCCACCACTTGCCTGTCAGGGATTATCCACTGTGCACAAATATATTACATTATTGTGTTTGCTGCCTCCTGTTCCATCTGCTATGCTTAGGAGCACTGAAGCTAAAAGGGTTTTCCCAAGAGTATCCCAAGGACATCCCAAGAGTATATTTCATATTTCAAGAGGATAATGTCAAATAGTCTATGTGTGAGGAGGACTTTGCTAGGTATAAACTCCAAAAAAATTGGGTACTTGGGATGGTGGTAGAGGTTAAGAAAAAATACTTTAATGAGAAGATCTCTGATAATAGGAAGAATGCAAGAGAATTGTGGCAGGATACTGAAACAGATGGGATATAGTAAAAAACTGAAAACTACTTATTTCAGCATCAGTTTGAAGATTGATGTCAAAATATCAACATCAAACATTGTTGAAGTCGCCAACATCCTAAATAGTTATTTCACAACCATTGCAAAAACTCTTGTTGGAAATTTACCACCTCAGGCAGGCTTATTTGGGGAGAGCTAGGTTCAACAGTTCTCAAGCAAGCTAGGGGTTCAGGCTGATGTCATTTCTCTTGAGAAGGTGTAAAATGTGTTCTCCAAAATCTTAACAGCTCAAAAGCAACAGGTTAGACAACATCCCTGCTAGATTTGTGAGAGGTGCTGCAGTTTTTATTTGTCCGTATATCACCCATATCATCAATGCATTCATCCATAAATACAGGACAATTTCCTATCTAAAACAGGCTACAGTTATCCCTCTCTTTAAAAAAGGTTGCAAGCTTGACAAAGGAACTTATAGACCAGTACACTTTATAGAGCATAATTGAATGTATGCATTTCAATCCGGTTTCAGGAAGTCCCACACCACTGATACTTGCCTAATTTACCTCACAGATTATTTAAAGAAGGAGAACGATGAGGGTATTGGAATTGTGCCATTAGAGCTCCAAATGAAAAACACTAGGTTTTAATAATACGTCATTAAATTGGGTTAGTAACATATCTCTGTAGGAGTCAAATGGTGGATGTCCAATGGGATACCATTGGGAAGTTAAGAACAGTGGATGACGGGGTCCCACAAGGGAGCGTTCTAGGCCCTCTGTTCTTCCGCCTTTATATCAATAAGACTTAAGAAATGCATGCTTGTGTAATCCTGTATGCCAGTGACTCAGCCCTGTGATACTCACATAAAGATAAATCCTTTATTGAGAACATGTTGAACTACTTTAAGTTATGAGATTGGCTGGGAGATAACAAGTTCTCACTCCACCTTGGGAAGACTGAGGCTCTTTTTGGGTCCAAAGTTAAACTAAATAACTCCCCAGGATTTAGAGTAGCTGCAGAGATTCAATGAACTACCTTCGCTGTATACTTAATAATAATTTAATTGTATAAAAAATTTGGCTAAAAAATTTTATTGGTAAAAAACAAATCACAGGATTCAAAAAATTCAAATTTGAGCTCAAAATTTCCAATGCTCTTATCCAGAGATATTTGATTATGCATGCTATTCATGGTTTCACTGCACTTTTAATTTAATATCTGTTATATTTTAGGGTAGTTGTTTCTTAGGTGTCTTTTAACCATTTGTGATTGATTGTACTCTTTTTGTAATTCTGTATGTGAACTCCTGCTGCTCCCCTGTACCCCCCACCCCCACAGGAAGGACCCCAAAAGAAACAAGCCGCAAGGCTTTCTTGTGTTATCCTTGGGATGTTTTTTAAAAGATTACTGCGCATGGCATTAACTGGCTATTTGTACGTGTCTTTTAAAAAAATATTACTGAATAAAATCTATCAATCAACCAATCAATCAATCCCAAGGGCATCCCAATGGTATCCTAATGGCATCCCAAGGCTCATGAACTATACAGTCTTCTGAGTGGAGTGAGCACCTGTGCTGTTCCTTACCAGATGTGCAGTCCATGGCTCTTAGAGCATTGTAGTATCTCAATCCCATCCAGGACTTGTATTCCTGCGCACCAGCTGCAAGGAACATTGTCGAGGTGTCACTGAACATCAGGTCCTTGCCCCCATATTGCGCAGAAGAAAACATGGCGAACCCAGATTTTTGCTGTAGGAAAAGAATGGTGAGACATATTTACAGCAACTTACTAAATGCCAGTGACGCAGTGTCATCATTAAATTGTGCAAACCGTTCCGTCAATGCTTTGAAATCTAGAGATTTGGCAAAACACTTTCACCACCTACCAATGAACAAAAACTGACAGCTACACGCACAGCAGGAGTAACCACCCCACTGAGTTCTGGAAACACCTCTTTGCAAATCGGTTTTCCTTCATTTAATAATAATAAATAAATAAAAATTACATTTTTTTTTTTTAACAGACATCTAGCCCAGTCTCCATGTTGTGCTTGAGTATTCAACATGGCAGTGTTCTTGTCAATTTGAAAATGTCAATTTGCACTACTGTCTTTTGAAAGTGTTAATTTTCACTGACTCTCCAAAACCACAGTACTCTGTATGCCCACAATATACTCAGCTCTGCATTCCTAAAACAGACATTTTTCTGAAGCATTCCAATTTAATGCATCTTCTGAAACTGTATTACGGGGGGTGACCCATTACAACACTGTTTTAAATAGATTCTCTGTTGCAATATAGCACGAGAAACTGGTGTCACCAATCAGAGCCTCCTTAATAAGAGATAATAGGTTATTAATAAGCAGAGAAGACCAAAGGAATGCAAAAGGTGAGTATCTGGTAGGTCAAAAGAATCTATGGTAAATGTATCGCATTTCCCCTACTCCACAGCTGCTCCTGGAAGGAAGACAAGCGGAGAATCAGGCTCACCAGTCCCTCGCGTAGCATGTTGTAGACCATGGAGCCGTCGACTTGACTGCCAACCACAATCCCCCTCGCGGGGACTCGAACCAGGTTACAGGTCTTGTACTGCGCTACTGGAACCCTCGTCCCATCTCGGCAAAGCAGCTCGTAGTTCGCAGACACCAGATTCGTGGCCCACGGCTCTTTATTGTTACCTGAATTTATTATTTTTTTGGTGGGGAAATAAGGACTGTTACACTCTGGAACACAAGGGGGCACCAGAGGGAGAAGGCAGAGTGCCTAACATCACACAGAGCGCCTACCGTCAGTGTTTTCCATGACTGTGGTATGCTTCACAAAGGCCACGTCCCCTGATCCTGCAGCTAGACACCTGAAGAAGAGAGCAAATCTCAGCCAAACACCACAAGGGCACTGAATCAGTGCTTACTGTGAAAAAATGCTATTGTAGCGAACCGCACCTGAGGCGGTCTAACTAAAATAGGTCAATTCAACTTTAGCGCAGCGGCTAGCGCAATGCCCTCTCATCCGGGAAACTCGTGTTCGAACTCAGCCTGAACCTTGCCGTTACATTGGTGTGAGAGTGAAGGCGGGGCCTCGATGGACAGGGCCTGTGAGTGCCATGCAAGCATGTGGACATTCTTTTTGGAAACTGGGGGGAATGCTTCGTGATTCGATCCTGAGGCAGCCAAACTCCTCCGCTAAAGGTGAACAGCCTTCCCCCAAAAGACCAGTGTTACAGCCCAGCCAGAATCTTGCCATTACAGTATAACGGGTGGCAGTGTAGTATAACAGTTAGGGATCTGGGCTTGTAACCTAAAGTTTGCAGGTTTGATTTCCAGGTAGGACACTGCCATTGTACCCTTGAGTAAGGTGCTTAACCTGAATTTCTTCAGTAAATATCCAGCTGTATAAATGGACACTATGTAAAAATGCTAAAAGTTTTGTCAGTTGCTCTGGATAAGAGTGCCTGCTAAGTCAGTAAATGCAATCAAATGGGAGCTGAGCCAATAAACTGTAATGGTGATAATGCCCAGCAGAGCAAATAACCTGCTCTGAGTTTCACTATGTTAAACTTATTTGCCAGTTTTACCTCCCTGGGTTTGTGTATTACAGCAATATTCATGTTAATATTAATATTCACCATAGAGTGCTACAGTCATGACGTATTTTTGTAGGCTAATTCGGAGGTTTCTTCCGGGCATGGGTTCTCTCGCCGATTTCCAAATGGGTTTTAACATGTGGTTTTCGGATTTGTGCCGAATATAAGGTCTGTGGTTAATATAAGCCTAAAAGAGTTTTCACGTTTTGTTAATAAAGATAATCTTCGCAAATAAATGCACTCTTTGTGATTTTTGAACCACACACGCAATTAATATAAATTAAATATAAAGTTGTGCTAAAGTGAACTACATTACTACTGCAATTGGTCGCATTCCGTAAACGTCACTCACCACCACCGAACAGTTTTTCGAGCCTGCCGTCCTCCCGCGTTCAACTATGCCCCAGCGCTTTTTAGCCTATTTGCTACCTCCCGGAGCAAAGCAAAATCCAGAGCTGCCTGCTTATATAGGCCTACATACGCGATTTAGGCTGGTCCTTTCTGATGTCGCAGGTTGCGTTTTTTTTTGGATTGTTTAAAAAAAAATCTGGGCGTTACTATTGTTCGAAGACATTAGCTAGCTTATAAATTTAGATATTCATTTAGCTATTCCACCCTCTCCCGTCCACAGTAGCCCTACTCTCCCGTTTGTTTGGGCGTGTTTTTTGACGGGGAGGTTGATTAACTTTGTCTCCCGAGTCATGTTTGGCAATGCTGGGTTAGCTAGCTAGCAAGCTAACGATAGGTCATGGCAATTCATTTTAACATTTAGCTAGCAAGCTAACAATAGCTTATGGCAATCCGTTTTAATTTAAGTTATTAAATTAGTCCGAACTAGCTGCCCAATGTCCTAGCTGGCTGGCCATATGAGTTAAGTTGGCTAGGTACTGCGATTGCCTAGCTACTAGCTACGTGCTAAGTGCAACAAAACAAGTTGATGTGGAAAAGTTTGAAAGGAGCGCTGACACGACTAACTGCAAGTTACACTTGCAAGCAGCCAGGCAAGGATCTGCTGAGGTAATGACGTGTATTTATTCCGACAAGTTGTCGTTTGAATATAGAAACTGGTTAGCAACATACTTTTAAAAACCATATAAAAGCCTAAAAATGCATGGTTAATATATTAATATGTGTAATTTATGTCATAGAACAAAAGAGAAAACCCT
The DNA here is from genome assembly GCA_022702515.1 of Ilyophis sp. 1 JC-2022. NCBI lineage: Eukaryota > Metazoa > Chordata > Actinopteri > Anguilliformes > Synaphobranchidae > Ilyophis > Ilyophis sp. 1 JC-2022. Next base: position 28,541,579 of record CM040403.1, read on the forward strand.
CTTCGGCTCATTAACCACAGACCTTATATTCGGCACAAATCCGAAAACCCCATGGGAAATCGGCGAGGGAACCCATGGCTCAAAAATGCTAACTCACTTCCGGGTTTTACGACTACAAACTGTAGCACTCTATTGGTGCTTAACTGCTTTACAGTAATCCTGGTTATTTGAACATGTCTGTACTTGAGGTGACTGCATTGCATGCATGTCATTATTTAACACAGGTGCTTCTGCACTAAGGTTGTCCTGAAGAAGAGCAGATTCGGGTCAAAGCGTTGTCCGTCCCTATATTACCTGAAAGCCCCGGCGTAGGAGTAATATCTCTCGCTGACAGTTGCGGAGCATTTGTTCTGTCCGGCAGCGTCTCCGATGCACAGCTGACACAAGGAGGCGGGGTCAGACTGGGCGCCAGGAACGCAGCTGGCCGAGAAGAAGTCTGCCAATCCTGAGAAACGGGGGTTTGAAACAGTAAACCTTATTTATTTCCATGCATATTTAACAGGGAGCACATAGAACTTGCAAGTCAAGTCGTGCTAGAGAGCAATTACACGCAAGAAAAGCCTAATACCATCTGAGCCTTTGTGTTTGTATAATGTATACTTGAGAAGCTTGTTGGCCATTTGCGCATCTCCACGGAAGGCACTGACACAGTCAGGATTTTATTCCAGATCATGGGCCAGGGTCATTGAGGTAAAGCCAGTGTGTTATCTGAACAGGCCATCTGAGGCACAATCACATGTGTGTCATTAAATTAGCTAGCACTTTCAGCACTTTTCTCCTAATCTGTGAGATAAGAACCCGTTGTAACACAGATCTGTTGTCTATGTCGACCAAGCCAGTCGCAATTGCCCCATTGACATCTGGACCTCGTATGAAAAGTATATACCACACCTTGAGGGATGTTACAGCCCATGACGGACATTCTGCCGCTGTCAATCAGGTAACCTAGGGGCATGTTCCAGCCGGCCGTGCGACCTTTGCCAGTGTGGCATGACTTCTTTCCCTTCAGGTTGTTGATGTTGATCGTGGAATCGCTCTTTTTCACCACTGCCACCGCATAGTAAGTGGTTCCATCACCTGCAGAATAACCAAACCGGTGGCGCATTCAGAGTCGCCAAGCTAAAGCCGGCAGGTGACCTTACACCCTTCACCCTTATTGCGCTGACAGGAAGCACCATTTAAAGGTGAACAAATTCTTACATCTCTTAGTTTCCTGCAGTTGCAAAATCTAATTCCCCCCCCCCCCCCCTTCTACTCCACAGTGGTGCAATTAACTGTACAGTATCTTATAATAATTATAATAATAATAATAATTATAATAATACTGAATAGCCTAAAGGCAGCAAGAAGAAAAAAAACTGCAAATGGTGACATAAACTACAGGTCCACCATTTCAACCATTTTCAGGTCAAGGTTATTTTACAGTTATTTTTGAATGTATTGGATATACTGGTATGTTTATTCATATCAGTTATTGATAAACAATAACTCTTAATATGTAAATATAAATTTACATACCCCTCCCCCCATATTTACAAAATAATTTGGAAACTAATTTGGAGATTTTTTAAAAAGTTAACTGTAACTACCATTGGCGTCAGACTCTCCTGCCGCGACATTGAAGGTGCCTTCCTTTCCAATGGTATAGACGTCCTTAGCGCTTAGTGAAAAGGCGTCGGCTTGGTTGCTCTAGAAATAAATATAAATAAGACGTGTGACAGCCATTTGCAGCCTGGTTAAAACCATCTAGACACATTGTGCTCACTCATTTCTCATTAGGATGTCGATAAAAACCTAATCTAAACGAATTCAACATAACAAGTACATACGGATAGGCTAAATATTCTTGTGTAACTATTTCCACAAGATCCAAATCACTTTAAAAAAATAAATGCATCCTAAAAAAAGTTACAATTTTTTTAAGATAGTGAGTTTTTGTTAACGTAGGCTAATACATTTTAGTACAGGCTTTGCTTGAAGCCTTATACATACAGGTTTACAGGTGCTGTTTTTAAGCTGCATATATTTCTTCCAGTTGTGTACTCAAACTACTTTACATTACCCATGACATTTAAGAAATCTTGGCGAAATCCTGTGACTATCTGAATTAATTTATATTCATATTGAAATTTGGCAACAAATACACACAGACTGATTAACGTGTGGTTTTCTCCACCGTAGTCTACACTACACAAAAGACACCACGTATTCGCCTCCTGCTATAGTGGATAGACGTCCAGTCCATACATTTAATCAGTTTCCTATGACACGTAGTAGGCTACATACATGAGGTGGATTAGACGGTAACACGAGCAGTGAATCAGTGAGGAGAGAAAACTACGACTGCGTCTCGTGCATGGAGCTCACCGTGAGTTTCCGCGCGCATCCAATGACTGAAGAATCGCTGACGCACTGCAAGACAGGGCTGATTCCAGCGGCCGAGAATGCTTTGGCCATGGCATTACATTTGTTCATCTCATTATCCGAGATTGTGCACCATCTTATTCCGCTAGCACAGGACACTAAGAGGACATTTGAATATTTAGCCTAAATACCCATTAGCGCATTAATTGAAACATTACTAAAAACATTCACTAAGCCAAGATGAGGCAGCTATAAGAATACTAACTTATAAATTATAAAGTATCTTAGCAGTGATATACTTAACAGTTTCTAAAAAGTATTTGGTCGATTAAAATACATTTTAATTCCCGTTTGAAGAATCTACACAAAAACAGTCCACATCATCAGGTAGGCTAATATAAGGAAATGTTATCCAGTTGAAATGGCTAATTCTGTCTATTTGTTTCAAGAGTTCACGCAGGACGTCACTCTGACCAATTGAATAAAATGTAAAGTTTAGGAAGAAATTATATTTATTTTTTGGGGTAGGGAGAAACTCACGGGTTTGAAGCACGAGAAGAACACAACTTAGGGTCCAGAAGGCCATGGTGACAGCTGGTTTCAAAGACTTGCGGTCCTTATTATTTTTCTATTTATATCAGTGCAATTCCCGTTATCAGATCCAAAGTCCAAAACAAATGAACATTTTCAGCACAGCGCCGAATCTCACAAGGTGTGTACTGTACCAACATATATTTTATGATGTCGTTAGCGAGAAATACTCGCCGCTTATGCTTTTTTTTTCTTCCTCCACTGAAATTGGTGAGGATCCACACAGCCCACACATGAAAATGACACGTCTAAACCCCTGGCCTTGCTCCAGAGCTGGTCGCTCTCACTACTACAAAGAGGCTTTCATTGGTTCTACTCTGAGCAAGGGCTCCACCTTATAAACACTCACATTGGGTGCTTTTCCAGACTCCTACTGAAACAACCAGTTCAACTCTGCTGCCAATGAGACCCAATGATTCATGTGCGTAATGGAATTTTGAATGACTTTTTGGGACCCAGTTTTTGTGAGCAGGGATTTTAGTGCTGTACTGTAACTCAACAAGTTCATCCTTTCCCCAGTCATATCATCATCTTGTTAATTTATTTTTTATCAGTATCCTTAAGCAAATCAGTAATAAAAAAGTTGCGTTTCCGTTTTCAATAATAAACCAGAGCAGGAGCCCGCTGACACGTCCTGTTTGCCAGTGAAAGTTCATGTTTATTGACAATAAAGCAGCAATTTATAATACTGTAATTTATCAAAATGGCTGCTGCAGCAATTTTCTCAGGATACCAGGCCCCAGAGCAATCTTACTTTGAGTTGGAAACGCAACACGTGCATTCATATCTTTTTATGACTTTATACAAGTGTTTTATATAGCCTATGCCTTTTAATAGTCAGAAGGACTGAAAACCATGGTCTTTATCCCCGGAGCCTACGCACTGATAATTAGATCGTTACTGATTGGCCTAAGATCCCACTCACTTGGTGACCCGGGCCTAAACCAGTCCGTCTAGAGCGGAAAACAGCAGCACATTTGAGCATCCATTACTGGGAGTATAATGCAGATGTTTTTGTTCTTCTAGTGAAGTTGGCCTACATATTTGAATTCAGAAGTGAAATGCTGATGTATGGTAGGAGCTAATGCATTAGGATTAGCTCTACTGTTCCTTATATGATGGACTAACATCACAGGGACACTGTCAATGATGTCAGCCGCATGGGAGCGTATCCTCAGAAACACTGATCAGAATACCCCACCTTACTCTAAAACCATTCAAGTAAAAGTGACATTTTCTAAATATCTCACCTTTTGGGAAAATGAAAATGCTCCAGGTCTGGACCCCTATTTTCATTAGCTTCAAGGACAAAGCAAAAGCGTTCTGGCAAGCATTTAAATACTAACAACACATTTATTTATTAAGAGATTCAGAATATCGAATCCACACAAGCAAAACCTTCCAGATTAAAGTCCACAGTCTTACATCACCAGTTCTGGGTTCAATGTAGATACTGCACATTAAAATGAGACAAATTTTCAAAGCAATACTATTTATTTGTATTGCTGTGAAAGTATTGCTTTACTATTGCGTAAAGGAGCCCGCAACCCCAATGAAGATCCGCAGTCATCCTGTGTTGTAAGAGAAAGATTTTATTAGCTGTTCTCCTCTGTTGTCAAATGGAATGAATCTGGCCTTTAGGTTATTTACATAATCCAGTCCAAAAATGAGTAATAAAGCGGCGATGAGGTGATAAAGAAGCGGTCTCATAGAAAACAATCATCTCCAAAGAACATGAGAAAGAGCAAAGGGAACCAGGCAGCGCTCCCTCTGGTGGATGGAGGATTAAAGGCTTGGATTAAAGAGCGCTTCCATTCTGAACCAAGGCTGCGTCCCAATATTCTTCACTCCCCACCTCCCTTCGTCCCCCACTGCCACTCCTCTCCTACCCGGTAAGTATGCAAAACTGTGAATGTTTAGAGTACAAGTATTTGCATGTACAGTATACAATGTACCTGACATTGCGGTTTGCATCGAGACATTAATTGCATGTAACCATTAATACGTAATTAAGATGTAATCAGCGACAGATTAAACACAAAGATACATTTCTGGGGCACGGAGTAGAGGAGTGGTAGTGGAGTAGGAAAGGTTGCATTTTTCGACTATTGGGACGCAACCCAAGTGACCGCCATGTCCAAGAGAAGCCCTGTACAATCCCAGGTGGAGCTATGCTTTTTAGATATGATATTTCACAATCCCAGGTGAAAACACAAACGTTTTTTTTTTGTTTTTAAAACTTATTTTATATAATAAAGACTATTGCTTAAAAACCATGCACATCACATGAAAAAACTCACAGAGAATTCATATGGAGGGGGCGAGGAAAGAGGAGAACTAGCTGCCACGATTACTTATTTGTGACTGCTTTATACCAAATACTGTATCACCCAACCAGCGAGCTTCTTCTGTCAAGATGGGACTTTTCCTGTTTCAATGTTTAAAAAGGAAATTAAATGGCAAATAAGGTGGTGGTAAAAGTAAAGGAAAAATATATTTATATTTATATATCTATATATTTATATATACTTGACAATGTAAAGAAAATAATTCCCACAGTTTGTAGTGTTTAAGTAAAGTTCAATATAGACTTTTATTATAACAAAATAGGCAGTTTACTGAGGGTTAAATATCTGTTAAAATCTGTGTACAATAGATTCTTTTGGGTTCTGCATGAACATTTTGCCTCCTACTTACATACGGACATATCAGTTTTAAAAACAGCCACTCCGTTTTATTTTTGTGTTTGCATTTAATGAATTCTCAAAAGCACCAAAAGATAAGGAAAACAGCCGGTGATCATGGGGACAGAAGCGGTTTTTAATCATGGGATGCTGCTTTCCCGTTAAAGGAACTTCCTCTGCAACATTCTAACATACATCTCAAACCATCTCGTACTTGTGCAGTTGTTAAGTTAAGAAAACAAAATGCTGGACTGATGTGGACAGATTATTATTGGGGTTATGGAAATATGCATGGAACAGTATGGTAAAATTAAGACAAGGCTATGATTACTGTAGTTCACATAGAGGACTCCCCCAAAAAAGAAAAACGAAGGAACAACAAAGATTAAACATTAAAGAAAAATAAAACTTGACGGAAAAAAAAAATATTAATCAAAACATGCTGTTAAAGCAATGACGTGCAAAGTTTTGCTTCATGTTTTTAATGAACCAATACGCACATGACTGCATTTCCTTCCATTGTAATGAAAAAAAATTATATATAACGCATCTAAATTTTAATTATTATTTTCGCAGAAAGTCACCTCCCTTAAACATTAAGGAATTGTACCGTAAATTCCCCTTATAGTTGCTGGTCAGGCAGTGCCCCCCCTGCAGGAAACAGCAATGATCCAATCAGGAGGTCTAAACACCAGTGTTGAAGAGCCAGGACAGGTTGTAGGGACAACCCTCCGATCACTGTCCCACTGACATAAGTAACAGTAAAGGGGTGAGTGGACTCCAATGCCTGGGACAAGGAGCAGGCGCCATCAGACACAACAGGCCAGGTTGGTAAAAAATCAAAATCAAACGATAACAACAATAACGAAAGAAAAGCTAGAGCTTCTGTGCGTCTTCACAACTTCTCTTTGGCCGGGATCCATATATAGGGCCCAGACTGCTCCTCGATGATCTGTTTCACTTGGCTGTAGATCTCTTCCAAGGTGTCCCCCTGTACGATAGCTGCAAAGCAGATGCAGAGTGTGCCCATTTGTCAGAACAACGTTCATCTGCAATCTCCTGTACCTCCTGTGAGCGTACACAGGTGTGTGTGCTGTACCTTACAGCTCAGTTAACTGTAGCACCAAACTCACAGTCCGCCACAGAACAGGGTCACAAAATAGCTGAGCCTGAACACAGTCAGTCTATGCAAGAGCTCTGGGACAGAAACATTTGGTTTGTCTTTGTCTACAAGTCACGCTGGCACGACTCAAGCACAATCAGTTGAGTAAACTACATACCAGCGTTGGGGTAGATTTAATTTCAATTAAGTTAATTCTAGAAACAAATGAATGCTGATAAATGAAATTAATTAATTGAAGATGTCTCATAGATTACGGGTAGTTTTCGATTCCTGCACTGAATTTCAATGCATTTAAATGGCATTAATACATTAACACTGTTACTGAGAAACCGAGAGCACAGCACTGCGGTGCAGCAGTTAGGGAACTGGGCCTGTAAACCAGAGGTTGCAGGTTTGAGTCCCAGGTGGGGGCACTGCCACTAGAATGCTTGAGCAAAAGGTACTTAACCTGAACGGCCTCAGTAAAAACCCAGCTGTGTAAATGGATCGCATCTAAAAATGGAAGCAAGTTGCTGTGGACATGTGTATAAACGTAGCGAGGACTCACAGGTGAAGTGCTCAGTGAACTCCTGCTCCAGTTTCATGGCTCTGTCGAAGGTCTTCCTGCCCTGCTCTTCCGTCAGCCTCTTATTCATCTCCCTGAAGAAAGGTGGAAATGTGAGTCATCCTACCATCAAGCTTTATTATTATTTTATTTTTTTTGAAGAGTAGTTTTTTTGGAAAGCCAGTGTTCTAAAACTCTAAAACACCAGTAGTGAGTGTTTCATCAGCATTAGAATGTTCAGTTAATAACATTCTAAATACATTTTGTAATCTTACACCATAAAGGGTTAAACAAACATTCGATGTCTGAAAATGTAGCGCTGTGAACAAAAATAGCTGCCGAAGGGAAAGGCAACAATCATTTTTTGATAAAATTCCTTCTAATAAATGTAACTTTAAAAAAACACTAGAGGCTGGATAAACTACAGTGTCCCATCACGTATTATATTGTGCTTAACTCAAACGGTGATTCCTACGTGCAAACAGAGATATTTACGGGAAGCTCTTGGTATAGATTAAGTGAAGGGAATAATTGTTTGAATATTTTGAATACACGCAAAACAATTTAGCTTATTTCTTTTTTACTTACAGAATATTTTCCACAGATTTTGGTTTGATGAAAATAGCAATAGGATGAAGATTTGCAATTTGGAGTCTCTTGATGGCATTGCCGGAAACATCCAGAATACAATGCTTTCCCTGCAGGGGGAGACAAATATTCTTCTGAGAAATACCAAGCAGGGAGGAACACAGCATGGCTACAGCGCTACTGCAAATGAAGAAAACACCTGAATCATGTTCAATGGTGAACCATAAACTCAACCACAGATTCTTTAGGTGCACCAGATCATCTACCCCGTATTCCTAACGCATAAAGTTCATTCTCTCTTCCGTTGAATAAAAACCACTACCAATTCCATGCACCTTCTAAGAAAGCATTAAGGGGCATGGCCAATGATAATACTGTGGGACTGCATGTTCTCTGCTGTCATATAGCAGGGGAACCTCATGTTACCAACCAGAGGCTCTCGTCATAAAGAAAACAGATGGGCGGCAAGAGCAGAGTATTTGGTGAGTATAAATCAGAGATCTCAATCTCCAGCCCTGTCTGCTGATTTATTGGCGTGTTGATAAACTCAAGTGCTTAACGCAACTCACTGATTGGCTGAAGACCGCACACCTAGTCTCCAAAGCCTACACTGGCTGCTGATTAAAAAAAAACCACAAAAACCTGGACTGGAGTTTAGGCCTGGGGTGTGTAGAATCTGTACCCTGTCTAGGACACTGACCTTCTCTGACACCTCGCGCACTGATTGGACGCTCGTCCCGTATAGGTGGTTGTTGTATTGGCCGGCCTCGATGAACTTGTGATCCTGGATGTCCTTCTCCATCTGCTCCCGCGAGATGACAAAATGGTAGTCTCTTGCATCTACCTCATAGTCACGCTTTGGTCTGGTTGTGTCTGAAACGGGACAGAGAAATTCTCTCACCTAAAGAGGCCATTAGAGCCCTACTGCAAGAAGCTGTTTTTTATTTTCATCTTCACCAGTCGTTATTCTCTAAGCTCCTTAGATAAATGAACACGTGTGCTCAAATTTGTACCTTAAAATAGAGCAGTATGATAATTTTATACACGGGGATCATTAACCGGAGATTTTTTTCTTTTGCGAGCGGAATGAAAAAGCAACCCTGCCTGGATGATAGCAGCCAATCAGGTCGTGTGTCAGCTGTGAGAATTCCACCGCAGTCTGATGAACGCTTACGCAGATCCACGTGTGTGCGTGCGTATGCATACGTGGTGTGTGCGTGCGTATGCATACGTGGTGTGTGCGTGTGGAGCTGGGCTGTAACCGTCACTCACACACTCACAAACACACTCAGCCCCACCCCCCTTCCTGTGAGAATCAAGCTCAGCTGTGTGCAGTGATGCAGTGGGTGATGAGCAAGACGTCATTATCTGCAGGGCATAGCGGTGTTCCCCAGGAACATGGCGGTGCAGCGGACTGTGTTTGGGGGTATGCAACATTTCCTATGACTTCCCTGCATTCATATTAGCACAGCAGCGTGTACAGAAAGACTAGAAAGGGTACAGACTACGGTCGGGCATTGTGATATGATCACATCACCATACAAGGGCCACTTTACAATACATATGGCAATAGATATCACAATAGAGTTCTTTTCGAATTAATATGGCAGATGCTGTTTTCCAGAGTGACAATAAACATGGTAAACAGTTTTTAAAAAAGCATGGTAATGTAATACAAATCACAAACTATATAATTATATGGAATCTATTTTATACAAAAGTACAAAAATTAGGACAATAAGGTTTAAAATGTTAGTGTCAACTACAAAATATGTATTAGTGAACCCAACCTGAAATGCCAAAGATAGAGGGAAAATATGCCAAAACCCCAATTCCAATGATTCTTATGTTCTGTCCCACCAGGACAGCGGGTGAGAGGCAGGTGTAACACTCACGGGGCACACAGGACCCAAATTTGTCTGGGAACTCTGAGATCAGGTCGTCGTTTACGCGGTCTTTCATGGGTCCAAGAATGATGACCGGACGGGTGTAGCTCACTAAGAGGACAAACACAGCAGTAGAGACATGGTTATAATACAGCCATGATTTTTGCATCATTACAGGCAAGATAGGAAAAAGTGCATTGTGGGATATAAAGTCTCAGTAAGCCGAACAGTCGAGTTGTAGATAAAAATGTTCTTTTGTTCATTTATTTTTTGCTACAATTCTTACGCCCCACCTTCCCCCAATGTCTACAATAACTTACATTTAAATGTATTATTATTAATTAGCGAAATGTAAAGATGTAAAAAGGGGGATTACTGTTGCACAGCTCAACTGCAGCTGATTTTATGTGATGTGTAGCGGATGAACCCCGCCAAACACACAGTGCTGGGACTGCAGATCAGTGCGGTGTGGCGATCCCCAGGGGGTGTGACTCCAGGGGTGTGTCATGGAGTGCAACTACAGGGGTGTGTCCCAGAAGCGTAACTCCAGGGGTGTGTCGTGAGTGCAACTACAGGGGTGTGTCCCAGAAGCATGACTCCAGGGGTGTGTTCCAGAAGCATAACTCCAGGGGTGTGTCATGAGTGCAACAACAGGGGTGTGTCCCAGAAGCGTAACTCCAGGGGTGTGTCCCAGAGTTGTGACTTTGCTTCAAACATTGATCATGGATGCTAATGAGCTTCCTCAGGAGCCTGGGCATATATAGAGAACTCAGCGCTCAGTGCATAGACTCCCCTAAGCCTGGGCATATATAGAGAACTCAGCGCTCAGTGCATAGACTCCCCTAAGCCTGGGCATATATAGAGAACTCAGCGCTCAGTGCATAGACTCCCCTGAAAAATGTGCTCCAGGGGGAGGTTTCGGGTTCTGGCGGGGTCTTTGTAAAAAGAAAAAACACTATACAAATAAACTTGAAATTGAATGAAAATGTCCTGAAAAAACATGAGTATATTTAAACGTCAGTCTCTGCTGTATTGGTTATTTTCTGTTATTGAAATTTCTCCACCACATGTAAAGACTGGAATGCAGGACGGGCCAATCAGGTGCAGTCTGGTGGAGCTTACCTTCCTGCTGGGTGACGGGTTCATAAGACAGAACATAGTCCTCCTGGCCACCTGCAAGGACAGAAAGCAGAGAGACAGGATTCAGACACCAGGTGAAGTGTCAGGACTAGGCCTTAGTTTGAAGCCCTATCGCTCACACAAATTCCTACGCACGCTTGCATGCACAAACTAGGTCCTCGTCTCCCATCCAGTCAGCCCTCAATTCTGATTGTTCGGAGTGTAGTGACGCTCTATCTATACAATGTTTAAAAAGGGAAGTTACGGTTTGTTAGATTCAATCAGGTTCTAGCAAGCAACAGTTAGAGTTGTGATACAAGTCAATGGTTGAGTTGGCTTAAATGGCCACGTCCAATTGGAGCTCCACTAAGGCATGATTATTACGCAATATTAACTGTGCCATAACCTACTCATGGCTGTGCTGCTAGGTAAATAATGTCCCTCAATGAGCTCACCTCAGTAGTCAGCTTTACTTTGCAAGAGACTATGGCCTGTATTTAATCAACATTTCTCCTCAACTTTGACTTGAAAGAACATTTTACGGATAACGACACGCTGAGAAATTTTAGCATCGCTAGTATTGTCTGTATTGCCTTTTCCCTTGTGTAACTTATGTATTGTATGTGTTTCATGTGAAACAGTTTATGTGAAAGTTTTTTATTTTTCAATTTTTATGTGTAAACTTCTGCTGCCGACTTGACCAGGACAAAGATATCTTGTATCTCAATGGGACCTTCCTGTATAAATAAAGGATAAATAAAAAAAGAAATAAAAATTTCCTTCACAAATTCACTTTGGTGAATTATGTTTAGTGATTGCTGAGCTCGGCAAACTGTTTATGAAGGCAAATAAAAATAAGATTAAAAAAACATTTCTTGTAATTGTTAGTCAAACTTAAGGACAAATTTTGATTGAATCCCAGTTTATGTCTTGAAGTAATTTTTTATTATTATTATTTTTTAAAAACATTCCCTTAGGCTTGGAAGCCTATGAGTGACGGCAATGAAGGGTAATTGCTCTCAACGTGGGGCCAGAAAATTGAATTCAAAAGCAATTTTGCAACATTTGACAGTCATGATTTCATTCACACTGATCGTTTTCTAAAAGCCATTCAGCGTGCACTTAAGCGCCAGAGATGTTTGATGGTTTCAAACATGCAGAGCTTCAAAAAGCCATTCTGAGGCTATATTTCTCAAGACATGCATTAACAGGTCTACAGTCGCCATTTTGGGAAAATAATAATTATCCTCTAATTGTCATGTGAGCTTCTACTATATTGGTTGTCCATTTATAAAAATAAATGCTCATTGACAACAAATTGTCACAATATCATTCGTAACGCGACAAAGCCAGGAGTGTGGAAATGGGGCAGTTAAATCAGAATTAATCTTCTAATGTCACATTATTCAAAAGTGTCAGTTTAAAAAAAATATTTACCTAATATGGTTACCAAGATCATTTGGAGAGTTGCATTCAAGCCTGAAGCCTAATCTGCTTTGAAACAGCCAATACAGGCAATTTTGTGCTTAGCAGTTACAGTGCCCTCCACAATTATTGGCACCCCTGGTAAAGACGAGTAAAAAGGGTTATAAAAAAATAATTATTTCTTGATGATTTTTCTCATTTTTTCAGTGTGAGATTAAGCTAATTCACGAACCCTTTTTACTCATCTTTACCAGGGGTGCCAATATATTGCATTTTTGCATTTATCTTCATTTATGTTAGGATGTTTGTTTTGGTTCTAATACTGTGCATGTTGCACTGTAACAGTCATCAGATTCAAAGGTAATAAAGCAAAGTCCAGCTGCACTATTACACTGCTGAAGATTACAGCCTAGACAAGCTGGGATTCTAAACCGGTTTCAATTGTGTTTTAGACACTTCTAGCTGTTCATAGCTGGTCTGTGTTAAATAATCTCTTTCCATTAAGCACTAGGGTAATAAATGATTGAATAGAGCATTCATATGCATACACTGAAGCTCCTATTTATTGAGATAAATGTAATATCTTTATTGTAAGTAAATTCTTATTTATTGAGAGAAGTGTAACAGCTTTATTTTAAGTAAGGTCTCTGTTTTCACATTGCACTTATTCCTTCGCTTGTGTGGTGACAGCAGGAGAGCTGGTTCTGGTGCTTGCAGACAGCAGGCGCCTTTCAGAACCCAGTTTGTGCAGAGACGCGCAGAACTCGGGCTGAACGACCGTCACCAATGAAGAGTACAAATCTCTCAGAAACGGCTCTGACAGCAGGCGTCAGGCGCTTCCTAGGAACCAGCCTAAGGGAGCTCATTTGAGAGGCCAGATTTCTGTGCAATCAAAACACAAACCTTCCGCTCCGAATATCAATGAAGGGGCATGCAAATTAACTACATTTACAATTGACCGTGAAGTAGCTTTGAGTATGTGCGTGTGTGTGCGTGTGTGTGCGTGCGCGCGTGTGTGTGTGTGTGTGTGCATGTGCGTGCATGCATCTGCATTCACATGATTTGCTGCAATTCTGAAGCATTAGCATTGAGAAACCAGCAATGCAGAAAACTCACACGGAGGAAAATGAAGTGCAAACGAATGGCAGAGAATGAAAGAAAATAAAAGGAAGCTGACTTACGGTAACTACTTTCACTATCGCTGGCGTTAGAGGTTACATGCTCTGAAATTATAACAAAGGGGATGTAAACACCAACACGTAAATGCAGGTACAGTCCTACCACAGGTGATGAACACACAGACAATGTTCACAGGGAGAAAAATTCAACAGTAAATGGCGGTGTTAAGAACCTTTATCAGGCCTATTACGAGTTTTTGGTTAGAAACGAAAACATTTCTAAAAGCATCACGGTAGTCCTCTTAAACCAAAGGTGACAAACTATGTGATGCCGTTTAGATACGACATCAGTATTATCAGGCTCTTTCAATGAAGTTTAGTTTCACAAAGAAACTCTGCATGTTCATCTTGGACTGAAATACACAATTTAGGGTCAATTGAACGAGTGATCAGGTAAAATTTAATTAAAGAGCCAGTTTTTTGTATGTTTTTATCAGCATACCTGATTGACCAGCCACGCAGGTGTGTGTGTGAGAAGGGTGTGCAGGTATGAGGGGGGTAAGACCCTAGCCTCTCCAGGGTCTTAACACCACCGCACTATTTAACACATTAACCAACAGAAAGGCCCAGGTCAGGGACAGAGGAGGCCCTTCAGGAAGCCAATCGGCACACGCTTCCTCTCCCAGTGCAATGCGAGGAATGCCGTCATTTCCAGCCAATCACCTGGGCATGCACGCACCAGGCTTTTCTACATATAAACCAATCAGCCAATCACCAGGGCCGTGCACACACCAGGCTTTTCTACATATAAACCAATCACCCAAAGTTTGGAAAACTTATAGCCAAGAATTTAAATTGGACTTCTTTACGGTTTTGTTGAAGAACCCAATTATCTTTAAAAGCCCTTTTAGAGTACAAAGCATTTAATTATTCTTTCACAATGTATTAATATCAATATGCATCTGCCCTGATAACCTTTAGTCTTTTGGCACGGACAAGTTGAAAGAGGCCTAAAGTAAAAATACTTCTGTGTTATCTTAAGTGTTTTTGCTGTCCCAGGATAATTATTTTGTGCCACCCTGCTGCTGTGGAATCCTCTGAGAATTCTGGGAAGGAACTGTACCCAGCAGGCCTAGGAAAGCTAATCTGCCCCCTACTGGGCTGGAGGCTGCTATGCTATTTGGTATCTCACTCCAGAACAACGCAGTGAGTTCCTATCCTGCCATTACCGCCAGGGGTGCTAAGCGCGGTTCCAGCTGTTTATGTTACACTGAATATTTTGCATTGCACCTACTACAATGACTACAACTAATGACAATAAAGATTTGATGAAATTACAAGACTGGATGAAATAAAAAATAAAAAAAGAATTTAAAAAAAAGGTCCAAACACATGATGAAAAAAAGTGGGGGTGGAGCAAAAGGAAGGGGGTGGGGCCGACGATGACTGATGGACAGCAGGAGGACTTACTCTGGCCTTTTGATCCCATGTCGTCTGGGATCTCCTGTGGATTGGTCGGCAGACAGAGCAAGCAAAAACAGGAAAAAAAAACAACCACAAAAGAGCACATTGTTACTGGAACACATTAAGGGGAAGTGGAGGGGAGGGGGGGTTCTACCGCCAGACACAAACCAGGCAACCGCAAGAGACAGGAGGCCCTCGGGGGACTGGCCCAGATTTCAGGGAGAGATCTTGCAGCACCTGGATACAGGCATCAGGAGTCTCAGATTATTTACCAAATCAAATCAAACGGATTTATTTAATACACTTAAAAACCAGTACGCATCAAAGCATACCCCCTACTCCCAGCCTTGGATGGCAATCCTTATCATCTCAGTTTCTAGGATGATAAAAATTTGGTAGCAGCTTTCCTGTGCCCGTTGTGGTGTTGCCGGGGGGTGTGTCCGGCGGTACCTAGCTGGTCCTGGGGGTGAGGCTGCCCTGTCCTGCCGACGCGCGAGCGAGCGATTCCACCCGGCTTACTTACGGTCAACATCGCTGGTTTCCTGCTCGCTCTGGTCCTTGTTCTTGAGGAAAGCGAATTTTCGGGAAAAGAGATTCTTTTTACGCTTGTCATTGAGTGACTGCTGAGGAAGAGAGGGGGAGGGGCAAATGAAACAAGGGAGGAAAGAGGGGCGTGTCTAATGCTGGTGAGAAACAAAAACCCCTCCTTAAAGAAAATAAAAAAAATGATTTCCCGGAAACTGACTCTGTGGCCACATGGAAAGGCAGGGATCTGCATGCCTTATTTATAATAATAATATGAATAATAATGATAGGCATTTTTACCTTTAGAAGGCAATTACAGGACTGTATACAGTAACAGTGCTATTATGAACAAACATTTTTTGATTTGTTTTGCACATACACTTGCATGTATACATGAAGGGTATGCAATCTTATTTACTTAAGGAAAAAAACATTAATTGCCTCAATTTATCCTGCCCCCCCCCCACTTAAAAATGACTGCAAAGTCAGTTCCATGTGTAAAATGGAAAGCTGGTTCCAACACCCAAAAAGGGCCTACATGACCACAAAACAAAAACAAAGAAAAAAGAATAATAATAAAAGTCAAAGCAAAGCCGAGCGTGTAAAGCAGTGGTGAGTGGGTTGGGTTGGGGGTGGGGGGTGAGGACAGTTTGGGGGGAGGGTCCCTCTGCATGCAAAAGGGCTGTGGTGGGAAACCAGAAATATTTTTATTGTAAATCCCATTCAATGTAAATAATGAAATTAGCTGTTAGGCAGGGCTTGACATTAAGGCTTGTCCTATTGTCCGGGACAAGTACATTTTTTGGTCAGACAAGTAAAATTTTCAATTAAAAATGATCTGAATAGAAGTATAAATTTTAAAATGCTAATTTCACCTGCCTTCCTGGTTACATTGTTAATGAGATAATTTTGCTAATAGGAATTGGGAAAATGCAACAACAAATTTGATCTATTTTGAACACAAATGGGGGGTGAAGTGATTAAAAAATGAAGTCCCACTTGTCCGATGGACAAGCTTAATGTCAAGCGCTGGGATATGGGCCTGTAACTGGTGCTGAAGGAGCTGCTATTGGCGCAGGATGCCTGAGCATGGCAGTAATGCCTCATCAATCGTGATGGTTACATTTTAGGGTTCAGAGAGTCACAGTGCTCTGCAGTGTCGCTTCACAGGGCTAAACACTGTTCCTGCACCACATAAAGCAGTGACAACACCCCAGCACCAACCCAAAGACGGGAGCCAGGCATGGAGCTTCATATGAGGCACCCCCTTTTAAGGGCCCAAATAAACTTTCTCAGGGTTCTCTTTCACCATCCATCCATCCATCCATCCTTCACTCCTCTACCATTCCCTCCCTCCCTCTATGTGCACTATATGTACGTACACACACACGTGTGCATGGTATACAGGTGATTTACAGATGTCCCAGGGTGCACAGGGGCAGGCAGAGAAGAGGAGCGTGTTCAGAGAGGTCAAACAAAAGGAGAGGGAGAACAGCGGAGAGGTGCGGACAGAAAGCAGTTTGACATCAATGGCAAGCGTACAGGTTTTTTGTTTGGATTTTCACTCGATAGTTCATGCACTGTTTTCGATGCTGTGTTAAGACAGCGCAGGGTTTTCACACGGAGTCGATACAGGGTTAATTCAGTCAGGAAACGTTTGCCGGTGTGGGGACATCGTCACAAGAACTCGAAAAGTGGTCGAAAAACATGCTGTTAACTAGCTTCTCACACACAAGCCTCAGAACCAGATTAGTACATTAAATTCAGTGATGCATTCAATTCAACACAGGGTTACAAACATTTCAGAAGAAAAAACATACTATACGTTTCTATATTAAGTTATTTTACAGTTACTATAACTGACATGTAGCTAGAGTAGAAAAACAGCCCTTTATTCATTACTAAAATATATATGCAGTCAAGAAAACAAATACAACAGTAGATAAATGAAAGATCTGAAGTAGTAAAGAATTTTATTAAATTAAATATTTTAACAACCTGCATACAGTTTAATGCAATTTGAAGTTTCTTTCCAAGTTACTCAATAGAAACAAAACAGAATTTGCTTTGAATAAATTGAGTTTGGTTTTCTTACATTTTCACAGAAATCCGAATGCATACACCTATTTTCAGCATGGCACAAACATTTTTATTCATCTTATTAAATGATGTGAGCAGGAAATGCCTAACATCAAAACTGCTTTTTGAAAGTTATTTGATTTTCTTTTATATAAATATCAGACACACACACACACACACACACACACAGAGACAGACGCACGCACACATGCACAGACGTGCACACATACACACAGAAACACACACACACAGACAGACACACACACACACACGCACAGTACTGCTCTACTCACCCCTTTATCCCGGGACTTGGGGTTGAATTTGACGGTCTTTAACCTGGCTCTCTCCTTCTTCTCCACCCTACAGTGCAGAAACAGGGCAGATGAGTACGGGCCCTTCTCACGGGTCACTGGAGAAAAACTTCACACAATTACGCCCTGAATGGATCAGCCTATTCTGAGTGATAAGCCAAAGTGGATTTTAACTGGAGATTCAGCCCTGTGCATAACTAACCATGTCAAGTAGGAAGAAATGTGACGGGGAAATGACGGGAGAGAAGGTGGTATAGACTAAATATAGGCAGGGTGAAGCATCCACTTTAATGCTTCTCACACATTAAAACCTCATTTTCTCAACTGCATCGTTACCCTGCTCCCCCCCTTCCCATCACCTCCTTAAAAAGGGTGAGAGGTGTTGCCTGTAATTATCACATAGAGAGGACTCTGCTATTCTCACAGTCATGAAGTCTCTCTCCTTCTCTTCTCCTTGCCTTTCCACTAACAAAGACATTTAGGATACATATAGACTCCGCTGTGAACTAACAACTTTCTCAAATGCTATTTCTATTATCACTTAGACGGCTGGCGTTGCCATTCCACAATGACTGCTAAAAGCTATTTTCAGTGGAGCAGAGAAACTTAATATATACATTTTTTGTGAAACCCCACATCCCACACCCGCTGGAACCTGCCCTCTAAAACTGCCATCTAAAGAAAAGGAGCAAGGTAACAGTTATCATCAAATCATCAATTCATAATTAAACACCAGCTCCATTAAACCCACAGTGCTGTCCTTGAACCAATCAAATGGCTCGCAGTAAATGCCTGTATCCAGGGTTCAAGTACAGCGATGGCAAATAAAATGAATAGCGCAGTCTTCTTTTAAGGACAGACAGCATCGGTAAAGGTCTTCTTGCCTTTTTTCAGTAGAAAGCAGATGAAATGTGTTTATCAGAGAAGAGTCAGGAGACAGGAAGAAACGACAGAAAATCACCTCTGCAGAGGCAAAAGACACCACAGCCATGTCTGTTTATGTCACAACTACACGGCAGTATGGTATGCAAGGTGATTGGCTGGCTAGCCATGTAAAAATGAAAACATGGGGGGTATTTCACAAAGCAGGATTATGGAGTTAGCCGGCTAACTTTTGTAAATATTTTGAATTTGATGACATCCTATTAGATGAAAGCCTGAGCTACTTCGAATTATTTACACAAGTTAGCTGGCTAACTCCTTAATCCCACTTTGTATAATACCCTACAGGACTAATCATGAAATAAACAAAGATTAATGACAGGGATATTACCATTGAGCAAAATTAACTGAAACCGTTACATATCCAAAATGTTGGTTGAAACCATCCCACATTATCGCTATTTGTCGAAGCCAATATCTGCGACTAATGAATAAAAATAATACAAGGATCAGCAAACAGGTCTGAACCCCATGTCGACGCAATTTACACACTTAAGAAATCAAGACCTTAATCAAGACCAAATCAAGTGATTTCAGGAAACACCCCCCCATTCCCTTCAAAAAACAAAAGAAAACATGTTTTTAAGAAGCTCCCGTCTCATAATAACGCAGAATGCAGAATATATCCAGGTAGAAAACAATAGTGTAATCTCCACCCTGCTGGCACTGCAGTTGGAGAGAAACAGGAGGGACAGGGAAAAGTAAGAGGGCAATTATCATCCCTCAATCACCTCTCTGCTGGGTGAGAGCTGTAGGAAGCCAAGGGCATTATGGGTACAGCTGGAAAGCAAGAGGAATTCTAACTGCAGCAGCTAAGAGAGACGTTAGATCCCCTGCCAACCCTGGGAGCTTGTCAAAACTGTTTTCACAAGCATAGCGCTTTTCCCTTCCCGCCAAAAAGCCTGTTTTTAACCAAACAGAGAAGCCAGGGCCAGACTTGTTAACCAATCAGAGAAAACCCGGGCCAGACTTTAGACCAGGGGTGTACAACTCTGGTCGTGGAGTACTGGTTTTTGTTCGAATAAATTACCATAGTTTTAGCTTTTGACAACTCTATAAATCATGCTGGTTCACTCCTGTACTTGAGCACAGTAAAATCTTTAGAATACACGCAGTCTGTGGCTGTAGTTGAGTTTATTACAAATGTCAGATCAAACTAGGATTGAGCTAAAAAGAGCAGAAGAGCAGAAATCCTGAAATGGATTGGCCCTGGTTTAGACGCTCAAACTTTATGAGGATGTAAAGATCAACCATAACAACAATTACTTGCACTCTAAACCTGTACTTATCTCCTGATACACTCAATCGAAGCGTTATTCTATCTGTAAGGCTGAAAACCAAAGCCAGTCATCTGATATAGTGTCAGGTATTTTTTTTGTGTGAGGGTAAAGCTCCCCTTTGAATGGTTTCCCAGTTTTTATTTCCTTCAGTGAATAAAAAGCCAGCCAAATCAGACACAAGTATTATTGAACCCCTTTATAATGTATTATAAGGGGAGGGAACATGATCCCAAGCGGAGAACCGGGGTTTGAAATCAGGTGAACAATATGAAGAGACATTATGAGATGCAAAGTGGGAAGAATCATGAAGCTGTCCTTCGGCTGTCCATCTGCTGGGCCCTGTGGGGCTGCAGAGGGAATGCTGGGTAAGATGTAAACAGCCCGTGTGCCGAGTGTGTCCCCCATGGTTCCGGCTTGCCTATACAGTACTGTTCTCTGCTCCCTCCTGGAACCCAGCCCAAGGACAGCCCAGACACAAGGACAGAACCAAGCCTCGAAAATGGGCCTGCAGCCCAAAACTGGACCTGAAGTCCAGAGCCTAGGGCAGAACCAGGCCTTCGATCCTGCAGTCCGAGCCCCCGGGCGATACCCCCACAGCGCTACACAGCCCGGCTGCTGATGTTCTGGAATGTTCTCTGGCTGGTCTGCTGGCCATGGCGTGCGTTTACACCAAAACAAAAAACAGACCCAACATGCCAACATCTACTTTAAAAAGCCATACAGAAATGACCCAGTACAGAATTTATTTTAAAAGCCAATAAAAAAAAACTAAAAAAAACTTACCTAACAACATTTACTCAAAAAGCTAAACAAATAACTGAACTAGCACTATACTACCCAAAACCATTTATTTCAGCACCCAAACCAAAACTACCTTTACTTTAAAAGCCAAATAAATAAAAAAACGGAACCAAAACTATTATTTTCTTTAAATGTCAAACACAAATTGACCTGAAATTATGGCATTTATTCAAAAAAATTGAATAAATGCCCTAATAATTTTTTAAAAAAACCGACACAACACTACTTTCTGTACTTCCTTTACTTTCAAAGCCCTTTTAAACTCTCAGAATAAATGCCTAGATTTTATTGTTGAAATAATTGTACTTAATTCTAATAAAAGAACCAGTCCCAGGGGATGTTTGCAGTAAAAGGTAAAGGAAGGTTTTCATTTGACAGAGTCTGTTAGCTTTAAATATTCCAAAGACCGGGAACGGTTGCGAAACAAAAGCCTTTTTAATGGGGTGTCTGTAGCTCTATCATGACTTAACAGCATTAACAAAGCATGATGAGAGGGGTTTAAATCCTAAGAGCAGTCATGTGGAAGGTAAGAACTTTAACCAGGAATAACAACAGACACAGTCGGCTGTAAGTGCAGAATCGGGCAGAGGATGGGATGATGGATGCCAGACTCAAAGAACAGGAAGGGCATCGTCATCCAAAACAAATTATGCCCTGCACTTTGTGAAAATGAAAGCCTTTGTTTTATGATCAACACACAATGATCGTCATCTATTTCAAAAGCCAAAGTTAATCAACCGGATGAACTGGTTTCATGTAATTTGATTTTTACCTTTATTTAACCAGGTAGGTCAACTGAAATGAAATTCTCTTTTCCATTGGTGACACTGCAAGGGCATTGAATTCTCATTTGCTCCAGGGGGTGAAGAGAGCCCTTTGTCACGCAGGACAGAATGTTAATTAGGGGGGGTGTGTGGCCTACCTTCTTTTGCTGGGAATGACGCCGATCTCTTCCACCTCCCCTTCGGGAGTCACCTGACGGGCCTGCCACCACTCGTCATCCGAGGCGTTCACCACATGCAGGATGTCACCGAATTTAAAGTTGAGGCCCTGGCTGGGGAGGCCGGAGTCCTTTGTCTTGTCGTAGTCGAACAGGGCTCTGAAACGACAAGCGAAAGCGAAAAAAGAGAGGTCATTAAACGGGCACAGCTAAGGCCACAAATCATTGGTAATAAAAATGTATAAAGTTTCTTTATTTCTTGCACAGCCCCAAAAGTTTGGGATCTAACTCTCCTGGGCAGCTCCTATAATTATGTATAATTAAATTATTTTATTTGCAGGTGTGCACTTCAGTGCCTTGCTCAAAAATGTGGACTTAACAGTAATTGACAAAAATTGGCAAAGATGAGCCAAGTTTAAAAAAGAAAGCTTGGAAACCACATGAGGACATTCCCTGTGAGGGACAGCCCGGACAGGTGAATACCAGCGTCCACACACCACACACACACCCCCACACACAAATAAAATAAAATATATTTAACACGTAAAGCAAGAGGTATGTCAACAGGACAAAAACAGGCAGATGACCGCATTGGTCTCCAACATCATTCCCCCCTCTAATTTCAAGGCTTGTTCATAAAAAGCCGGCCGCGTTAACAGTTCTGCGATGAACCAGCCCTCAGATGCAGCCTGGCATTATAATTAGGGCCCAGATGTGTGCGTTTCATCTGAGGAACTGGAGCTGAAGTAACCAGCATCCTCCGGACGACTTTGGCCTTGTTACTGCATCAATAATGCAGGACAATTACTCCTAAATTTGGGGGATGGGAGGGGGAGAACGAGAGCGATGGAGAGAGAACGAGAGAAAGAAGGACCCATTAGAGAATACAGTATATACAGTATATATATATATATAGAGAGAGAGAGAGATGGATAGACACAAACACATCTACTATTTTTACTGAACCGTTATTTGTATGCTTTGGCAGTGCTTGGCACATGTGACACATTAAGACTTGAGTCTTTGAGACTGCAGTACTGCTGCGTTCTGCATTTGCAGTCTACAGGCATTTAAGAGAGACACCGAGTATTCACACAGCAAGCACCTTTCTGTGGGTCTTACAGAGCAACACCAGTAATGAGATTCTGTCACCGAGAAGTAAATAACTTATATGTTTATTTTTTACATTTTATTTGTTTTGAGAATATGCTGCTTAGGTGCAGGTGATAAATGTTGAGATGATTTTAATGAGCATTGTAAAATGGCCTGTCTCTTTTCTTTTATTCTCCCCTGCTTTCTAGCTGAGAAATATATTTCCACTGACATGTTTGTCACAGAGAGATAACGCATAATCACGTTACCCATAATGCTCTCACAGCTTTCATATCCGGACCAGAAGCACTTAATTGTTGGCTTAAGACCACAGCAGCCAGGGCTCTATGCACACTAAACTGATAATAGCCGGAGACCATAAACAAGATATAACTATAACTACATACATGTTATTTTCAAAGACAGCCAGAAATACAAGTTAGTTATTAAAAATCACAACATACAACATCTGAATAACCAGAACTATGCTTTTCAACCACCAATCATACCCTGATTAAGAGACCTCAGTTAAATTTGAAAACCTATAGTCCATATTTTAGAAGAAATTATTTTTTACATATCTCTTGATAATCTTAAAAGTTAACAGAGAGACTAAACATAAGACTAATTACACTTAAACCTCACTTTACCTTCCTATATTTAGTTTCAGACATAAAAAATAAATTGCGTCAAATTGATTGCGTTGCCTTCCACTTTGGTACCACTTAGCTGGTTGATAAGGAAAGCACTTTATCCCCTTTTTGTCATAGGTTTGGAGCAGCAGAATCTTAAGAAGATTGGTTTTCTATAAATTCCGACATCTGTAATATCTCCAGGATCCGTCATTGCAAAGCCAGAATATTTTCAATGACTAGGTTTTAGTTTAAATCTTTTTTGAATCCACTGGCACTGGAATAATCCTGTTCAAGGGGAGTCTGAGGACACTGTGTGTGTGGTGTGTGTGTGTGTGTGTGTGCGTGCGTGCGTGCGTGCGTGCGTGCGTGTGCATGTACACATTTCCTTCCATAGACATCTCTGGACTTATATCACATGAAAACAAAGGCCACGCTCACTGTGAAATTAACAGTTATCCTCCGAAGATTAGTAGCTTGGCTCTACAAGGAAGACAAGCGGATGCCTTTATTTCAGCGAAGGAGTTAACGAGCCACACACACCTGGGAGGCCACAGCATGGCAGCTGGGCGCCTACTTGCAATTATCTCAGAGAAATTTAAAAAACCGTAAAAAAAAACAAAAAAACACAAATTTAATTTCAGCAAGAAAAACATCAAAGGTGACCAACCTTTATCCTGGCCAGAACAAAGAAAAGGTGTTGAATGCTGGGTGTTGAAGGCTTGGCTTGACAGTGACGTTTCAGGTTGGTAATTTGCAGCTGAAGAGCTGACCACAGAAAACCGGCGGCTTTAATGAAACACCACGGACGGTCTGTCATGACATCTGCGCACTAAGAATCGCACCTTCGCCAGTCACGTCCAGGCAAGCCTGTTTTTATTTTCACCAAAAAGTTATTTTGGCTTACTGGCTTCCTCCCTCCCTCCCTCATGATATCACATTCCCTTTCTAGCCAAGCCTGCGCTACAGGGTGTTAGAATCCTGAATATGTCATCAGAAGTCTGCTGATTTGCTGGCCCCCGTTTATAAATAAAACAGACGGTGTTTTTTTTTTTGTTTTGTTTTTTTAATCCAAGTCCCTGTGTGGAAAACAGCCTTCCGTTCACACTGGGAAGCTTGAAAGGTGTTCTAGGGACCTGCCTGTGTGACGCACTCTAAAGCACGTTATGTTCTCACCCCTCCACGTAAACCCCTTGCTCTTTCGAACAGGAAAAGCACGACTGAAAAGGTCAAGAGATCCATTATTTCTGCTTGCACGCTACGCTTGCATTTATTCGTTTCTGCGGTGAATTCATGCTCTCCTGGTTTGGTGATGGTGTTGCCGTTGACCACGGTGTGCGATATGACTCATTTTATATATACAGTGGTGTTCAAAAAAATAAATAGCATCAGTAACCGGATGAACCACTGTTATTAGTAGTAGTGATATTTCTGCATGGCAAATAATTTACTTGTAGATGTAGTAGTGTAATAGAAAAACAACAGACCAAATTGTCATGGCATGCACGCTGCTTGTTCTGAGTAATTGACTCACTCATTCATTGAAAGGGGCGTGTTCGAAATAATAGCAGTGTGGAGTTTAATTAGAGAATTAATTCATTCTGTGAAAAAACAGGTGTCATTAATTGTCCTTTATTAAGGAAGAAGGGAAGCAAATGTTTCACACATTGTTATAAAATATATTTCCTTCTGAATTGCTAAGTAAAATGGGCCGTTCCAAACATTGTTCGGAGGAACAACGTAATTTGATTAAAAAGTTGATTGGAGAGGGGAAAACGTATAAAGAAGTGCAGCAAATTATAGGATGCTCAGCTAAAAAGATCTCAAATGCTTTAAAATCGCAACAAAAACCCGAAACACGCGGAAGAAAACAAGCAACTAACTGTTAAAACGGATCGAAGAATAGTCCGAATGGCAAAGATTCAACCAATCATCACCTCGAGAAAGATCAAAGATGATCTAAAATGACCTGTAAGTGCTGTTACAGTCAGAAAACGTTTGATCGAAGCTAAGCTATCAGCAAGAAGCCCCCGTAAAGCACCATTGTTGAAAAAACGGCATGTGCAGAATCGGTTAAAATTTGCCAAAGAACACATCGATTGGCCCAAAGAGAAATGGCGTAACATTCTGTGGACTGATGAGTAAAATAGTTTTTTTTCGGGTCTAGTGGTCGTCGACAGTACGTCAGACGACCCCCAGGTACTGAGTTCAAGCCACAGTACACTGAAGCATCGTGGCGCAAAAATCATGGTATGGGGACACTACGGTGTTGGGCCTATTTATCGTATACAAGGGATCATGGATCAGTTTGAATACATCAGAAATACTTGAAGAGATTATGTTGCCGTATGCCGAAGAGGAAATGCCCCTGAAATGGGTGTTTCAACAAGACAACGACCCCAAACACACGAGTAAGCAAGCAACATCGTGGTTCCAGACAAAAAGGATTGAGGTAATGGAGTGGCCAGCTCAATCACCCCAACCTCAACCCCATTGAAAGCTTGTGGGGTGACATTAAAAATGCAGTTTCTGAAGCAAAACCCAAAAATTCACAGGAACTGTGGAATGTAGTTTGTTCATCCTGGATTGAAATACCTGTTTCTAGGTGCCAGAAGTTGGTTGACTCGATGCAACGCAGATGCGCAGCAGTTATCAAAAACAATGGATACGCAACTAAATATTAGTTCAGTAATTTAAAGTGAAGTTAAATGTTGAAAAATGTCTTCAGTTTATACAGTAAGTGTTTGAGTTTGAAGATAAAAATGTCGACACTGCTATTTTTTTTGAACAGATTAATATTCCTTTTCTTTGCTTCCTGTAAAAGAATAACGCAGACTTGATAACATTTGTTAATGCTTTGATTTGGAATTGAATGTGTAATGTTTCCACTACATTTGAAATATGGAACTAAAAGCTATTAAAAAATATTTGCACTTTATTCACTTTTTTTAACACACTGCTATTTATTTGAACACCACTGTATATATATATATATATATATATATATATATCACACACATACATGTATATAAATATATATATATTCCGCACCCCTTCAATCTGCATCTCTCTCGATCTCTGAGGTCACAGAGTTCCCATCACTGGAGATAGAGGGAAGATTATAACAATCTGCGGAGCTGTGCCAAGCCTCACATAGACAGGTGACAAATAATAAATAAAAAACCCTGACAGTGAGGGGTCCGATTCAGATTCAGATAGTTTAATGACCACACAGCCAGGCTGGTACAGCATGTTACAGCTTAGTTCCAGCACACATTCAATCTCAAACATATAGCACAATACATACATTAACCACAATGATGATATTTACACTCATGAGACAGTACAACACAATAATAAATACTGGACATCACAGTCACGCAACATATTCACACAGCATATTCAATGGGAGACATGCAGGCAGGGAGCAGTATGTGGGGTACAGGTAGGGGTGGGGGGGTTCGTGGGAAGAGTCCGTATTGCAGTGGGGAAGAAGCTGTTTTTGAAACGGGTTGCTTTGGTGGTCAGTGATCTATAGCGCCTTCCAGAGGGCAGCAGCTGGAAGAGGTGGTGTGCTGGGTCCAGCAATAATCTTTCAGTGTTCGTTTGAGGTGAAGTGATGCAATTGTTGGGAGGGGGGTGCCGATGATCTTGGATGATTTATTGACGATGCGCTGGAGTTTTTTCTGAGTGTGACTGTTCAAGCTGTTGTACCAGACTGTTATGGATGTGGTGAGGATGCTTTCAATGACAGCTGTGTAGAAGCGAGAAGGAGGTGTTGTCTGAATTTCTTAAGCTGCCTTAGAAAAAATAATCTTTGCTGTGCTTTTTTGACGATGTGGTCTGTGTTGGTTTTCCATTTAAGTGTATTGTTAATGTGAGTTCCAAGAAATTTGTGTGAGTCAGTGGTGGTTATGGGTCCGTGGCTCTGTTATGCTGTTTTCCTGGCATGGTTTGGGTCCACTTGTCCCCTTAGAGGGAAGGGTCACTGCAAATCAATACAAAGTTATTCTAAGTGATCAACTTTATCCTATGATGAAACATTTATATCCTGATGGGAGTGGTCTCTTCCAGGATGACAATGCCCCCATCCACAGGGCACGAGTGGTCACTGAATGGTTTGCTGAGTATGAAAATCATGTGAATCATATGCTATGGCCTTCGCAGTCACCAGATCTCAACCCAATTGCACACCTATGGGAGATTTTGGACCAATGTGTTCCACCATCATCAAAACAGCAAATGAGGGAATATCTTTTGGAAGAATGGTGTTCCATCCCTCCAGTAGTGTTCCAGAGACTAGAATCTATGCCAAGGCGCATTGAAGCTGTTCTGGCGGTTTGTGGTGGCCCAACACCTTGCTAAGACACTTTTTTGGTTTTTCCTTTAATTTGTCACCCGTCTATACCCATGGAACAAGAGGTACACACCAACTAATCCTGCTGGCTTAGGCGCAGAACTTTCAGGTTAGCACAGCATTGCCAGTCAATGTTATTCACTATGTGGGTTTTACAGCGGAAGTGGCGGTTGATGAGATTTCGGCCAGCTTCACTCTGATTTAACAGGCTGTGTGCCTTCAGGTCTATCATCACGCATTGCAGAACTGTCACTAGTATCGTTTGGCACTTCCTGAGGAGGCAGTTAGGGAACTGGGCTCACTACTACAAGGTTGCAGGTTCGATACCTAGGTGAGGCAAGGTTCATAACCGGAGTCACTTCAGTGAATATCCAGATTCATCATGGATTGGATGTAAAGAATGTAAACTGTGTAATTTGCTCTGGAAAAGAGCGTCTGTTAAATGCCTAAAGTACAATGTAAATATACACTTGTGAGAGATATACAAGTGAGAGATGTAGCTGTGGCTCATCTGTCTAAAACTGCATGGATACAGCAGGACATTTTTTTGATTGGTGGAGCACTGCAGGCTGGTACCACATATTCTTTAGACACCACAGATACTCAACTCCCAACACTGGGAGTTCTGCCTCCCTATACAACAAAATAATATACCCACAATGCAACTGGCCTGGCCTGGCATGTGAGAACCATGTGTCTGACAGTGTTGTTTGAATGGGTGATAAAAACCACAAAGAAACATGAAAGTCCAGCTACTGGATTGATTTGCAATGTTGATAATTAGCAGGCGGGACCCAAACCTGTAACTTTGCCCGTGGAAAGCTGCACCACAATTCTTAGGTTTATATTCAGTGACCATTCATTCTAATGCTTAGATTCAACCAGAAGTGGGTAGTACTCCGTTACGTGTACTCAAGTAGATTTTTGAAGAATTTGTACTAATCCAAGTATTGTTTTAAAGACAGTACTTTTACTAGTATATTTGTAAACTAAAAAACATACTTACTACACAGTTACATTTAAAAAATACACCAGTAGTATATATTCTAAAAAAACAATGTCTTCCCTCAATTTTGTTGCTTACGTCCTATTTGTCTCTGTCTCCGAAGCATCCAATCTGCGGTGATGTGCAATCTGCTACACACCAATCTTGGCGAATACACAGTTCAAATAGAAACTGGCCGAGATGGTGATAGGGGTAGAAATTACAGCTACCTAAAAATGTACATATCTACATACTATATGCCTATAGCTATACATCTGCATAGCACAACACTAGACACCATTAGGACTGTTTCAACGTGTTATTTTGCACTGCCAGTTAAGATAATGGAGGAGATCATCCCGGCCTCAGATCTATGTTTGTTCTTACAAGTAACGTCAGGCAAAATAATAGCTATTGTATGAAATGTCTGCTTTGCCTTCTAAATGACGTACATTTCGGTTTATATGAACTCCGCTTCAAACCTAAAGAAACACGTTATGGTGAGTCATCCGTGTAGTTTCTCTGTTTCGTTATGGTGAGTCATCCGTGTATTTTCTCCGTTTCGTAGGCTACATATCAGCCATTGCCATTAATCATACTTTTACTCAAGTACAGTTTTTGGGTACACTACCCACCAATAGATTCAATACCCCTAGCTGACATTCTGAGCAGCTGGATCAACCAAGGACAGAACAGACCTCGTCAGAACAGCACAGCGATCCCAAGGTGCAGTGTCACTCAGCAGAACCGGCCAATTACAGATAACGCGGTTCGCCCCGAATACCAAATCAATCACTTCTAACTTTCACCAGACCTTTCCGTTTCTTATCACAAGGGTGTGAAATATTCAGCAAAGACACAAGCGTCGAAATGCAAACAGGGCTCTAAATAAAATAAAACAAGACAGCTAAATGAAATTGCTTTAGAGACCGAAGAAAAAAAGCGGCCAGTTGATGTGTGATGTGGGGAGTTCAAACTGATCTTCCAACAAAGGTCATAAAAAGAGAGAGGGGGGTAAAAGCGTCATGGTGAATGAGTCAGAGGACAGATGAGTGAGTATTCCCCTCCGAATGGCGACCCAGGCTGTGTTGACTGTGGGCCTTCAGGGACTCTGAGAATATGTGGTGGGGTGATGCACCGTCCAAAACAAACGTCCGCTGGCCGCCGCCCTGGCGGCTTATACGACAGTGCCTACACGGTCGAATTAAAACATTTACTGACACATTTATACAGGCCATATGTAGGAAGTGCTACTCTACAACAACATAACTTCTGTTTTTAAATGGACTGCGCGGCAGTATATTCAGTTCCACAGAAGCTGGGTAGTGATAAACTGGCTCAGGTCAATGAACCTGCTGATGAGACGGGCCTGTTCCTTCCGGGACACCAGCGTCGTGTTTAAATCATTTAACCTTTTGAAGAGTAGGTTTTTATGAATGTTTTTTTTATTTGTACAAAATTGTAAGTCAGTGTTCTAGAATTGAAGTATTTCCAACTGAAAAAAGTGCCGCTCAACACTTTTTCACAGTGTCGAGCACCTCTAGAATGTTGTGTCATGTCGCAGACAACGTGATACTTTGTTGCGCAGTCTGATTGGACAGCCAGATGGAACACCTAAATTCATTGTCACATGGATACGTTTTTTGCCCACTTCATTATATTGGTTTTCACTAAAGTTTCATCCAAAAATATTTGATGCATGTCTGCATCCAGCATTTCACGCATTTGTTTCAGGAGAACATGTTGGCCCTGGATTTCCCTCGGTGGGTTTATGGAACCACCTTATTTCCCCCCCATTCTAGTCTTTTTAAAATTAATTATTATAATTTTTTTGGCAAAAGTAGATTTAAAAGTTATTTCTCCTTCATTATCTCATGTTTTAAGAAATGTAAACAAACGGTCAGAATTTGTTGTCTCGTTACCATAGAGACAACCGAACCCTCATCGCAGACCTTCGCCCCAAGTATAAATGCCAAACGTCGTTCATTTTTGTTAAACATTTTTTAACCCTCCCCCACCCCACACACACACACACACATCTTTCCTTCAACCCTCACTGCACCGCTGTCTCTCTGCGGGACCCCTACGGGGTGAGTTCCCCCTCTTTGGGAACCACTGCCTTAAAGGCTTAAAGCACTGCAGCTGGGGAGTGTGTGTGTGTGTGTGTGTGTGTGTGTGTGTGTGTGTGGAGGGGGGGGTCTAATAACTGGTCTGGTTGGCAATATAGGCCTTACCGCCACACCCACCGTGTCACAGGTAGGTTCAGGCTACTTGATGTACAATGTCATCTCACGATCAATACATATAAAAGTAAAGTGAGTCAAATAAAGACACATTGTTCCAGGTTCCTGCTCTAACTACACCGGGCCTGATCAGGCACAGAGAGCTCATCAAGGCAGGGCTGCTACTGCACGTGCGCTGTGCTAGTCTCTTACCTGACGTATAGCGATCTCTTCTGGCTGGTTCGTAAGGAGCCAGATCCAGAGCTGATACTGCTGTTCATCATCTGCTCACGCAGGTCATGGATCTTCGCTTCAAAGCGACTGTATTCTGCACAGAAAAGGGTGAAAAGGGTCAATGGAGCACATACGCGGGGAGGAGTGCAGTATAATGGTTTGGGAACTGGGCGTATTATTCAAAGGCTGTGGGTTTCATTTAGACCTACTACTGTATATACAGTACATACAGTAATACTACCATTCTGTTTCTGAGACAGAGGGAAAGAGGGAGGGAGAGAGAGAGAAAGGGAGGGAGAGAACAGGTGCATGGGGATGACAGCAATGGGTAAACTCTTAATAGCGAGTGCATTAGGGTTCACCAGGTTAATGCCCTCATTCTCAGGGCAAGAATGCAATCGATGTCCATAGAGCCGTGATCAAAAACAAAACACTCTATGAATTATTAAAACGTTACTTTGCTGCGATGCTTTCCCCCCTCTTTCGCCTGGATAGTTATGCTTTCGTAAGGTCCAGTGGAAAAAGCCGCCACCAGAACCGGCGAGACCTCTCCAAATCTCTACTAGCCCTTTCGCGCACAGCTGCTTTCACATCTGTCTGTGCAAGCCCGTGTCTGTCCTGCTCATTGTCTTTCAGCACCAAACACAAGCTGGTGACACACACGCACACAAAAGTACACACACTAAGCACAGGACACCATTCTCACCCCGTTCTTCAAAAATTGACATTCCAGTTTTGAGAAAATCAACATTTCAGTTTATTGGAGGTTTTTTGCATGAATGTGCAAATGCATGTTTTATTATTTAAATCTCAAAGAATAATAGTGTAAAAGTGAAACTGCAACTATCTAACCATTTATCAGAAAAGTGCTTAGTTTGATTAGCACCAAAAGTAGGCCGAGTGAGTTTTGGAAAAACACTCTTCATTTCCTTGTAAAACAACCAACAGCAGGGCTCTCCAGGTTGTTATTTCACATCAAAGACAGAAACTTCAACAACCGGTGAACCACTGGACATTCAATCACGCATTTACAATGACACCAACAAGCATCATTATTATTGCTGCAGGAGGAGAGATTTCAAATCGCAAACAGCTAATTTCTCTAATTAATTAATTAGACTTTAAGCATGCAGGTGCATGAATTTACCACAGAGAAGACGACTAAATTACATTCTGTACAAAATTAGCAGCAGCGAAAAAAACAAAAGAAAATGAGTGTTGGAACAAAACACAGAGACAACCTGAAAAGCACAGACACACAAAAGTTCAAAAAGTTCTGGTAAAAAAACAGACACTACAACATAGTCACTCCTACAGTAAAGACTACTTCATACCTACAAAGACTTTAAAAATACCATCAGAACAAAACTCCATGGAAGCACCGCCCATCTAAAAATATCAGAGTCTGGGAATAAGCGTACGGAAATTAACTCAATTCCACATTATCCTGAGTATCTACCTGGTTTGAGGCTTTAACAGACTCGATAGATCCTTTCCACCTCCATCCTCTCCGCAGCTCTCTCACCCTCCTCTGCCTCCCTCTCTACCTTCATCCTCTCCGCAGCTCTCTCACCCTGCTCTGCCTCCCTTTCCACCTTCATCCTCTCCTTCTTTGCTCTCTCACCCTCCTCTGCCTCCCTCTCTACCTTCATCCTCTCCTTCGCTGCTCTCTCACCCTGCTCTGCCTCCCTTTCCACCTTCATCCTCTCCTTCGCTGTTCTCTCACCCTGCTCTGCCTCCCTCTCTACCTTCATCCTCTCCTTCGTTGCTCTCTCACCCGCCGTTCCCGACCCCAGCGGGAGAAACAAAGCCTCTCCTCTCACGCTTACCGCCACCGCTGCTGCTCTTTGACCTGTCCGCACGTGTCCGTCCGTCCGTCCGTCCGTCCGTCCGTCCACGGGGCAAGAGCCAGAGTGTAAGCGCGACTGACTGGCGTCTCCGGCTCTGAGGCTCCACAAGACAGAGCACCGAGTCGACAGCGCGCACGTTGCTGCTGCTGCTGCTCCTCCTCCAGCACCAGCGCTAACGCCGCTACACAACAGATGCTAATGGACTGGGCTGCATGCCCCCCCCCCCTCGCACACTTCCCCTCTCTACCCCTCCTCTCTTTTCACTCCTCCCTCCTACAACCCCCGTTCCAAGGGCTGACACACATTCAACACACACACACACACACATCCACGATTAAATATGCACGATTGGACCAACCATACACACGTTTACATTAAATGACTGCACGGGTCCTCTCCCGCCGTTTTATACACACACTTCCTCCTCTCCAGCACGCTCTAAAACTAATGTGTCTCTATAAACCATTCAAGAGGTTTAATTTTTTCTCTCATATCCCTAAAGATAAACTGGAGAATACAAGGCCAGTGTTTTTTGTAAAAATGTTTTTTTCCAGAATTCTAAGTCAGTGTTCTAGAACTCCATTGCTTTCAATTACAAGTAGTGATTGTTTCATCAGCATTAGAATCAGCATTAAAAACGCTGCTCCGGGTTTTACCCAGCGCAGTTAGCCAGCTAGCCTGCTTCGTGATACAGGCCCCTGGAACAAGCCAGATTTCACCAAAACAAAAACAAAGAAACCGCCTCCTTCTCTTCCACATTCACAGTGGAAGGGGGCGTGTGTGCAAATGAGCCTCTGTGCACTGTGCAAACGCACTAAAGAGCACCCCCCCCCCCCAGGGAGATGCTGCCAATCAGAACAGATCACAGATTAAAAACAGCCCCCCCCCACCCCAAGGGCACACCACTAACACAGTAAACAGCCAGGCGAAACGGCAGATTCCCCCCCTGCAGGAAGTGTACTGAGCCGCCCGTAATCATCTTCCCACTGCATGCAGTCACCCCCTCCCCTTTTTATACAGTCACCAGATCCTGGACCAAACACTCCCCCCCCCCATCCCCAAAGCCAAACCTGGGGGGCCCGGAGCTCACCCTCAAAACAACGCCTTAGAGTAGGGGTGTCAGACTGGGGGGGGCGCAGTGTGTTTCAGGACTCGAGTGGTTCATTACATCATTAAATCGGTTGCAGAGCCCACACACACCTGGGGCCACATGTATAAAACTCTGAGTAAAAGAATGCGTAAAAGAATGCTCAGGGTGAAAGTCGGAAATCTGCTTAAAAATAGTTTTTTTCTACCTCTGCCTTTCTGTCATGGTGTCGCCATATCACACGGACTCCAAACATTGCGTACATATGGTGTCCATCGTGTGCAGAGGTACGCAGATTCTCACAGCACGTGTTATATTATGCATCTGAATTTCTGCGTGGAAACTCGCTTACACGGCTTTCTGAGGGCATTTTTCTGCTCAGCACTGTTTAAACATGTGGCCCCAGGTGTCCAGGCGGCTGGTAGAGAGGAAAGCCGCTGGAACCCTGTAGAAACGGCGGCTCTCCAGGACAGCAGTGGCAGCTCTTTCTTAAGGTGAAAATGAAAGGCAGCGTAACCCGCAGCAGCTCTCCAGGGCCAGAGCTGGGGACTCCGAAAGCAGATAGTAAATGGTGAAGAGTAAACGGTGAAGAGTAAAAACGGTGAAGAGTAAGGGTGTAAGTGTAGAAAAAACAAACCACAGAGATGCAATTATGGACAGAAACAGCGCAGCGCAGTTGCAGCAGTGTCAACATGCTGTGTGGCGTTTTTTTCTGGGTCGACCTCCATCCCACACCCCCCCGTGTTAAGGATGTTTCCACGCGTACTAAAGGCATCTGCTGCTGAAATAATGTAATTGCAGACGCCCCGCATGCAGACCAGCTGAGTGGATTTCTATTGGCCGCGGCCGTCGTTGTACGCCGCTGTAAGCCGTTTATTGCGCGTGACCCAGGAAACAAAGCGTTGAACTCCATACAGACACACCCGCGTACCTCAGCATTGACTCCAGTATAGCCGTACGGACACACCCACGTACCTCAGCATTGACTCCAGTATAGCCGTACGGACACACCCACGTACCTCAGCATTGACTCCAGTATAGCCGTACGGACAAACCCACGTACCTCAGCATTGACTCCAGTATAGCCGTACGGACACGCCCGCGTACCTCAGCATTGACTCCAGTATAGCCGTACAGACACGCCCGCGTACCTCAGCATTGACTCCAGTATAGCCGTACGGACACACCCACATACCTCAGCATTGACTCCAGTATAGCCGTACAGACACGCCTGCGTACCTCAGCATTGACTCCAGTATAGCCGTACAGACACGCCTGCGTACCTCAGCATTGACTCCAGTATAGCCGTACGGACACGCCCGCGTACCTCAGCATTGACTCCAGTATAGCCGTACGGACACACCCACATACCTCAGCATTGACTCCAGTATAGCCGTACGGACACGCCTGCGTACCTCAGCATTGACTCCAGTATAGCCGTACGGACACACCCACGTACCTCAGCATTGACTCCAGTATAGCCGTACGGACACACCCACGTACCTCAGCATTGACTCCAGTATAGCCGTACAGACACACCCACGTACCTCAGCATTGACTCCAGTATAGCCGTACAGACACGCCTGCGTACCTCAGCATTGACTCCAGTATAGCCGTACAGACACACCCACGTACCTCAGCATTGACTCCAGTATAGCCGTACAGACACGCCCGCGTACCTCAGCATTGACTCCAGTATAGCCGTACGGACACGCCTGCGTACCTCAGCATTGACTCCAGTATAGCCGTACAGACACACCCACGTACCTCAGCATTGACTCCAGTATAGCCGTACAGACACGCCTGCGTACCTCAGCATTGACTCCAGTAGAGCCGTACGGACACACCCACGTACCTCAGCATTGACTCCAGTATAGCCGTACGGACACACCCACATACCTCAGCATTGACTCCAGTAGAGCCGTACGGACACACCCACGTACCTCAGCATTGACTCCAGTATAGCCGTACGGACACACCCACATACCTCAGCATTGACTCCAGTATAGCCGTACGGACACACCCACATACCTCAGCATTGACTCCAGTATAGCCGTACGGACACACCCACGTACCTCAGCATTGACTCCAGTATAGCCGTACAGACACACCCACGTACCTCAGCATTGACTCCAGTATAGCCGTACGGACACGCCTGCGTACCTCAGCATTGACTCCAGTAGAGCCGTACGGACACACCCGCGTACCTCAGCATTGACTCCAGTATAGCCGTACGGAC
Organism: Ilyophis sp. 1 JC-2022; assembly: GCA_022702515.1. Taxonomy (NCBI): domain Eukaryota; kingdom Metazoa; phylum Chordata; class Actinopteri; order Anguilliformes; family Synaphobranchidae; genus Ilyophis; species Ilyophis sp. 1 JC-2022. The sequence continues at coordinate 28,578,061 of CM040403.1, forward strand.
ACGCCCGCGTACCTCAGCATTGACTCCAGTATAGCCGTACAGACACGCCTGCGTACCTCAGCATTGACTCCAGAATAGCCATATGAACACACCCGCGTACCTCAGAATACTCCAGAATAGCCGGGAACCTGGGAGCGCCTACTCGGGACGAACCAGCCGTGAGAATCGGGCTCGCTTCACAAAACCACGGTGGCATCGAAAGCTGCGACTGTCACTTGTGAATGACAGCAAAGACGGTGAAAGGGAATGCTAATTGTAAAGAACTGGAATGCTGACCAGTAACCGCACAGAGCTGAAATATATCGCTCTTCGGCGTGTAAACATCGCTTTATTTACGCTGGCAGAGGGAAAGTGCTCAGGTGTCCAAAACAAAAACACAAATTGAACACCTAGTCCTTCGCTCACCTGCAGCATCATCATCATCACCTGACTGAGGGCAACAACACTTCTCTAAAATGGGAAATTAAGTGCAAATAAAGTGGCAGAAAGACAAGCATATACCGGCTGAATGGAGGTGTGCAAGCGCACAAAAACACACACACACACACACTTTACAAGTATATTCAGACTCTGTAGTAAATGTAGTAAAACAATTGTTTGGAACAAAAATCCCTGCACACACATCATACAGGAGTTGTGCACCACTGTTAATAGTAGACTAGCAGCCAAATGGGCTCTATTGAGCCAGAAGAGTAGGGCTGAGTCTAACAGCAGCAGGAGTAATCTTTTGTGGGGGGGGGAGGGCATGTAAATGTGCCCCCACGTGATGTTGGGGAGGCAGCGCGCAACAGGCACTTCCCTTTCAATCAAATGCCAAGAATAAACAAGCTTGCTCCCGTTTAAATTCAGGGCCCATTTCAGGCTATATCAGGACCAATTTCCAAATTCCCCTGCAACTATAGCTGCTTATAAAGCTTTAAAGTCAATGTCCATTTAAAAAAATACACAAGGCATCTACAAGTCATTTGTCATTGTTAAGACATGGTAAACAATGTAGCAATGCATGGGCACATACAATATATATATAGTGCATATTCTGATCTTATTTATTCAGCTAGTTTAATATCTCAGACTGTAACCCGCTCAACCCATTTGATTATTTGCTGTGATTTGCTGTGATAGATCCCTCATATTTTGTTACCATCCGTTCCACCTTTAGTTAAACCGGGCCGGCCTAGATTTCTTCCCATCGTGGCGTTTTTTCTCGCCATCATTTGAGTGTTTTTCTGCCCACAGTGATTTGCTCAGTAGTTGTGAGGTCATAAGCACAGTGATTTCCTTAGTAGTTGTGAGGTCATAAGCACAGTGATTTGCTCAGTAGTTGTGATGTCATACTGCAGAGACCATCAGATAATCTGGATATAATTAAATAAATGTCTTGTTCTCAGATTTTTTTGCAGGACATTTGTTGCACTGTGCTGCATGTGTGTGTGTGTGTGTGTGTGTGTGTGAGAGAGAGTGTGTGTGTGTCTGTGGTTATGACACCCTGTCCTCTGCTTCTGGCTGAGACATATTTTTAAGATGCAAAAAAAGAAAATCTGTAAAAATCACATCTCAGGGAAAAAGCAGCAGCTGTGAGATGTGGAGCGGAGAGATGGAAGAGTGTTGTACAATGCTGTCAGACAGACAGACAGAGACGGACTGAGGGAAAGGGGTGTTGTTGACCCTTTGGTCAGAACACTGAACACCAGTGCAGGGGCTTCAATACGACTCCCCGTAAATCCACACATCCGTATCTATCTGGCAACCGTGAAAACGTGGACGGTGGGGCCAGGCCATGCTTCTAGTGGCAGACCTGGCGTGAAATATAACCTCTGCTCTCCCTTAGTGATGAAATAGACTGCAGTCCCAGAGCAATGATTACAATTCGCATCATCAGCATCTCAGCGACGATGTGGCTGCCGCTCCGTTTGAGCTGAACATGTGAAGTGCTGCTGATGCTGCAAACATCTTACTTCAGATGGGAACTGCAGCAACTCTAGCATGGAGTTATACTGAGCTTTACACTGAAAGATTAGCATAGCCCTCCTGGGGAGTTCACGTCATAATGTCGCCGTACGGAAAGAAGATAACAGACATTCCGGAGGATTGGTAGAGCACAGAAATTCTGTAACCGCGTGAAGTCCGTTTAAGTTTCCTTCTACTTCTTGATACACCAGCTCATTGAGCTTCTGCTGCGGCGTGAAAGAGCTAAAAATTACCCATAATGCACAGTAACACATACAGAAATCGTTTCCCAGGGGTATTAGCATAACGACATCTGGGCACTTGCATCAAGAGTTGCCGGGAAAGCGTTCTTTTGGTCGGCAGGGTCCTGCTATTTTCCCTACGTGCAGTCTGAACCCAGAGACGGGCCTGCTCCGAGATCAGTGCGCTCGCTCGCTCGCTCACTCACTCACTCACTCACTCACTCACTCACTCACTCACTCACTCACTCACTCACTCACTCACTCACTCACTCACTCACTCACTCACTCACTCACTCACTCACTCAGTGCATTGAGCCCTGATGATAAAAGCCCTTTAAAAAATTAAAAAAGATATAAAGTGAAAAAGTGGCATTGACGGGGCTTCTGCAGAGGAAGAGGCCTTTATTTAAAGCAGCAGCCTAAGACGGCAGCCATGTGTGTGTTAAGTCGGTTTAATAATTTGAAAAAAATCATGTACAGCCGTATGAAAGTTTTAAAGTATTTTTTCTTGAAGCCTAAAGGTATAACGATTTTTCAAACCAAAGTTTTGTGAAATACAATTAAGCAGAACAGTTAACCAGCATTGTTTATGGTGTGACATCAAGCTGCAGTACATGTTTGGGAATTAGGTCGTAGTTTCCAATGTTATTTACTAGGGATGTGCGCGTTTAGTCGACTAGCCGATTAAACGTTGCTACCCTCGCTAGTCGGCACCAGAAATACTAGTCGGTTAAACTTATTATTTTATTAATGTACACATTTAAATTACACATTGACATAATTTGCACTGAAATGTCATGTTTTCCTGGTCAAATGTTACTTTATAAAAAAACGAGCATCCGTGACTAATGTTAACGCCGGATAAAATTAAAAATTAAAAAAAACGAAGGAAAGAAACAAAACGCATTAATAGCCTGTTCGCCCTGCAAGTTAAACCAGCGAGGTGGAAAGAGTAAGTAGGCCTATCGCGTTGTTGAATAGCCCAATAAAACGAATGTAATGTCACGTCGATCAGTCGGCCTAATTGTTATTTTTTTGTGGGCCTATTATTGGTAGTTTTTCTGATGACCAATTATTATTTTTTACTGTATTTGCTATGCGATCGCGTTCACCCAATGAAAATGCCGTTGTAATAACCAGGCACGTTTCCTAAAAATGTTTTGTTACGTTGAATATTGTTTTCAATCAATGTTATTTGTTAACTTTTATTTAGTGAGTTGTTGTCATGTTTTCTAGGATAATGTGCAATGTTCATAATGCAAGGCACAAAGTGCCACACATTTCAGCTGCATTTAAAATACGATTTGGTTATTGAAGAATGTGATTAACGGTTTCAAATGGCTCTTATAATATACGCAATATTTTTTCGGACAATGTTTAACCTTATAGATTAAATTGTGCTAAATTTTGACTGTTTTCTAAGTGTTTTCTTACTTTTAGACTAGTCGACTAGTCTAAGTTTAAACTTCCGTTTAAACGTCATGGAAATTAGTCGTTAGGAACATCCCTATTATTTACAAAGTTTTAACTCAACGTTTTGCTTAAAAACCACTTTCCCAGAAGAAATGGATATATTTGAAGGATATTTAATCAACATATTGAGGTAAGCAGTTTATTATATATTATTAAATTAATGAAATATATAGTTTAATAACTTCCGTAACGCTAGCGTTACCGCTAGAGGGCATTTGGCATTAAGAAGTTAAGTTATGTGCAGATTTTCAGTCTCTTGTGTCGCACACACATAATGACGGCTGTTTTTGAGGAGCACAAATCTAAATGACAGAATAGACGCAGACGGATGCAGTTCTCTCGCATGAATGTGATTTCTCGTGGTAGACCTGCACTCGCAAGAATGCCTTTTTCCTCGATATTTTGAAACCAAACAAACATGAAGCCCCTTGTCAGTATTGTTGTGGCAACTTGCAGAGTTGACATTGTACAGACAGACACACTCATGCGTCTGCCACAAATCCACAAGTCGCTCCTCATTTTTAGTATTCCAAGAAACATGTTTATTCGGCTCAGCCATCCGCACGTTGGATTTGATTTTGTTTACTTCCGTATTTTTCCACCTCTCCCTTCCTCTGTCGCAAACTCACTTTTCAATGGCTATTGAAAATTCCCGTAGCGATTTCAGTCATTGGCCAGCACAAACCACAAGATTATGCAAAGACTAACCCCGATAAAATCAAACATGTTTGATAAAATTGACTGGTATCGTAGAAGACAGACAGTCTTTCACTCTCACACACAATGAATACAGCCGAGATTTTACAGTGCAACTAGCCTGTATTAGACTGGACTGCCCTGGACTACCACAGATTCTGCCCGACCTCAAATCATTGCCAAATCGGGCTAGAAAATACTGTAATGTGTCCCCAGCTTAAGACGGAATGTCTGCTGGCTCTCCTTCTCCGGTGCTCCTAAATGCTCCTGCTGATCAGAACGTTTAAGCTCATTTAGAGAGCCCCCCCCAGCCCCCAAAGTCAGCTGTGAAGTTTCAGCTTGACTAACTTGACTAACAAGACTGCTGAACCAGATTGCACAAGACTGCTGACCCAGACTGCACAAGACTGCTGATCCAGACTGCACAAGACTGCTGACCCAGACTGCTGACCCGGACTGTACAAGTCCGTTGACCGTTGATGAACAAAGCACAGCCCAGTCCTGTCTCAAGCTCTAAGTGACTCAGTGTTTCCTATCCCTGTCCCTATACTACCTCATGAGAGCAGCCCTTTAAATCTTTTGTATGCTAACCCAGTTTCCTTTGGAGTCTTGATTGAAAATGACCGACTCCTGTTGTAGATTTCCTGAGAGCATATCTATTTTCAGCGTTCTTTAGCATGAGGTTGTTGGTTTGCATTCCCTTTGTTGTTGCTGTGCTGTATGGGTGTGCATTTGCTGCTTGAAAGGAGGGTGTGAGACAGCACTGAAAAAGCCCTCCCTTCGATGAATCAAATGCAAGCCATTACAGATTATTTAACCACAGAAACAAGCGATGCCCCCATCATTTAAACTGCACCCAGGCATATTTATCACCAAAACCTGGGGTGCAGTACCTCAATCCCATCTCTGTTATACATCACTACATCCCTCCCAGTGCTCACCCTGAGGCCTGCGGGTTCAAAGCCCTCCTGAGGGGCAAAACCTTCACCCGTGAATCCCGCATGATGTCTGAGTGTCCGTGGTGCAGGAAGGCCTTTTTCGAGAAGCCCTCACTCGCTCAGCCCATCCGCAGCACCTCATTATTCCGGCACATTCCGCCGTTGACTCACAGAGGCACAGAATTACCACGCTGTCACCAGGATCTGGGAAGACTTGGCGGGCCGGGGAGCAGGCTGAGGCAGTTTTTAAAAGCTGAGAACCGCACTCGTGTTCTGTAACAAACTGAGGAGATGAGGCCGTTTGCCCTCAGAAGAACTGCAGCCTGAGACGCTGTGGAGTTTGGGTATGGGGTGAGGTAGGCTGAGCATGAGCTCATTAAACAGCTGTGAGCAGGATACCCTTAAACACTGAGCACACCTCTCCCAGGTGAACTGAGAGGCAGGTGGGTGTTCCTGTACTGTGCTGAACTAACCTCGGCTTTTCAGATTCACGGAAAAAGGGAAGAGGAAGGAGGCCAGTACACAACCCAAAAGACTGCGAACAATTTGAGGAAAAAACCAGGCCTAAAGCCCCAAAGTAGTAGGATGTGAAACTGTTCCTTCCCATTTCTGGCTCATTAAAAAGTTCTATTAGAGGGATTTGTGTTTGTTTTACACACACCGATGCACGCATACACCTCCAAGAAAGACAGACTATCGCAGCCAGTCTCAGCAGCAGAGCCAGGGACAGCAACGGAAAGGCAGGAGGGGGAAGTAGCCACAGACAAGACAGGAAGCAGACCCTTAGAGGCCACATGAAGCAGACCCATAAGGGCCACAGAAAGCCATAGGAAGCAGACACTCAGGGGCTGCAGGAAACAGACCATTAGGGGCCGCAGGAAGTAGACCTTAGAGGGCCACAAAAAGCAGACACTTATGGGCCACAGAAAATAGACCTTTAGGGGACACAGGAAGTAGACCCTTAGGGGCCACGCACAAAGGAAGCGTCTGCCCAATTGACAAAAGGCTGAAAAACAAACAAAAAATGAAAAAAAGAGAAGTAACGAGGGAAGGTAAGACAGAAGACTGGAGATTTAAAGCATACCGAGGCCTGAAAGGGGGAGGATAGCATCGTACACAAAAGCCCCGTAGCGGTACACAAAAGCCCGTCCCCGTAGCGGTACACAAAAGCCCGTCCCCGTAGCGGTACACAAAAGCCCGTCCCCGTAGCGGTACACAAAAGCCCGTCCCCGTAGCGGTACACAAAAGCCCGTCCCAGTAGCGGTACACAAACGCCCGTCCCCGTAGCGGTACACAAAAGCCCGTCCCCGTAGCGGTACACAAAAGCCCGTCCCCGTAGCGGTACACAAAAGCCCGTCCCCGTAGCGGTACACAAAAGCCCGTCCCCGTAGCGGTACACAAAAGCCCGTCCCCGTAGCGGTACACAAAAGCCCGTCCCCGTAGCGGTACACAAAAGCCTGTCCCCGTAGCGGTACACAAAAGCCCGTCCCAGTAGTGGTACACAAAAGCCTGTCCCCGTAGCGGTACACAAAAGCCCGTCCCCGTAGCGGTACACAAAAGCCCGTCCCCGTAGCGGTACACAAAAGCCCGTCCCCGTAGCGGTACACAAAAGCCCGTCCCCGTAGCGGTACACAAAAGCCCGTCCCCGTAGCGGTACACAAAAGCCCGTCCCAGTAGCGGTACACAAACGCCCGTCCCCGTAGCGGTACACAAAAGCCCGTCCCCGTAGCGGTACACAAAAGCCCGTCCCCGTAGCGGTACACAAAAGCCCGTCCCCGTAGCGGTACACAAAAGCCCGTCCCAGTAGCGGTACACAAAAGCCTGTCCCCGTAGCAGTACACAAAATCCCGTCCCCGTAGCGGTACACAAAAGCCTGTCCCAGTAGCAGTACACAAAAGCCTGTCCCCATAGCGGTACACTTGACGAGCGCATGGTGTGCGGCTAATTGCTAACAGAAATAGCGGGAACGTGGGCGGGCCCTGGGAGGCCATGATCTGGTCCAAGCCAGGCTGCCGAGCGCAGATGCTCCTGAGGACCCCTCTGGTATGCATGTGGGGGCGTGTGAGGATGGAGAGTGGGGGGGGGCGGTGTTGTTGCCAGGTGCTTCTGACGAGAGGGGGCACATTCCGCTTCGACGGCGGAAGAGCGCACGGCGAGATCGGACATCGTGAGGGTTAGCAAGCTAAATTGGGAGGTTTCCCCGCCGAGCCCCCACACTCTCCCCCCACCCCCCGCTCCCAACGCGGCGCAGACACGTTTCAATATGCTGGAGCTCGGCCCAGCCTTGGCACAGGGGCTTTCATTTCATTCCCCCGCTGCATTTTCCGCCAGATAATACTGGATTTTTCAGACCCTGAATATCTCCAGGGCTACTAAGTGTTTGGTTTTCATTGCTGAACATCACTGAAGAATTCACTCTTTCTAATTAAACAGGAAAGAATTAGGGAAATTATCCACGGCACATGCTCCCTGATGCGAGAGGAGAGAAGGTGAGAATATCACCTTGATGACGAGGTGGGAAAAACAAAGCTCTTTGCTATTGGATCCCGCTGCGACCAGGGGAACAGAGGACAGAGTCTGTGAGTCACTGCAGTCATGACAACGGGGGTGAGTCACACAGCACCTGCCTTTCATACCTGCCTAGTCTGCCGCTACAACGGCAATAAGGCACTGAACACCCAGAGTCACTATAGCAACTTCTGGAGCTAAACGCAAGAAACTATGGCTAAAAAAAGTCACCTCACAGAGCACAGAACCCCACATGTCCCTATAGAAACATCTGGGGCTAAACGCAAAAAACTATGGCTAAAAGAAGTAGGTTCACACAGCACAGAACCCCAAACATCACTATCGCAACTTCTGGGGCTCACCATAGCCGTGATCGCCCAGCGTTACATTAACAACATCCAGGGATAAAACTCGTAAGGGAAATTGTGATGGAAAAGCTTCGGTCACTTGGGCTGGGGAGGTGGGGGGCTTTCACAGAAGCCCAAGGCTGGTAAACACTGAGGGGAATCAGGAAGCCCCTCCTTATGCTTAAGACCCCCCCCCCCCCCCCCCCCCATCAACACCTTTCCACACACGGAACTTCACCCCCAGCCTTCCACGTTACATCATTCAGCTAAGAACCACACGGCAACACCTTTCCACACACAGAACTTCATCCCCAGCTTTCCATGTAACACGTGTTTGGGCCGTGACATTTACTTGAGTGCGTTTTAAAAATTCAATAGATACTCCAACGAGCTACGGTTTGCCACGGTTTCTAATGTGATTTTACCTTTGTTTTTGATAAGATGATCACAGGCTAAAAATAGCCATTTCACACAGAAAACAAATGGCGTCTCGAAGTTCCCAACATCGCGGTGCTCGGCTAAACGGCTTTTCCGCAAGCGTTGTAGAAACTGAGCACCACAGCTGCGGAGGGAAATAAACGCGTGAGCCCGAGTGGCAGCGTCTGTGAAGAACAGGACGAGCGCTCGGGCAGAGAGCACAGGGCACTGGATTTCGCTTGGTTGCCGTGGCTCCCAGAACTGTGCTTTCGCATCTGCAGCAACATGTGGCTCCGCCCTCCAAGCTCCCAAACGGCACACGAAAGCTTCCAGAAGCAAAAAAAAAACTAAAAAAACACTCCGGTTCGTTTTTAGTTTTCAATCATAACAATACGCCATGCATGAAATAACTTTGAGAGCCTGAAATACAGAAACAATCATTATTCCACAGATATATTTTATCTATCCAAACTTTTTTTCCGGATGCTGTTTGGTTACTTTTGATTATTTCACTGGAATGGGTCTCCTACCAATTTTCTAGTTGCAACTGATTGAAAATCAGTCCCTCAATGATTAAATTAGTCTGCCCTTCAACACAATCAATGAAAGGCAATTGAAACAGTCTCTACCATGAGTGGTAACGCTATGAGCAGAAATTATATACAACCTGAGGGGGGACAATGCCCCAAATAATTCTTTAGATTTTTATGGCTTTTCAACCTTTAATGAGTTTAATTTATTCAACTCGTGATTACAGGACTTCTCAAAGGCAGCCACACCAAGAAAACATCAAGTGTCTTCCTCTGACTCATATCAGTGCGATCCCCGACTCACGAACTACGGTGTGATAAAAAGTCATCACGTTGACATCGCGCATTTCAGAGGAGAGCAGGCGCTTTGCCTGCGCTTTCCCGAATCAACAACGCAGGTTGCGATGAGTGTCGCAGCATGTGCACGATAGGGCATTCAAAATAGGGGAGGAAAAGCATATTAAAAAAATTACTGTTATTCCGTATAAACAATGCAGTTGGCTTACAGGAAGAAATCTCCACCCTATGGAACTAAGATTCCTTCAGATCCAGAACATTCTACACACGCAGGGAATTCGATACCTTAGGCACCAAACTCAAGGGTGGTTAGGTATTTATAGCAGAAAGCCACTAATCTACGCCTCTGTGGTCAAATAAATAACTAAATAGGCTCATTCCAGTTAATGCAACACTTATGCAGGCCTTAAGTGAACTCACGGTGCATTAACTGTGAGCAGAGTGACTGCACAGAAGAGCTGCTACGACATTTAAGTGACTGGGTGAATTAGATGCGCTTAAGATGTAGATTAATCTCAACTGATCGGGAGGGGGTGGGGTGGAAGTCAGTCAGACTCAAGCAAAGGTCTGCCTCATCACAATTCACACAGCATAACATAAATAAAATAAATGTAATTTAATTGAATTAAACAGTCAATGGGTTACGTCCTAAAACAATGAGAGGCTTCCTGACACAGCACTCTGTAGAGATGCAGGATAGATAGAAACGGCAGAGAAAGAAAGCAATTTACTGAAATACCTAAATACCAAATACTCAAATTGCCTACATTCATATCCTTAGGATAGCCTCTGAGCACCGGTGGCAAAAAACTATGCGTTCGCACTTCGCATCCGACAGCAGGGATTAAGAAACGATCAATACTCGGATGGGAGCTCAGTTATTCCCAGTGTGGGAAGGGAAAGCTCTCCATTCCATGCAGGAACAGGAGAAAGGTGAGAATCTCCACCTCCAGCCACAGCCTGAATTGAGCGTGAACGCAACACAAAAGAATAAACGCGTTCCCACAGATGAACTGTTCGGCAATTAATTTCTGTTCCCTGTAGAGGACACAAGTCTCTCGTCTTAATCTCATGAACCATATAACATAATATTCCAGAACCTACACTAAAAAAAAGGGACAATTAATTAAAGTAAAATGTATTTTATGTAATATGTGCGGGAAATGTTAATTCTATAGCAATTTAGAATGTAAACACCACAACCACACAACCGTTGTGTACTACGTGTGTAAAAATGGAGCTAAGTAGGTTTAAAAAACACAGGGTAATACGCTCTTTTTTTTAACATTATGCCTCAAGTCTGGACTGTTAAAATCAAGGGATTACCCCCCCATTACACTACAGCCAAAAATGACTAACTGGAAACAGTGACAGTAAACACTCTTATTCAAACACTGTACACCTCTATGTTAGGAGTAACCCCTTGGAAAAATATTACTTTTGAAAATATGTTTTTTCATCGTCCAAGGCAGTTGCATTATGACAGAAAAATTAAAATACTCAAAACTTTTGTTTCTGTGGGGTCTCAGGAGGATATTTGATATTTTGGGTATATTTGGCTCTGCACTACTTCCCTGGTTTTGTCCGTAACCATGACACCAGACCAGATAACTAAATCACCCACGTCAAGTCCCGCAAGGCCACCGCTGCAGTGAGCATAGCAACAAAACAAAAAAAATATTATATGGGGAGTGGGTGCATTCAGTGAGCAGTGCAGACACATTTAGAAATGTGTGTAGCGCACGCTGTGTTTCGCTGAGCGGGGGAGGGGAAACGGAAACGCCACTTACCCTCCGGTCGGTACTGCGCCACGATGGTGACGGTCTGGCCTGCGTTCTTCAGCGCTGCCGCTGCCTGCTCGTGCGTGGCACAGCGGAGATCCACCCCGTTCACCTGCAACACAGGCACAGGTGTGAGACACGCCCTCCAGCACACACCTGCCCCACACACACCTGTACTACGCACACCTTCCTCATATGGCCGTCCTACACACACCTGCCTCATACACAAACATTCACATTAAGGCATTTAGCAGACGAAGGAGAGAGAGCCGTTTCCGCACCGCAGTGCCAATCTGCGCTACGCCTGTACATAACCCTACAATGCTTCCTCATGACCTGCGTTACGCTTGTACATAACGCTACAACGCTTCCGCACGACCTGCGTTACGCTTGTACATAACGCTACAACGCTTCCTTACAACCTGCGCTACGCTTGTACATAACGCTACAGCGCTTCCTTACAACCTGCGCTACGCTTGTACATAACGCTACAGCGCTTCCTTACAACCTGCGCTACGCTTGTACATAACGCTACAACGCTTCCTTACAACCTGCGCTACGCTTGTACATAATGCTACAACGCTTCCTTACAACCTGCGGTCTGAGTATCTGGTTGGTTTATATAATCTTTCGCAGGGCTCTTACAGACACAATGCGGTCTGAGTACCTGGTTGGTTTATAGAATCTTTGGCAGGGCTCGTAAAGACACAATGTGGTCTGAGTTTCTGGTTGGTTTATAAAATCTTTGACAGCGCTCTTACAGAAACAATGCGGTCTCCTTTCCTCAACTCCCCACAAAGGTCTGCAGGGCCTCCCGCCAGGATGAAGGAGATGAAGATGCCCTCTCCATCTTCTCCGCCCACAATGTTGAAGCCCAGCCCTGTGCAGCCTCGATGCAGGACCACCTTCCTGGGTTCCCTGCAAAAGACCACAGTTATGTGACATAGGAAATTTAACCAGCGGTCACATGTCACAGGACATTGTAAGCTGACCAGCAGAGTCACATGACACAAAAACCTTCCGAGAACACCAAGGGCTCTATTATGGCGTGAAGATTTTAAAAAGAAGAATGTATTCGGGTAACAAAGCACATTGGTTTAGCTAGACCTCGCCCCCTTTTGAAATTTGAAAAATGCCAAAATCTGGGTATGATAAAGCAATAATATAGGGGCTGAGCTCCAGGTATCAAACCACGCCCCAGCATTTTTTTTCACTAGTAGCCAAAAGCTAATTTCTACTCTGGACAGCACTCAGCAGCTGCTTTGTTCTACACTCACTCTCTCACTCGCTCTCTCGCTCTCTCGCTCACTCGCTCACTCGCTCACTCGCTCACTCGCTCACTCGCTCACTCGCTCACTCGCTCTCTCGCTCACTCGCTCTCTCACTCGCTCACTCGCTCACTCGCTCACTCTCTCACTCATACACATACAAACAAACACACTATCTCCAGCTCCTGCCGACTAACCACATTCTCCAATGGTGGAGAATGAGAGAATGAGCAATTTTTTGGAGTGGTAGGCGGCGGCACGCATATCCTCATTTGGGCTTATTATTATTATGCATATAGAGCATGCATATAATACTCCTGGCTCCTATGCTTTATATATTTATTTTTTATAAAGTATATATATATATATATTTTTTTTAAATAAACTAGCTAGCTACTTGCTAAGCTAGATTGAAAAACGAACTATCAAAAAACAAGAGACTGTCAAGCTAACTTGATAAGACTAATTCGCTTTTATAGCTGTGGCGTAGCCCGCCCTCCATCCGAAACTTCAGGGCGTAGCTGTACAGGTTTCAATTTCATCACTGGGAGGAATACGTCAGCTGGATGAAGTTTCTGGCCAATGACAGACTGGATGTACAGTTCCTAACGTTTTACCACTGGAGACACTTTTGAACCAGATCCTTTGGGTTTATGCTGTTTTGCGCTGACTACAGTAAAATATCAAGATTTGGACCAGAATCCATCAGTAATACTTAGAAAAAACCAAATGTATCAGTTCTCATCTAAAATAAGTGGTTTTAGTGCTTTGTTACCTTATGAACTGAATAAATGGCACATAATTCATTTGAAATTCCAGATTTATGTAATATGTGCGGGGAATGTTCATTCTATAGCAATTTAGAATGTAAACACCGCAATCACACAACCGTTGTGTACTACGTGTGTAAAAATGGAGCTACGTAGTTTTAAAAAACATAGGGTAATACGCTCTTTTTTAAAAAAAACATTATGCCTCAAATCTGGACTGTCAAAATCAAGGGATTACCCCCCCATTACACTACAGCCAAAAACGACTAACTGGAAACAGTGACAGTAAACACTTTTATTCAAACAATGTACACCTCTATGTTAGGAGTAACCCCTTGGAATAGACACAGCGAACTCTGTACCCTGATTGATTTTAAATATATGGACATAACCCGCCCCCCAGTGGACAACACAGAAAATGCAGCAACTGGAACAGAGGGAGGAAAGATATCAGTGTACTTCTCTTCTGAGTAAATGGGGAATGTTTAACTTGTAGGTTGTAATTTCATGACACATGCCAAAAAACAAATAGATATCTATTTTCCATGATGGCTCTGGATTAGCTTCCCAAGTCAGAGATGGGAAACCGGATGACGCATGACGCAAATGAGTGCACTAGCAGTTTACATAGCGGTCCCCAGGGGGCAGTGCAGGACTGATATTATTTTCCAGCAACAGGGGGAATGTGTGGACGGGCATTCAAAGTACAACAGAGCGCTCAGTCGATACAATGAAATGCACAACACACGCCACAGAGCGCGTGGGTGTTGGAGAAAAGCAAGCACAATATTCATTCAAATGAACACAACTTCGGGGGAACTTAATACATTCACTTGACGCAGCTAAAATTCTGCAAAAAAAGGATACGTCAAACAAGCCTGTCTGAGATTCGTCGACGCGCATATTTGCTGCAGTGATCTTGTAAATACATGTTAGCTGGTCTGACAAATTTTGCATCCAGATGGAGGCACCACAGAAAAAAATGTCGTAGGCCTACCGAATGACGTGAGGGGGCTAGATTTTTTAAGCTCATCACATTTCTTGACATCCAACACTCGGCTCATGTTCTTATTTCTAGTAATGTGCATGTCCTCATGAAACCATCATAAAAAAAAAAACTTAAAAAAAACAAGTGAGACGTATTTCGTGACACTGCGTGTCATGACGTAATGCAAAGCCATCATTGGATTTTGTATCGAAAGCGTTCGCAAATGCTTTACGATACTAAATCCCCCCCCCCCACCAACAAAATACTCTATGCGGGGACACATCGCAATTTGCCCTCATGTATTTCATAACGCCGCGCACGACTAGTCGGTCTTAAAAGAATTACAAATAAATCCATTTGATTCTCTCTGAAGCGCGACTGGCCAGTAGCCACTGCCCCGAGCCGACGGCCACGTACGCTATATATCGAATGAGATGCAGCACGAATTCAATGCAGAAAATTTTTCTGACCCGTCCATACACAGGCGAAGGCAACACTGGCTGAATTAATATGGATGAGGAGACGAGAAATCTATATCAGCGCATTAGCGGGGATGCTGGCCCGAGCCGCGACTGCTGCATGTTAAACACCGAGCGCGCTCGCCCAATGTCGCCGCTCTGCCCCAGAAATCCTTACTGCATGTTTGGATGTCAATTAAGCCACGAGGTTCCCCTGCCCTTTCTTTAACATTACAGCGCGGGAAAGGAGACATTAATTAATTTAGACATAAAAAGAAAGACTCTGCTTTTCTGGACTGAGCACAAGGCTTTATACAGATATTTAAAAAGACCACTCTGTTTCGCAAACTTTTATTGTTACGTTTCACAGTATGGAAATAGCCTATACTAAACATGGCTGTGCAATATTATATACTGTAGGTCACACACATACGGTGATACCAGGCTGTGTAGGTTGTGTTTCTGCCGTCTCAACGGCATCAGGGGCCGCTTTCAGGAAGATTCGTTTTCTTAATTGGGTGCACGGGCACAACAGAAATAAAATCATAAGGGTCAATTATTATTGTTGTTTTTAATGTTAATTCAGCTTGGACAACATAAATTAGAGTAGGCTATGCAATCCCAAGACACATTTACCTATATAAATAAATCTCTGCAGAGTTTAATCGAAAAATAAAATAAAACCCACATTAATACATCTTAAGAGACAACCAAAAGTCCCCAGAAACTAAGTAAACAAAAATGTTAGGCCTACACTGGATGTTGGCTCTGTAAGAATCATTTGGCCACCTGCATATTGTCAAACGGCAATGTGCTGTGGGCCCAGCCTTGGCCTGCCGCAGCCTTTCATGTCATTGATCCAGTTAAAAGCCACTTCAAAGAGTCCATTAGTCTCCAGAATCAGAGCACAGCTTCAATTTGGGCCAAAAAGTCAAATGGGAAATGTTGATAGATGTGCCACTCAAAGAGGCAGAAATGTCAGGATCATAGTCAGTACCAGGCCGCAGGGCAAAACTCAACATTTTTATCGTCTGTCGCTCGCAGTCTGCGTATCGGTGTAGCTGCCCAAGATCATTTATAACGGCTTTGCTAAATGATTATAACTGGCGTAGCTAACAGTATTTTCATATTAAAAAGCCATATTTATGCTTTATATGACAGCCATGGAGAAGCCATCATCATAATAATATCCAGTTAACTGATGGTGCCGGCTTAGGCCGCATGACTTATTACACAACACGGTGATTTAGAACTTGTGAACCTTTCAAACTTTCAAAGAGGTCCACTCATAATAAGAACGATGGTGATGATTATGATGACAGAAACGTTACTGCAGATGTCCTTTGTCAGGGTGATTTACATCGATCAATAGAGATATTTTATTGCATGTCCTCTGATGTCTTTCATGTCATTGAGAGAACAGAAAGGAATGTGTAGACAGAACTGGATTCTGCTGTTGCAGCAATCTGAGAGGATTTGGCCATCACTGACTCTAAATATGGACAGCACACTCTTTGCTGGCAGGCCCAGTGCCCTGTATGGTGTTCGACCTTGTCACAGCGTCAAAACAGGTGCTAACAGTTTTACTGTCAGGTAAGCAGTTTAGCCACCAGACGATAAAGCGCCTGCCAGTTTACATTTGAGAATTTAGTCGACGTTCTAATCCAGAGCGATTTACACATTTGTACTTTCTATTTATTTTTTAATTTTTTTAAACAACCAATCCACTGGAACATTCTGAGGGTGAACTACAGTAATAATGTGCGTTGAAAGCTGAAGCTATATTTAGTGTGGCCATTGAGAGACATACCTGCAAGGACCATATCTTAACGGCCATATCTTGAATTATGCCTGAAGTTGGTTACAGGCCGGTGTGTATTGCATGTTGAGGACATTCTGTTGGTGAAATAACTGCTTCATGTGTGTGCATGGCATAGCCAAATGTGCTACTCATGATAACATCCTGGTACAAACACAAGATCATAACAACAAAAAACCCCAAAAGAATAGTTAAGTGTGGAGAAGAAACTTGGGTAACCATGGGTGACAGCTGACTGAACGGTCCCCTGGGAGTGCAGTCACAGAATCTGCCTCCTGCGGAGGTTAAGCACTGTACAGCTTTAATAACTTTATCTGACGGTTTCAGCAGTGCGCTACCACAAGGGGGAACGCTCTGAGGGAATTCCGTAAAACCTTGGGAGGAGAGAGGACAGATGGGGAGAGAGACAGAGAGAGGGGGAGAACAAAGAAAAAGAGAGAGAACACTGGGGGAGAGAGAGAACAGAGGGAATGAGAGAAGACAGAGGGAGAGAGAGAGAGAGGGAGAGGGAGAGGGAGAAAGAGACCCTGAGACTGAAGTCACCAGTGCAAAGGATGATGGGATACCTTTACTTGAACTGGAGGACTTTCAAGCTCCATGTATATAAAAACATAAAAATGCGTAATGCTCCAGCTGCTTAAAAGGCAACAGAACACTGCTAATATACAGACACTGACTAACAGCTAGGCTTCCATGCAGTATCTTGCACAAAGACTGCATAGAGCATCTTGCATAAAGACTTCATACAGTATATTGCATAAAGCCTGCATAGAGCATCATGCATAAAGGTTGCATACAGTATCTTGTATAAAGGCCACATAGAGTATATTGCATAAAGCCTGCATAGAGCATCATGCATAAAGGTTGCATACAGTATCTTGTATAAAGGCCACATAGAGTATCTTGCATAAAGCCTGTATAGAGAATATTGCATAAAGGTTGCATACAGTATTTTGCATAAAGGCCGCATACAGTATCTTTACAAAACAGCGGTTATTACCATAGCATCGGGAGAGGGAGTTTGAACTGCAGGAAGCATGAAAGGTGAAACGTGTTCTGCTACAGTGGGCGGGGCCTCACCTGGTGACCTCCTCGTCTCCCAGGAGGGGCTTGGAGATGGGGGAGTAGCGTCCGGGGGCGACGGGGGCAAGTGGCTGACCCAGGAAGCTGGACGTGCTGATATGGTTCTCCATGTGTTGGGAGTAGGCTGCAAGATAAAAAACACAGGTTTGAATTTCTTTTGCATTGGAAAAGATCGCCGTCGATTTCGGTGACACTCATTTTATGGCCAAACTGGACCAAGATTCAGACCCTAAATGACTCAACCAGAGGCAGGGGGGCATTTTGGTCTGTCATCGTGCGCACGCACACACACAGACACACACACACACACAGCTTTTATACTCTGGGACAGCTGATAGCAGGAGACTTAGGGAATAGAGCAAATACTAGTGCCGCCATTTAGGATCTGAAAAAATCTGTTTTTCAGTGTTTCCTATTTCAGCAGGAAAAATCACAACCCTGTTGAGCCGACTCATCTAAATAGTGAAAATTTCGGAAATAAGAAATGAAATCATCTCCATACATCTGACATTGTAAATAGGGGTCAGATGTATGCCAAACCACGCGGTTTCATGCATCATATTTACGACGGAGGGTCAGCGTATCACGAGGATCACAGATATTTCAGATTTTAACTTCAGAAGTGCGTGTCCGATGATTGGAACACTTATTGAAATTGCTTTGCGTTCCTTCAGCTTCATCAGATAAGCGTACGAGACAAACACGCAGCCGTTATTACACATAGTGCTCCCCACTCTGTGGCGATACGATGCTGCTTGGATTAGGTGGTAGTGCTGACCGCATGCTCCCATCCTTGATTGAATCTCCCTCTGTCCTTCACGCCTTTAAAGCCCCTGTGACAGCATCCTTGTACAAGATCTAGCGATAATAGGCTACCGGCTAAGCCTCACCAGAGTGCTTAATTATTGATAAACATCACTCAGCGTTTTCTGGGATTACTACAAATCAATTTTGTTGTGTTCCCTTGGGGCTGGAAAAAAGACTCCTTTTACCCGGCTCCTTTTATGGAGAGAAAAAGAAGAAAAAAAAACTAACGCTTACATTATTTACACCTACTTCAGCTACATCACTTCAGACAACCCAAGGTTTCCTGAACACAATAATGGGCGTGGCTTTGACCAGCTGTCAGACACTGTCTTGTTTGAACCAGTCAAAAGAATTTGCTCTCAGACAGCAAAAAAACAATGATTGGTTCATATTAGTGAGCATATGATAGCTCCACCCATTTTGAGTATTATTTTTCCAACATTGGTGAAAGCAGTTTTATCATGTAGGATGGTCACATGACATATCTCTTTTTCTTCTCCTCCTGTTTGCTACCCATTTCACAAACAGACAAGGAAATTGCTTAACTTTTCTTTCTGGAGCACAACCAGGGTCTCAATGGTACATCGCGTGGACTTTACCTTCGAAAGGCTGTCATCAAAGCAGGCAGGAGGTTGAATGACTTTTGAAGAATAAAAATGAATGGCTGAATCGCTGAGGCCACACTGACTAGAAAGCAGCGGATGTGCTTTTCAGTTATTTTGCACCATCTGCCCTTTTAACAGGAAATATAAAAGCATGACCGTGTTCCTCTAGGTTACACAGGATGCAATTGTGTTAATGCAAAGAGATGTTGGTACTCGAGTGAGTAAAGCTTCTACAGCTGAAAGAACACCACCGTGTGACACACACAGCATCTAATTCCTGCCCCTAAAATTCAAACAACTGATCCCAATAGCCTCTCATTTCAGTGACCAGAAGCCACGCACACATACAATAATAATAAAACACAGTTGGAGCACCGGCCCTTTAAGACCGTCATCCACGGCGACAGGGAATACAGGCACGACACCGGCAAAGGGCTGAGAGCTCTCGCTGCTCCCTCCGGAGATCAATCAAACTCAAGATCAGGGAAGGCTCGACTCCTCCCAACCGCTGAGAATACGCGCTCAAAACAATGATTTTCATTGGTTCATATCAGAGTGTAGGGTCAATTCAGAAAATTAAATAAAGGTACTTATTCAGGTACTTTTCAAACACTTAAGGTACTTAACCTGAAGAGATTGTGTAAATATCCAGCTGTGTAAATAGATAAGATTGAATGCTGAAAAGACTGTAAGCGCTGTTAAGACACTTTGGGTAAGAGCATCTGCAAAACGCATGAAGTAAATAAATAAAAACTAAGTTAAAATGGAATCAGCCCCAACCCTGGTTACTACCGACTGTCTGAGCGCTGGTTCTTGGACGGAGGATTGCTACAAACTGAGGGGACAAGAGCTCCCGCTCATAGTTAATTTTGGGGTGCAGAGGGTCGGCATGGGGTCAGGTAAGGAGGTAAAGACATACATAACCGATATCTCTCAAGATCTCATCTGTGCTTGATTCCTTTTCCTGTTGGCATGGCTGCCAGTGACCTTAGATCAATATATCCCTTCATGAACAACACAGAGGCTACTGCCACAGACTTTGTAAACCCACCCAGATACTAAGCTCCGTGTTCCTAAGATTGAAAGTCCCGTCTCTCCCTGCCGTTGAAGCTGAACCAGTCCGATTTAACACAGCTTCTGAAAACTCACGATAAGGGGCGTGTCTGAGAATACTACAGTACTGGATGTTTTATTCTTGTCTTTAAGAAGCAGGGAAGAGGGGAAACAATGCAGGAGTGGAGTATCTGGTGAGTTTACAGAATCTTTGCTAACTCGGTTCCATGGACTCCCACAGCAGTACAGACAGACAGTCTGACGAGTGTTCCAGGAACCGTGGCTCCAATGAAGGGTAAAACATTACGGTCGTTTTCCACAGCGGTGCACTGGATAAGCACACATTCACCAATAAGGCAGCTAGAGGCCTTCTCGGAGGGACATCTAAATGCAAATGTGGTTTGGTTCAGATGTGCACAAGGTGGCCCCACCCTGCAAGTACGACCCGCAATTCATTTCTCCCATCTCCCCTTTAATGAAAGAGTCTCTGAGTGCAGCATTTGTTTGTGTACGGAGTGTTTCTGCAGTTCAGTTCTCTTTAAGTCCCTGCTAATCAGTGATCAATGGAGCTCAAATGAAACAAGCCCTGCTCTACGTGCTCCACACCGCCAGTACATAAGCTTGCTACCAGCGCCAAATGCTTCGCTATATTTGCAT
The DNA here is from genome assembly GCA_022702515.1 of Ilyophis sp. 1 JC-2022. Taxonomy (NCBI): domain Eukaryota; kingdom Metazoa; phylum Chordata; class Actinopteri; order Anguilliformes; family Synaphobranchidae; genus Ilyophis; species Ilyophis sp. 1 JC-2022. Next base: position 28,598,745 of record CM040403.1, read on the forward strand.
TTACTCTAAAAGTAGCAAGAACACTGACGCCCATGTGTGCAGGTGAGCCCATCGTCTTAACATTTACCAAACACCATTAATATCAGTTACAGATACAAGATTGGGTGGCTGAAGAGCCAAGGACCATCTCTACTAGTGCTTCCATGGTAACAGATGGTAGTGATAGTCAAAGTCAAGCTGAACAAATTGGGGGTAGCAGGGTGGGGTAAGAAAACTCTCAGAAATTATTTGGGGGTAATAACAGGATGGAGCGATAACAAAATAGGGCAATAAGAGCACTTGTATAACAGTAGGGCACTCAAAGACAATAAATAAGAGGCAATAACAGGGTGAGGTAAGACAAGGTTGGGGTAATTGGAGGATGGGGCCATTAGAGGGCACTCATAAATGATGTGGGGATGGGCAATAACGGGGCACTTGTGGCTGTGGTAAGAGGGGCATTAGAGGACACTCACAGTTGGTGATATCTGGGGGGGCGAAGCTGTCGTTCATGAAGACACTGCTGGGCTTCGCTACTTTCAAGTAGACGACATCAGAGGTGTTTTTCAGAGCAGTCACTGCGTCCTCATGAGTCACCTCCTCAAGGCAAGCGCTGTTCACCTGGAGACACACACACACACTGTTCACCTGGAGACACACACACACACACACACTGTTCACCTGGAGACACACACACACACACACTGTTCACCTGGAGACACACACACACACACACACTGTTCACCTGGAGACACACACACACACTGTTCACCTGGAGACACACACACACACACACTGTTCACCTGGAGACACACACACACACACTGTTCACCTGGAGACACACACACACACACACTGTTCACCTGGAGACACACACACACACACTGTTCACCTGGAGACACACACACACACACACACACACACACACACTGTTCACCTGCAGGGACACACACACGCGCACACACACACACACACACTGTTCACCTGCAGACACACACACACACACACACACACACACACTGTTCACCTGCAGGGAGACACACACACACACACACTGTTCACCTGCAGGGACACACACACACGCTGTTCACCTGCAGGGAGACGCACACACTGTTCATCTGCAGGGAGACACACGCACACACATACGTGCACAGACACACACACGCACGCACACGTGTGCACACACTCACACACACGCGCGCACACACACACACACACATATGCGCACACACACACACACACGCAAACATACATATGCAGACATGCAAATACATAGACACACACACAAATGAATAAGACATTCTAATGAAATGGAATTTACTGAAGCAGTTCAGATTAAGTTGATAACATATATTATGTGGTTTATTTACCACATATATAAAATCAACAACATCCAAAATGCACATTTCTATAACAAATCAATATTATACTATCAGGACCCGACAGCCTGCAGAGCGTTTGTTAATCGCACGGTGTGATTTTACCCCTGACAGTCAGGATAATATGAGGGAGCAGGAGGGCAGAGACGGCTGTACACAAACGCATGCTTATTCAAAATGGCTTCCCTCTCGACAGGACAGTGCGCGCAGGCTGGGCAGGGCACTGCATTGCAGCACAATCAAACCAGCGGCACGTTCACAAGGGGGGCCTTTTCATCTGATTTTTACGGCAGTTCCTCCAGATTTACTCTCCGTACCCTGCTATCAGTTCTGTAACAGTACTGGAGTGTGGTTTCTGCATATCATGCTTATAAAAAATATAAATGTATTTGATCGAGACAAAACAAACTTTAGTACACGTCCATGTTTGAATAACACTTCTGGTGTCTCAGAGATGATAATAATGCTTTGCTAGAGCCAGGGGTCAGATACACGTGGACAACTGATAGCTTGCTTAAAATATTACAGAGACTTTAAAATACACAAATACATGCAGGCATGTGCCAGTCCTGCTACAGTACTCTGATACACTGACGAGCTTAACTGCAATTCAATGAACTACTGATTAGGCTCAATTACCAAGACAGCATCATTATCTTGAATTTAGTTGAAGATGATCAAATCTGACTGAATGTCCTTATTTGCATTAGTGTCTAAGGCTTATTAATGACTTTTTAAACTGACTATAACTTCTGTATCTAGTCAGTCCTCAGTACAAATATCTAGATAACTCATTATCGACTTCAGATATGCTGATAGGGTCAGGAGCTCGTCTAAGTGCCAGGGGTTTTCTCCCACAACTTCATCAAGGAGAAACCACAAACAAATTTGCCTTCTGGTGCTTAATTTCACGTCCAACTTTCTTTCCTGCTCTGTGTTTAACCCTTCCGATGGTTAAACAATGTTCCTGGAACACGGAAAATACAGACTACGCATTATTCGTTTCAAGGGGAAAACCACATTAAAATGAAAAAGGGGGAAGTTCTTACAGCCAAAAGTTTGTCTCCTATTTGCAGCTTCCCGTCCTTGTGTGCGGCCCCTCCCTCGATGATTTTGGTGACGTAGATGCTGTTGTCTCCAGGAATGTGCTGGTTACCCACTCCCCCTGCTATGCTGAACCCCAAACCTGAGGGAGACAGCAGAGGAACAGCGTTGTGTCAGTGTGTGCGTGCGTGTGAGTTTGTGTGTCTCTGTGTGTGCGTGCGTTTGTGTGTCTCTGCGTGTGTGTATGTCTCTGTGTGTGTCTCTCTGTGTGTGTGGGTGAGTCGCTGTGTGTGTGTGTGTGCGCAAGTGTCTCTGTGTGTGTGTCTGTGTACGTGTCTGTTGGTGTGTGTCTGCGTGTGTCTGTGTGCGCATGTATGTGTACTGCCGTGTGCGTATATGTGTGCTTGTGCTTGTGTGTATGTGTGTCTCTGTGTGTGTGTATGTGTGTGTCTCTCTGTGTGTGTATGTGTGCATGTCTCTGTGTGTGTATGTGTGCATGTCTCTGTGTGTGCATGTGTGTCTCTGTGTGTGTTTGGTTGAATCTCTTTGTATGTGTGTGTGCGAGTGTCTCTGTGTGTGTGCTTGTCTGTGGTGTGTGTTTGTCTGTGTACGTGTCTGTTGGTGTGTGTCTGTGTGCGCATGTATGTGTACTGGCATGTGTGTATATGTGTGCTTGTGTTTGTGTGTGTGTGTGTGTGTCTGCGCGCATGTGTGTGTGTGTTGGCGTGTGCATGTATGTGTGCTTGTGTGTACATAAGTGTGTGGGTATGTCTGTGTGTGTCTGTGCACATGTAAGTGTGTGTGCAGGGCCGACCCTAGCCTTTTAGTAGTTCTAGGCAAGATCTGTAGATCTCTTTTTTTTTTTTTTTTTAGTTCTGTGATTCACAATCCTACTTTTAATTGTAGCGTATACACATTCCTGCACGCTACATGAGATCACAACATCAGTCTTCTGTTTCTTTCCGCAGAAAATACGTAGCTACAAATTCATCCATGTCAAGAGCCGACGTAATGGCCTTATCATGAGCAAAAATAATCAAGGTTTTCTTTCGCCAGTGTAAGATAATGCGGTGGAAGGGGGTTAAGAAGCGATCAGTTTATATACGATATCACTCTATTGCCTAATGAAGGTAATGTGATTATTACATTTGTGCTTTTAATAAAATTTTTTTAACAAATCTACTCGCTGTAGTTCGCTACTTGGCTATACCCCATGACGAACCTGTACTGCACCATGAGCCACATCTGGACTTATATATATATTTTAAAATAAGAGATTTAAAAAAATATGCAACGAAAAATCATACCGAAAACAGCAGTCGGTTTTGAAGTGCCTACCCCCTCCCTGTACCGTGACCACTGTATCGTGATACGAATCGTAGCCTAGCCTACCATTAGCTGAGTGTACCGTTAGCTTACATCCCTAATAGCTAGCTAGCTTGCTTTATACCTTTGATTGAATAAATGTCAATAAACACACAGTCATTAGACTTACATCTGTATTTTCCTCCTCCTCCTCGTTTTCTTTTTATCCCCTGTACACCAGAAGCATTGGTGTTTAATCGGTTTAAAACCGATCGTTCTCATTTTGAAATCGAAATGGATCTCTGACTCTGCCCTCCAATCACAGTGCTGCTGTAAGTACAGCTGGGCAAAACCAAAAACAATGGAGGGGGGCGTCGTGGTGGGGCGGCACTAACTTTTATTTATCAAATTCTCAAAACATACAAATTTGGATCTGGAAGGGGGGGCGCCCAACTTTTTAATATTTTGTATTCTATGAAATATATATAAATATATCCCCCCCCCCCACAAAAAAATAATAAAATCTTGGCTTGGCGCCCCCTGGCGTGATGGCGCCCTAGGCAGCCGCCTATACCGCCAATGCTTAGGACCGGCCCTGTGTGTGTGTATGTAAGTGTGTGTCTGTGCACATGAGTGTGTGTATCTTCAGACCTGTGTTGATTGAGACAGGTGTGTGTAGCGTATCTTCAGGCCTGTGTTGATTGAGACAGGTGTGTGTAGCGTATCTTCAGACCTGTGTTGATTGAGACAGGTGTGCAGTACCTTTGGGACCCTTCACCAGTTTGATGTCAGTGATTTTCTCTGTGAGCGGTTTTCTCCTCCTGACGTATAATCTGACGATGCAGCCGGCCTCCTTCAGTGCTTCCACCGCTTTACTGTGAGTCACATCTCTCACATCCACATCGTTCACTCTCAAGATAGAGTCATTCACTCTGTCTCACACACACACACACACACACACACACACACACACACACACACACACACACACACACACAGTTAAACCATCAGGCCTGCATTCCGTCTGACCGGATAACACCTGTCACAAACTATGCAACGCAGTATGATACCGATTTATATATATATATATATATATATATATATATATATATATATAAATATTATTATTATTATAACCAGCCTAGGGTGTGGGGTTTTTAATCAGCCAAGGGTGTGGGGTTTATAATCAGGCTAGGGTGTGGGGTTTATAATCAGGCTCGGGTGTGGGGTATATAATCAGGCTAGGGTGTGGGGTTTTTGATCAGCCTAGGGTGTGAGGTGTATAACCAGCCAAGGGTGTGGGGTTTATAATCAGGCTAGGGTGTGGGGTTTATAATCAGCCAAGGGTGTGGGGTTTATAACCAGGCTAGGGTGTAGGGTTTATAATCAGGCTAGGGTGTGGGGTTTATAGTCAGGCTAGGGTGTGGGGTTTCTAATCCTCCTAGGGTGTGAGGTTTATGATGAGCCCTGGGTGTGAGGGGTATTTTCGGACCAGGCGTGGGAAACAGGAGCCTCACCGGAGTCTGCCGTCCTGAGCCGCCGCTCCTCCCGTGATGATTTTGGTGATGAAGATGCTGGGATCTTCACCAATGTGGGGATTATCCGTTCCGCCCGCGATGCTGAACCCCAGGCCGGAATTTCCCTGTGAACCGGAAGGGAAGGGGAGAAAGAAGAGGGGATGAGAAACAGGAAACACTATTAAAACTAATACAGGAAAGGGCTATACCCTGCCGGTATAAGCAGAGACAATCTATAATTAATTCCACTAAAAATGACTAAGAACGATGCGGTTTGCGTAGATAGATAGCACCAGTAATCCACTTTAACGGATGTGACTAAGAACGATACGGTTTGCGTAGATAGATAGCACCAGTAATCCACTTTAACGGATGTGAATCAAAATATCGTTCTAAACACCACACCTACAACCCCTTGGAAGGGTTCCTTTTAAGCTCTCAGAGAAACCTTGGGAAGCTTGGACCCGCTGAATCACACTGCATCTCTCAATTTGTTCCTGTATGAAATTAAGTGCACTGCTAACAGAGACGTCTTTGCTAACACAGGTAAAGTGGATCTGTGAGATCACTTACAGTAGGTAAATGGGACAGATGCGTTCTACTGAGAGGAATACTCTGTCATCGTTACATGCGTACAGAGACGTACGGAGAGCAGAGAGAGCGTGCAGAGAACATAAAGTGCTGCAAAAAGCATGTTCCCTTGCCTGCCCCCCCCCTGCAACCACCACTCCCCTGAACCCCACCCATAATCAACCGATTAATCACACTTATAACAAACATGCACACTTCGCAGAGTCCTAGAATCTATAAGAGCTTGGGAAGTGTAGCACAACGGCGTTGGGTAGCGGTCCTCTCTGGGGACAGAGAGGTGGGGGTGGGGTGATCTGGGGGGTGTTTGGAGGCAGGTGATCTGTGGGGGGTGTTTGGAGGCAGGTGATCTGTGGGGGGTTGGGGGAGCGGTGATCCGTAAGGTTGGAGGCGGGCCTGTTCTTCAGCATCATTTATTAATGTGGAGCTGGCGGCGTTCACAGAGGAGCATGAAGCCTAACGAGGTCACAGCAGAAAAGAGGCTGCGTTACTCTTGGCTGCATTTAGAGCCTCTTTCCTCCGCCGTTGCTCCGGTGTAGCAGAGTAAAGGATTTACTTTTACGTGTGGTGAATTATGTAAATCCTGCATGCATTTTAATGGCGGCCACTGTGCTGGGCTTCCCACAGCAGCGTTACCTCAGGGGGCTCCAGAGCTGTCAGTGGGTCACAGGGGAGGGTGAGTGGGTGGGACAGCCAAAAATGAATTATAAATAAACATGCACTTGCTAAGTGGGAATCTGTGTGTGTGGGGGGGGGGGGGTTAGGGGGGGGGTGACTGAAACCAACCTGTACTGGGTGGGCAGGCGGAGAGGGTGTGTGTGTGTGTGTGTGTGTGTGTGTGTGTGTGTGAGAGAGACGGAGGGCGCGTCCCAATATTCTTCACTCCCCACCTCCCTTCGTCCACTCCCCCACTCCTCTTCTACCCAGAAGCAGGGGTGTAAAAAGTACCCAGAAATTATACTTAAGTGAAAGTATGGATAATGTCTCAAAATCTTACTCAAGTAAAAGTCAGAGTATCTGGCTAAAAATACACTAGAGCAAAAGTAAAAAAAGTTCCTACTTTTAAATGTACTTAAGTACTAAAAAGTAAAAACGTTTTTATTGCAAGAGAATGACAAGGGGTCTCAAACTCATTCCATCGTGGGCCAAGTGTTTACAAGTTTTCGTTTCAACTACACATTGCACCAGGTGAGTTAGTTGAAGAGGTGAGCTAATTAGTGAAATCATCAGCTGGTGTTTAGGCAAGGCTGGAATGAAACCCAGCATACACTCGGCCCACAATGGAATGAGTTCTGCGATAGACAATGCTGAAATTAAAAAACAGAGGACAATTTTTTTTTTTTTTTTTTTTGCATTAAAATGATTTAATGCACTGCTCCAACATGAACGGCATTCACATCACAGCATCCAGTTGTAAAGTTGGCCAAAGGGTTTAGTTCAATAATTTTTTAAAATTTAAAAAAATAAATAGTTTAAATTTAAATAGTTATTTTGATAGCTGGTGTCTAATCAAAGATCCCCACTTTCTAGTCTTGCACAAGGACCAATCAGCATGGGTATGGGCGGGTTCATTTTCCATTGATGGGGATTTGATTGGCTGTTTTAAATAAAGTGCGGCCGCAGGATTAATAACGTTAATGTTAGTTCAGCCATAGAAACAAATATACTAATTAAAACCGTTGGACCTGCGAGATTTGTACTTTGTAGGTCTGCATTTTAAATGTAAGGAGTAAAAAGTATGTTTTTTTTCTCTGAAATGTAATTGAGTACAAGTATACAAACTTAATAATACTTGAGTAAAGTACAAATCCCCAAAAACAGTACTTAAGTATTGTAACGAAGTACAATTACTCAAGTACTTTACACCCCTGCCCAGAAGTATGCAGAACTGTGAATGTTTCGAGTACAAGTATTTACATGTACAGTATACAATGTACCTGACATTGCGGTTTGCATTAATTAATATGTAACCATTAATACATAATTACGATGTAATCCGCAACATAAGATTAAAACACAACTCGTGTGATGCAAGGTGACACTTTAATGATGATGCTCACTTTGCACTTAGTGAATCTCCTATAAACAGAGCACCATGTCAACTCCAAGTCAATATACATCCAAGCATCACATCAAGGGAAAGAGCTTTGTGTGAACGGAACTAGCATTTATCAATCAACGTGTTTTTGAAATTATGATAGTAGTGTTGTGCCCTTACCCGTTCAAGTGTGATTTCCTCATATTCATAATCTGCTTCCGTTCCATTCACCTGAAAAGTAACAGGTGAGACATTAACAACAAGTGACCTTCAGTTTGGCTTACAGCATCACCATAAACATACAAGGATAAAGGAACTGCAGGGAACATTTCATCACCAAGATCACATTACAGGTTAATCTGGAGCAGCACATGGTGGCAACACCTAGTCTACAACCCATGTGACATACCTCACAGTGTCTCTTACACACAGTGAAACCACACAAACACACAAACAACTGGGACATTTCTGAGCAGGGGACCTTCCCTCTTAGGCAGTTCCCAAACTGAGGGGCCAGACACCATTAGGGGGTCTTGGGAGGGAGAACAGGAGAACATGGAGAAATATAACACACGGCATAAGATACACTTTTACACCAGATAATCAAAGCAGAATTAGCACAGTGGGAGAGCTGTGTTTGGTTTTACTATTAGCCAGTGTTTGTGGGGGTGCAGTAATCTCTTTGATCAGGACTGACAGAGGCAATTGATTGTGTCTGGTCTCAGCTCAGGGACCACATTGGTAGGAACACTGTACTTACAGCAGACTTCATTCAAGTCATTTGCTGAAAAACTGCAACCCTTTTGACGCCAGTACAATTAATGCATATTACTGACAGTTTTATTTTAACACTTTAAGGTGTAAGATCACAAATATGTGATTAGAATGTTCTTAACTGAACATACTTAGAATTTTGGACTTCTTCTTTCATATGCGAGTATGATTGCCAGCTACAGGTTTCTGGCAAAATTCTCAGAGATGTGCAGTAGTTTGAGCGGTATCTAAAGAGTGAAAGCATTTCAGATGCGTTTAGTCACACACACACACACACACTGCTTAGCTGAAGAGTAAGATGTCTGCCCCGAAGATTTAGAGAAATGTTCTAAAGCAATGCGTCTTAAAACAAACAACCTGACAGAAGAGAGCGGTTAATACGAATCAAACACGAAGCCTCCACACACTCCAGCGGAACAAAGTCTTCATTTTCGAGCACGGGACGCAAAGACAATATTAGAACAAAGAGTCAAGCCAGGGGCAGAAAAGATGAAGGGAAGCTTTCTACAAGCAAAACTACAGATAGCTGCATCAAATCTGGAGTGTTTTATGTTCTAATGACCTACATAAGGGAAACTAATCAACGCGACTCAGAAACGATGATGCTGCCGCTTCACTATGAAAGACATGAAATGGTTGCTTTCCAGCAGCATTTCTGGGGAGCGTAATTAGGCCTTTGATGTGGCAGCTCCAGTCTCACACAAGATAAAAGCACATGTGAATTCAGAGATTAGGTGCGTCAAATGTGGTGCTGGCAACGAGACATGGTGCAAAACAAAAGCTTAAATTTATTTTACTAGGATTACTGTATAGAAACGGCACCAATGCCAAAGCAAAGCTCCAGTCACACAGAATGAAAGCTCCTCAGCCGTGACCATTTAAGTGTTTGTTTTTTGTTTTTAAATTTTTTCCCCCCAATCTTTCAGTACCATGCCGTACCTGTACAGAGGCCACTCAGGGGGATCCCGCTATTGATTTATGAGAACGCCGAGAAGCATGTGTGATGTCAGCCGCCACTTCATAACACGCCACAGTTTGCGCAAAAATGTGAGGCAGAGAAAGAGACTTCATGTGCAGCTTAACAGGCAGAAAGGTACCCGTGAGGAGGAGGGGGGGGTTGGGTCACTCGCTGCGCAGAGACAACACTGTCATCCTGGCCCACTGAAAACCTCCTGTAACCGAGTGATGCTAGAGCAGTGGTTCTTACACTTTTTAACATCGGGACCCCAATTATGAAATAATAACCCATGTTGGGTCCCGGCCCACAGGTCAATAAACATCCTGCTAGAGCAAATTGTGTGTCGCCCTGCAGGGCTGCCGGCCGCAAACACACCGGCACAGCCCGGGTTTGATTTTAGACCACGGGGCCCGTTCAGGCTCTAGAAGAAGATGAGACACCCAACAGCCGCGTTGGTACCGCAACTACGCAGTCCTGAAATCCCCCTACTGGTGGACAAGTGTTAATGAAGATTCTTTGGAGGCACTATTATTGCGTACATATGAAACTAAAGGCTATAACCTCCAGGGTATTAGATGTGATTAGATGCCATTTCTGTGTTCATTCCTGTTCTCCTCTTGAAGTTCAAATTACACTGGCGCCTTCGCTCCCCCCTCCATCTCCCTGTGTTTCTAATGGCAAATATAAAATGACAATGTCATTTTAAAACTAATTTACTATCATTTAAAAATCAATGGAAAATTTGATCGTGTAAGCGCACCATTTTGCGACTCATCTTCGGAAAGTATCAACGATTCAATACATTTGCGGAGTTTGTGGACTCCCTTTGGATAGAAACAAACTCCAAGTAATTAAATTAGTGTTTTGATTCGCAGTAATCTCACTACGATTGGCTGCTTGGCCACGTGCAGAAGAATTAATTTGATTAGGTTACGTTACCTCAGGAAAGTGAATAACTAACCTAGCTAATAAGAGGAGTTTGCCACCTTCCAAGTAAATGTGAGATTGGAGAGAATGTGGACATTGGGCGCCGTTCTGATAATACAGAAGCGAGCCAACGCGAACGATAGCCTACAGATGCAGTGGAGTCTACCGTCGCTACAAACCATGGCTTTATGATTCAATGAAACAAGCCTAAGAGCGTAACTAACTCAAAACTAACAGTAAAGTTTGCGATGTTCCTTAGATAATGAAACTCCAAATATACCAATCACAGAGCAGAACATTATTTTAGCAACCTTTTTTAACATAATGTTAAACTGATTGAATATTTTATCCGCTCTTCTTGCGCTCTTTAAATATATTTTTTTGTCCAGTGTATTGTTTTCTTTGATGTCTCTGACATTTTGAAGCACTGGTATTGATGAAGCCAAATTACATTTATGCCATTTTCCATTTAGCCAACATGCCAACATAAATGCATTGCTGACCGCCCCCCTGCCAATAAGGACATCCTGGGGGAAACACTGCTACAGGCGTATGGTACAGTATGATATAGGGTAGACTATGCTGTATGCTACAGTATGATGTATGGTGCAGTATGTTGCATGCTATATGCTACAGTATGCTGTACGGTAGAGTATGCTATATGGTCCAATATGCTAAACTTGTACCTAAAACAACTGACCTCTGGCCTTCCCTTCCTCAAAGCCACATTCATTGTCCAAGATTTTTATCTTTAATGAGGCAGCACTGAATTTAATCACTGTTTCAGTTCAATCAAACTGAATTAATACCGCATGGTCCAATTACAGCTGTGCTAATTAAATGAATGTTGAGACTTCAAACAAACAGCAGCAAGAGAGAAGAAGCTGAATTGCAGAGGCAGAGAGAGCCATGTGTGCCCTCATTACCATATATATATACAAACACACACAAAACACACACAGAAACACACAAACACACACAGGATAGCAAGATGCAGAGCACTTGTGTTTGAGGAAATCAAGCACACGCTTGAGAATTTATCTAATCTTCCACTTCACGTGCAAATGAACATTCAGCAAACTGGTGACAGAACATATTAATACTGAGGGGTGAAAATGAATGCACTAAACATGGAGGTGAAATCAGAAGTCAATGCCCTTTGTCCTGGTACACAGAAAGGGAGATGTGTACACTATGTGGTTGACTTACTAAGATCCCAAATAAGGGGTGTTATTTTGCAGGCGCAGCCAAAGTATTTGCAAGTGTTATCATTTATCAACTATCAACTAAGAGTCATTATGTAAATTACTCCAGCCGCAAACAGCCATATTTCAATGAGATTTTATGGTATTTTTTAGGGTATAGGCTACTGTTACACTGAGCAAGCTGGCTGTTTAACTGGATGTCTCTTAGCTTCTGTCGGGTGTTACAGATGTTTGTCAGGACTGAAATGATCATAACTATGCTTCCTAGTACTCACACCGTTAATGTCACATAAAATCACAGTTCCATTTGATCATGGGTTTTATTTTGATCAAGTTCTTATTTGCTTTGTTATTCATTGTTTGTTGTAATAGACATTGTATTGCTCGTTTGATTCAAATACTAGTTACTCTTGTATTCTGTAACACGATTTGCTTCATGATCAAAAATGTATTTATTCTTACTGTTTGTGATGTATGTACCCACAAATGATCTTTTTGTGTATTTTGAGTGTTAGCTAGATGGGCCAGTTAATTAGCCCCCATTGTTACACAATCATTCAGAACGTTCAGTTATGGATATTCCAAACCCACGTAGGTGTCTTGCTACAATGACAGCCGTCGATTGTGTGTCTTTTAATATCTGCTTTCCATTTGTAGTAAAATGCACATGAAAATACCTTTCCCAAACTTGCTTTTGGACTTAGTAAATCACTTTACACTTGCTAAGATAATCTATTTGCATGACCTCCCACTATTTGCATATGAATTCAAGCAAACCAGCAAAAAAATCCATGTATCTTTCCATTTTAACACGTGCAGTCCTCTTTGCACCTCGTTAGTTGATCACTTTGGACAATTTTTGCGGGTGGCAACAGTTTTACACATGATTATGTACACACACATTTTTAGTAAATCAACTTCAGCATTCGACTGTGTTTTAGTACGGTTGCGTTAGCAGCCATGGTACAAGTAATTAGGCCCATTTCAAATAATTGAACCACTAATACATTTTTGCACATTACTGACAATTTTCTAAATAATTACACCAAAATTTATTTTTTCCCCCCACATGATGGTACATTTTTATTAGCAACAAGTTTAGTCTAAAATTCATCAAGCAGCCATAGAAACCTTTTCAAAATGTATAGGCACCTAACATGGTAAATAATTTCTAATACATACTAAACACAGGTTTGTGTGTTGGTGCGCAGGACAGGCCCGATTAGCAATGTAGTAAGACTCGCCTCTCTGACATTGTCATCTCTAGTCTAAACTGATGCTACTCTGCTAAAGCACTTATCATTAGCATCAATTAAACAGAGATTAGCTCCCAGAATCCAGGATAAACAGTGTTAGTCCTTGTTAAAATTATGTTTATTGTTCCCCGATGCCCAACCCTCCTTTAATAGGCAGTCAGACTGACATTACCAAGACCAATGCTTTAGGATTGGCCTTAGCCTGCATAACAGATCTGGGTTACTTAATTAATGAACACTCCTGTAGATCCCTTATCATTTAAAAGGAAACGTGTCACATAACCAATACATTGCAAAACTATTGCATGAAAGCATTCTGTTCTGGTAAAATAGAGGTAAAAATAGTGGCCAGCAATCTGTATAATTATTACAAGTGTATAAAGGGCTTAAAGCATATGAAAATAATTATTTTACCCAGGTCTGGCACCACCTTGATTTTGCAGCACAAACCTCCTCTTTCAGCGGTAGCAATTTACCACAAGTATAAGTGGCTCTATCAGCTGAATTTATAGAGCACTTGACTCTGATGTAATTTCACTGCAGGTAAAGGACCTAAAGGTTAAAGTACTGCCCTAAACCTGTAAAATGACAGTCCTGTCACCCTACAGCTCTGACCTCAGGAATTAATTAGTTAAAAAAAGGCTTCACCCACTGCAAAAAATAAACTCCAACCCCCATAATTCACAACTGTTACACAATCGCTGCCCTTCCCTTACAGTCTGGGTTAGGTCCATGTGATCCTGTAAACCCCCTAAGCATCCAGAAACTTTTTTTTTTGACACGCCACAGATAAGATCCATCTCTGACAACAATGCGGGCGCTCTCATAGGGATCAGTGGCTGACCAGCATTGGGGGGCTTGGGGTGCGACGCGCGTCAATAAAAACACGCCGCTCAATAAGAGCCGTCAGTCAACAGCGACACTCCCGCCCATTTTCACAGAGGAGAGAGCTGTGCATCTGTGACCTCAGTGTAAACGTACTGTGACATCACAATAAACTTGATGTCACATTACACTACACTCTGAGTGCACCATTTAACCCGAAGAGCATGAGGCAAAACTGAAAATATTAGACCACACAAGCTGCCCCCGAGAGTGCAGGTCCAATTACTTCAGAATGTTTGTGTTTACCAAGCTGTTCTTTTCAATTTATAAAGAAATTACAAAAAAATTTGTGATTTACACATACTATTTGTATACAGAAAAGGCAAATATTTAAGTATATTCGCCTCAAATATTTAAGTATATTCGCCTCAAATATTTAACAATAATCTTGGTAACACCAGAATCAACAACAAACAATAAGATTATTTAGTGGGGAACACCTAAAGCTGAGCATTATACATTTTTAAGGAAAGGCATGAGGAAGCAAGTGTATGTTACTCCTTATTTTGTGTTAAAAAACAGAAAAGTTGCGGCAGAGCAGAAACGGAGAGCGGAGAGATAAATGAGGCCATTTTCCCTGTCGATGCTAGCGCGCCGCAAAACTCGGAAAATGCATCAGGACAAGAATGTAATCCGCTTCCTAATGGGAGGAACACCGGAATACCGTTTAAGCCCACACCTCTAAAACCCACTGCTGCATCACTCATCCAAAAACGCATTAGCCACTATCAATACAAATACACTTAACATGCTTTAAAGCAACCAAACCAATATGCAGCCTAAACATTTTTACAAGCACTATATTGATCTCATTACTTGTCATCTATGAACCATCACATCAGCATGTGACAACAGATATTTGCATCGCAGGGAATAACCCTTTCATGGACCATGTAGCTGTCAAATGCCGGCATGAATATTAATTAATCTTTCAGTAATTACATAAAGAAAAGGGGTTATCGCTCAGGGAGAGCGCTGCCTGTATTTCCAAAGCTGAAAGCTACGGTTACAATCATACGCAGACAAGCAGAAAATGGAGCAAAAAAAAAATCTTAAAAGCAGAGGGACCATTTCAGCTCACGCAACGGCTTCTCTCAATTCTTTGTATTTGGTAGCAATGGACTAATCCTACAGTGAGAGGCAAAGCACACTGACAGCAAGTAATGTTTCCAACTGAGACCAAGCGGCTGCTGCGAATGCCTTTTAAACCAAATTAAATCCAGGCTCTCTAAGCAATTTGCAGTTTGGTACAAAAAAACAGTTAAATATGGGAGGAAAACCCGCTGCAGCAAGGCAACAACACTAACAGAAAACACAAGATAAAAGTTAGCCAATTAAAACATGGCGCACAAACCCATTTGAAAGTCATGAAAAATGCACTGCAGGCATAACGGGACCAAAGCGTGTTCTGTTGTAACTCGTAAAGTGCAGTGTGTGCAGTGGGCTGGGGCCAACACGGTGGGCTCTCTGAGGGGGTCAACAGTAAATCTTGCGAGTGACTTCCCACCACCACCTGCCCTGTTGATAGAGGCTGTGGCTCTAAGGTTGTTAAGATTTTGCCAAGCTGTTGAGTAGGTGGGGGCAAAGTGTGTCCTGCTGTTAAACCAGGTGGTCTACTATCTTGCAGGAAAAAAACATTTAACTGATACTAGAGACTGCAAGGGTGTCAGCGGTGGGCTCTTAACATGCACAATGAGTCACACACGCTGCTTTGCGGAAACACTCAGGTTATCCGTCCTCACAGGAACCTGAGTGACGGAGCAATGCCTCACGAGAACAGTACACACAGCTCTGAGAAAACAACGTTGGAAATGATTAGGCTTCAAGACGTCAGCTCGGTACACACACATAAATGCACACTCACTCAAATACATACACAAACACACACTCTCTCATATACGTACACAAACACACACTCTCTCATATACGTACACACACACATACACACACTCACTCATATACATATACACATATACACACACACACACACACTCATGCGTACACACACACACAAACACACACTCGTATACGTACACATATGCATACATACATGGGTTCACACGGGCAGTCGGACACACGCACGCACACATACATGCGCGCACACACACACAAATACGCACGCAGATACATACACACACTCTGTCACCCCCCCAATGTTTGACCCGTGCAGCCCTAGTTTGTGAGCAGGGATACATCACACAGCCAGATAAACAAGATAAACACCAGGCTCAGGGACTCACACACTGCTTTCAGCACCTTGGACAGCTACAGAGCTGCAAGACCCATCTGCTCTCACAAAAAACACACACACACACACACACACACACAGATGCGAATACAAATTCTCACACACACACACTGATGCAAATACAAATTCTCACACACACTGATGCAAACACAAATTATCACACACACACACACACACACACACACACACACACACACACACACACACACACAAATGCTAATACAAACTCTCTCACACACACACACACACGGATGCTAACGAATCTCTCACACACATCACCCTGTTACAAATCTGTCAAATGCCAAACAGTTCCAACCTTAGAATGAGGCTGGTGAGTGTTAACATCCCCAGTTGGGTTCTGTCCAGACTCAGTACACAGCGCCAGGGAGGCTAATGCTAAAGTCACTGTTACACAGGCCCACAGATGCTAAAGCTAAACTCACTGTTACACAGGCCCACAGATGCTAAAGCTAAACTCACTGTTACACAGGCCCACAGATGCTAAAGCTAAACTCACTGTTACACAGGCCCGCAGATGCTAACGCTAAACTCACTGTTACACAGGCCCACAGATGCTAAAGCTAAACTCACTGTTACACAGGCCCACAGATGCTAAAGCTAAACTCACTGTTACACAGGCCCACAGATGCTAACGCTAAACTCACTGTTACACAGGCCCGCAGATGCTAAAGCTAAACTCACTGTTACACAGGCCCACAGATGCTAAAGCTAAACTCACTGTTACACAGGCCCACAGATGCTAAAGCTAAACTCACTGTTACACAGGCCCACAGATGCTAAAGCTAAACTCACTGTTACACAGGCCCACAGATGCTAAAGCTAAACTCACAGTCAACACGCCCACAGATGCTAACGTTCAACTCACTGTTACACAGGCCCACAGATGCTAAAGCTAAACTCACAGTCACACTCACACAGATTACTAGTACATACTTTTACACACAGTTGCTAAAGCATATACTTTTATACAACATTTAAAAATATGCTATCCAGTCCTAGTATTTTACAGGCATTTAAACAACAAGTGTTTTGTATTAGTCTTAAACAATTAATTCCACCATTAAAGACGACGAAGCACATAATGTGAGCAACGAACCAAGAACCGCGCTATAAAAACGATAATAGAAGAGAAACTCACATATGGAGGCGTATCCAAACTGTCCGCATTCACCACAACGGGCGCTGGATTTGCCTTGAAGAAGAGGAAATTGAAACTGAAATTAGCATTTAAAAGTGACGAGCACAAACCAAAGCAGATCCTTTTTTAACAGCTGATTGCTCCACACTACGTCCTCACGACTTTTAGCCATAAAACAGAGAAATGGTGAGATGGTTCACTGCATGTCTGAAAATTAAAATCTGACTGGCATTGGGGGTTAAGAAGGCAGAATGTGTACGTACACAACACACCATACAATGGTGAAGCATGAACAGTCTCATTCTCTGGGTCACCCTGTACTTCTCTATACGCGGATTCTACCGTCAGGAAAACATACACACGGAAAAGCTTTCTGTCCGTAATCTCTGTAATCAAAACACCAGTGGAATGAAAGGAGTGAAAACAAGAATTAAATAAATGAGAGAGAGAGAGGGAATAGGAAGAAAGAGAAATTGAGGGTGGGAAAGAGAGGGAGAGAAAACAGAGGAAAGAGGAAAGGAAGGGTGGGGAGAAGAGAAAGCGAGAGAAGAAGAGAAAGCGAGAGAAAAAGAGAGCGAGGGATAGAAAGAGAAAGCAAGAGAGGAAGAAACAGGGGAAAAAAGAAAGACCTGTGACGTGGATGCAGGGATGACAGTGGTCTCGGCTGGGACTGGCGAGATAGGGATCACGGGGATTATGGGTACAGAGGGAGCCACAGCATCGGTCTGCTAAACAATAGTATGAGGGTCAAAAGTCAGAACACACCACACACAACAAACACAGTACAACACAGATGAGAATCAGATCCTGAAATGTCAAGTCACAACACGTGGGGTGGGGGGGGTGCAATGGACAATCTATCCCCAGCCAATGGGCTAGAGGCTGGAAAGATGGACACTCTATCCCCAGCCAATGGGCTACAGGCTGGAGAGATGGACACTATCCCCAGCCAATGGGCTAGAGATGGACAGAAAAAGGCCGACAGGCTGACAGAAAGATCTGGGACAGGCAGATTCTGACAGCTCATTGGTCTGTGCGTGGATGACTGGGAGGCGTGGCTGAAACAGAGTATAGAGCGACAGAGGCTGGAGGACAAGCTAAAAAGGGCTGATGGGATACAAAAGGGGAACCCATAGACACATTAACCTTCAGACACCAGAACAGTTCCCGCACAAATGACTCGCAATTTAAGAAGGAGTTATGAACCCCTGTCAATGGGAACTCATGGAAAATGTTGTTTGTGTGTGAGATTCCCTGAGCGGCCTGAAGACTGATAAGAGAGGCAGGGTTGATTTGGAAGCCAGCTCACGGGGATTTGGCCAGTACTTACGTGAGCATTTGTTTATCTGTCGAAAAGTGGATTAGACTGACTCGGCGGGGGTTTTGAAGAATATCGACACACATTTCATTCCCTGCCCCCGAGCCGTTATTTTAAAATACTAGTGTACAGTCCATAGGTAATGTACTGATGGTAAGTACAGTAGACTGGTAACCTATATAGAGAGTGTACGTTGTCGTTACTTATGAAAACCAATGTTTGCTAAATCAAGGTAATGCTTACAGGCGGCATTAAACATTCATAAACCATTACTTTATGCAACATGAACATAATAAAGAAAGCCTTAATACAGGGAAGGAAAACTGGGGAAAAAACATGTTGCAGTCATTTAATTATTATTTCATAATTTCATTGCAATTTCTCTCAGTGTCACAAATAAAACAGAATACACACAAAAACACAGGTGGGAGTTATACAAGAGAAAGAGAAACAAGCAGTGGCAGTTTGGAGAAGAGGCTTTTGGGAAAGCGGACGTTTGTGATATTTGTGATCTTTCCCCACATTATTTATTGCTTGAAAGGTTGAGGTGTGAAATGTGACTGGTGTGGGATGGTGGAGGACTCCCCTGCAGTACATCAGCTGTTCTTCACAACGAACCCTCAAGATCATGCAAAACACCAAGCCTCGCTTGTCTGGTTCATAACCTTACGGTACTATTAGCCTGACCAGGCCGACTCTCCAACGTCCATCCAACTTCAGTGTTGCTGCTTTCAGAATAAATCAACAGCCAACTTCTACCTCTGATGAACCATGGTCTTTATGTAAAGAGGAAAGGGTCCAACTGGAGGCAGTGATTCAACAAACTCAACCAGCAACTGGCCTATAGCATAAAACTGGCTACAACTAGCTAGAACCAATCAGATTGCAGAAAAACTTTAATTTCCCTTTTCAGATGCTCTAGAACAGAGATGCTCTCCTGTCATTGGACAGCCAAAGGCTGTGCTGGTTTGCATTGAAACGCAGAACTTAATGGATCAAAGCAGCCGGTTACGCAATAAACTTGCTTCAACCTGGTCTCTTGGGTTAGAGGTGGTTGCTGATTTTTAGGCTAAACTAAAAAGCAGCATGACCCGTGGTTCTCCGAGGGCAAGAATGAAAACTGTTGCCCCCAGGAAGCCTTAGGGGTGGGCAGTGAGGGGGTAGGTACAGAGCCGCGCCCCCGGGGGGTTGCACAGTGCAGCTCAGCAGATTCCAGGGCTGGGGGAGGGGCTCAGCAGTGTTTGGAAAGGAAAAGCATCCGCTGAGCGGGGCATGGGGATTATGGGTAGGCCCATTGTGTTCGGAGGTCCCAACAATGGAGGGATAATCGACGGATCTGTGCACACGCATCACCTTGCGTCACCCCATGAGTGAGGCAGGATGATTAGGAAACCACAAACTTTAGAACTTTATCTAAAACTAAAAGCACGTTTAGGTATGTTGTGTTATAAATTGGACCAAAAAACCAAAAAAAACAAAGAAAAAACATTATTTAAAAAAATTTCTCTCAGCAGTAATTTTGATAACAATAATTCATAAGTAAAGCACAAGGGCTTTTGTACTGTACACAATGTGAAAGTTCTCACCATACTGATGAAACGCACAAGCAAACACGCAAATGGTTCCTTTAAAAAAAAGAAAAAAAAGAACGACACACAGACGGCCGTTTTGCGATGAGCCAGCCAATCATACGGAGCGATTTGTTAATTCTAATCCTAATCAGTCAACTGGGACAACCCAGCTAATCTCACCAATGCCACTTATTTGTCTCACAAAGATAGAGGAACATCAATCCTCTTTCGCATTCCGCAAACCAACGCTCACTTCAGGCTTTTTTCTTTTACGTTATATAATAGGCTAAATATATTGTTGTAATATTTAACTGAAAAGAAAAACAGAAATAACCACAATATGCTCTCATTTTCAAATGCGCCTATGTGGAGGAAAAAAAAAAAAAAGAACAAAAAAAGGCATAAATCTTTGTTCTCCCTCATCGTGGATACAGACCCCACAAAACTTGGAACGCCGCCTTTCTTTCACTCACCCCTGTCCGCGGAGCCGGAAGACATACCTTATCGAAAGAAAGGTTGGCCCAAGAGCCGTCGGACCAGCAGCCGCTAGCAGCTTTAACTTTGGCCGTGCTCTTGGTGGGGCTCTTTTTGACGCTGTCCCGCAGGTTAGTGAACCTGGCTCTGTTTTTGGAGGAGGTGTAGGAGGCAGGCAGGGTGCACACGCTGTAGTTCCTGTGGCAGCTCTGCCCGGGCGGATCGCCGGCCGGCGGCTGCTGCTGCTGCTGCTGCTGGGACTGCAGCTGATGGAGGTCCAGGTGATGCTGGTAGAGCAGGTGGTGCTGATGCTGCTGTTGCTGTAGCTGCTGTTGCCGCGCCAATTGGGAGAAGTGGAACTGCGAGTGCTGGAGTCGGGGCTGTGTCCCGGGCTGGCTGGCGGCCCTGCCTGCGTTTCCCGGGCAACCGTCCGCAGAGGCGCAACAGTGTTCCTGGTTCTGGTAGTAAGTGTTCATTCTTTTTTTTGGTTGCCAAAAAAACGGTTGGTCCCTTTTTATTTTTGTTTATTGAATTTTTAATTCCAGGGCAGGAAAGGAGAAGAGAGGACAGGAGAGGACAGTAGACAAGAGAAAGAGAGAGAGAGAGAGAGATAGAGAGAGAGAGAGACGCACACAAATCGAGGTGATGTAGTAGAGGTGTGTTATGTTTTTTTTTTTTCTTCCCCCCGCAGCTTGCCGGTAATAAATAAATAAATAATACACACAAGGAGATAAATCCAATCCTATCCACTGGCTTTAGCCACCTCCACTCACATCCTCTGTTTTGCATGGGTTCTCTCCCTTTCCCTTTCCCTTTCTCTCACTCTCTCTCTCCCTCATCCCCCCTCTCTCTCTTTTTCCCTCTCTCTCATCCCCCCCGCACCAATTACCAAGCTCCAATGGGCAGTGCACATGACAGCACACAGTCTTTTCCAGGCATGAATAATCAATGCGATGCTCTGATTCTTATGTGAACACAGCCAGTGTCAGAAATGGGGTGGGAGCGGAGTCCAGGCCCTTATTTTCCTGTGGGTGGGGTCACATGACTCCTATTCTGATTGGAGACATTCTTTTAATTCTTTCTTTCTCTTTTGAACAGTACAGAGGGAAATCGGATGATCTCAGATTGTGTGGTAAAACCGAGCGCGGTAGCGGGTTTTGGGGGTGGGGGGTCTTATCGCTTCGTTTGCTCGCCGACTCGTGAAAGCCTGCGCCGAGCCCCTCCGGCGACAGCGAGACGACAGTTGAGGGGCGCCGCTCTGCGGATTTCGTCCGAGCCGCACCGTCTGCTCCAGGAGGCCCATGTCGTCAGCCCACGAAACAAGTCCCCGTCGTCAGCGGCGACCTGAGAAACGATTAGCCTGCTGAGCTAAAGACCAAGGTCTCCAGCCAAGGGAACTAAACACACTCCTAGTGCTGCTCGAGGGGTGACATCTTCTGTAACAGACGTTCTCATGGCAACTGGTGGATCAGAACTCACTCTATACACAGCTTCCAATTCCAAGTTTAATTTCTGTAAATTAACGATGGGATGCATCCGAGCGAAAACGCAGCCTTGTGCTGAAACCGACAGCCGACCAAAATTTCCGCGGAAATTTTACAGAATTCGCATGTTGACACTGATACTACTACCACCCTACACAAACACACACACCTCTCAGTGGAGAACGGTACGTAGGTTGGACATCTAAATGAAACCAGTGACAGGATGATTGCTATAAGAGATAAGACAGGGAGGAGTGAATATTATCTTTATTTTTGCACACTACCCCCTCCCTCCCCCAGTGTACAGCTCTCTGCTACACTTCCGTAGGCCCTCAAGCTATACTCTGGAGAAAAGCTGCCAGCTTGTATTTCCTCCTCAATAAGCTAATCGATTAGGCACATGAAACAGGAAGTTTCTGCAAAGGCTTAGCTCTTGTTGCAAAGGATTAAAAATAAGATACAAATTATTTGTGTGATAGAACAACTAGTACCAGGATATTGCCATTCCAAGATTTTATATAGGCCTATACGTGTGTGTGTGTGTGTGTGAGACACACATATATGTTTAACAACATGACAATAGCAAATGGGGACCATTCAACCCCTAAAATGACAAAAGTCAGTATTATAATTATAATTATAATATACGGTTTGAACCCCCATATTCATCCCCAAGTCCCCAAATGTAATTTTCCCAGAACGTCCTAAAAAATGCCGCTCACTGTTGAAGTCGACTTCCTAACAGTCTCTACATAAAATTCCCAGTCCTGTTTCTAGAGTATTATCCAAGCCAAAGAGGCAGCTAAAACAGCACTTTGTAAAAGCAGATATGTACATGCACTAATTACCCAACCAGGGCTGAGTACACCGCTAGTGCCATCTACAGGCAGACTGCATGACCTGCAGTCTTGAATATATGTGGGTTCGTTATATAATATCATTTCACCTCTTAAACGAACACACACGCCCATGGTCTCAGACTATGCCAAACAATTATCCCATCAGCCATTAAAAAGACTGAGGAGCTCAGTGCCTTTAGACACTCCAACACAGGGTCTTAATTCAGGCTGCTCATACCCTAGATCAGGGGTAGGCGACGCTGGTCCTGGAGTTCCGGTGACGTTCCTGGTTTTTGTTCCATCTGAGCTTGATCACAAGATTTTGTTGGATGAAATGATGAGTGCCTCCAGCATATGGTCACCTGCATTCACTAAACCATCCATCTATCCATTATCTAACCCGCTTATCCCTGGTCAAGGTCGCAGGGGGGGCTGGAGCCTATCCCAGCATGCATTGGGCGAGAGGCAGGAATACACCATGGACAGGTCGCCAATCTATCGCAGGGCTCACACACTCATACCTATGGGCAATTTAGAGTCTCCAATTAGCCTAACCTGCATGTCTTTGGACTGTGGGAGGAAACCGGAGTACCCGGGGGAAACCCACACGGGCACGGGGAGAGCACGCAAACTCCACACAGAAAGGCCGTCGGCCGGGATTCAAACTCTGTACCTTCTTTCTGTGAGGCGACAGTGCTAACCACTGCATTCCACTGCAAAAACCAGGACCGTCTCCTGCACTCCAGGACCAGGGTTACCTACCCCTGCCATTGAGTTAATGATGGGTAACGGGATGTATATTCTGCTCTAGCCTGCAGAACTCACTTGTCTGATGTTTTAGTGGGTAAGTGATGTTCCTCCCAGTGACCAATCCCAACATGGTGATTGTTAGCCAATTATAGCAAAACATTGAATAGGTCTTACTATAATTTTCTATTCACAAAGCACATTCGATAAAATTAGCCAATAGTCTGTCAGGGCAGGGCTCCATGCACTAAAATGACTGCCGAGGCGAGACGCGTGATGCAGTCCGTCGGGCCATATAAGAAACCCCCGCGTGGTTTGAGGTTCGATCCCCTGTCATGGCAGTTTATACACAGTGATCCATGTCTATCGGTTACCCTCTCTGCTTTTCCCAGCTGAAAAAAATATGAAAGGAGGGTGAGCTGTCCACTCTTGTTTTAAAGAAGAAAAAAAATGGCTGCCGAACATGAGGGTGCAGAGAAGATGGGGCTTCCTGCGTCTCTGATCACAGCGCCCTAAAATACTGGAGAAAACACCTCAGAAATCATCTAGAGGGAACTGAGAGCGCAAAACAAACTGTAGCAGAGTAGAGAGTGAGTGAGTGAGAAAGAACAGGAATCGGAGAGAGGGGGGGGGTCGCACAGAGAAAGACAGAACAGGGTGTACTCTTTACGATGTCGACGTGACAGACGTGGCGGTCTCGGGCTCCACTCACACATACCCCACCCCCTCTCCTGGAGCTGGGAGGACGTGATGCACAGCTATGGACCCCTCTGCCAAGAATGACATTTTAATCCGGTCTGACCTTGCAGTAGGCAGAGAGCGCTATAAATTCTGCTATGAATGACTTCTTTTGTCTGTGGAAATTGGTGGTGGACGATGCTTGGGGCAGCATGACCCCCGTGAGAAGAAAAAGAAGGGGGGAACCAGACCACCGTCTCGCACCACTTAGCTTCACCGTTAACGCCCTGCGCTAAACCCTCTATCCACACCGATACCACTCTTCCCATGGCGGGGGGAACCAGACCGCCGTCTCGCACCACTTAGCTTCACCGTTAACGCCATGCGCTAGAGACACCACTCTTCCCACGGCCTGCCAAATCTCCCGCAGAGCAGGGAGCGAGATAACGATAAACAAACATACATCGAAACACTGCCCGACCGTAGCACCTTGCTTAACCGTCACCAATGCCATGGCAACCACTGAAGCCCACAAGAGCCCCACCCCCCCAGTGGAATTGCTATTCTACAGCTTCAGAAAAATAGGGAGAAGCCCCGTCCTCATGGATACAGCTGAGGGGACAGTCAGCGTTTGCCCCAGGGGAAAGTCAGCGTTTGCCCCAGGGGACAGTCAGCGTTTGCCCCAGGGGACAGTCAGCGTTTGCCCAAAGGGGACAGTCAGCGTTTGCCCAAAGGGAACAGTCAGCGTTTGCCCCAGGGGACAGTCAGCGTTTGCCCCAGGGGAAAGTCAGCGTTTGCCCCAGGGGAAAGTTAGTGTTTGCCCGAGGGGACAGTCAGCGTTTGCCCCAGGGGAAAGTCAGCGTTTGCCCCAGGGGAAAGTCAGCGTTTGCCCCAGGGGAAAGTCAGCGTTTGCCCCAGGGGAAAGTCAGCGTTTGGGCTGCTACTATTAGCTAATTACTTCCATCAGTATGACTGTGGTGCAAAAAGAGGAGGAAATCATAACCAACAGTACTTCACTCTCCCTCTCTCTCTCTGGCTTGAAAAAGCAAAAAACGTAATGTAATGAAAGAAGCCTCAGAAGAACTTCTCTCAGTGAATGCAGGCACACCATTGGGTCAATTAATTATAGTGAGTACTTTAATAGGTCCTGCTATTATTTTCTGTTCACAAAGCATATTCGATAAAATTAGCCAATAGTCTGAAAGGGCAGGGCTCAGAGCACTAAAATGACTGTGAGATGAGACGCGTGGTGCAGTCCATCCGTATATCATATAGTGAATAGTTTAACCCTTTAGATGCCAGTAAAAATATATACATCTTCTCCCTCAAACACCTGTCTGTGTGAGCATGATTTGACAAGAAATGTTACTCACGCCTAAAACCGCTTCACATGATTGCATCTTTTTGGTTAGTAACTTTTCATTGGAAATTCTCAGAGATCTGCAGGACAGTATTAATATTTTACCAGGATCTAAACAAGTTAAAATTCAATTTTATTTGTATCGTGCTTTTCACAAAGGGCATCGTTGCAAAGCAGCTCTACATAGATCCGGGTCTGAACAGTTAGGTCTGCAACCTGCACTACTGACTACGGACTACTACTCTGCTCCACATCGCCCCCCACTGGAAAGCATGATGAAAACTACACAGCCATGGAGTTGGACCAACCCATCTCAACTCCCTGAGACCAGCCAGTAGAATATAACCCTTAAATCTTTAATGTAACATTCTAGCTGGTCTGAATGGCCTTTGTGTATTCTGGGTTGCTGAAGCTCTATGCAACAGTTCAGCAACCCAGAATACACAAAGGCCATTCAGACCAGCTAGAATGTTACATTAAAAATGTAACATTTGCTCAAAATGTTTTAGGAAATTGCTGCCATCTTGGTTGGCACACGCACGAACGCACGCACGAACGCACGCATGCACACACAGTACTGGCTCCGATAGCTTGGACTTGTTGTTTCTTCAGAGTGGAATAAATGCAACATGCAACATGACATTTCATTTTCCCCTTTTCTGCTCCCTCCCTTCTGGAACCGGGGGGCTTTTCTGGACTGTGCGTCCCAATCCACTTTTTTCTCCACCCTTGTAAACTTCACTTGCAAACTTCACTTGGGAAGATGTGATGCACATACCAGTAAAACAGGAGTATACACCTGCGTTTAGCGAGTGGGAGGGAGCGAGGGCGGAGCGGGTTATTTGAATTGAGACGCACTTCACCGCATCGATACTCAGAAGTTAAGCATGCTGCTGCACAGTAGCGTATTGTGGGATCTCGGATCATGTAAAACGTCTGTCACCGTAAAACGATCATGTAAAACGTAGCCTACCTTTAAACGGATGAAACTCTCAACTTGTTTACATTAATTATCAGTTGAGTAATTGATTTACTGAATAACAAATATCAATAAATACAGCAAGTTTTGTGGGCTAGCATATTTCTGCGTCATAAAATTGTGTAGCATTTAAATGTGTAGGACAGCCCGTGCGCTGGAATAAAGCATTTAAACTGAACATATTCTCAACCTGTTTCCGTTTATTTTGCTTGCTTATGTCAATCAAACAAATTCCCTGAATAATTATGTAGCTTATAAGCTTATGATTAACAAATGACAATGACAAAGAGATAACTAACGTGAGATTGTTTAATAAGGGTGGAAATAATTCTGAATAATTAACTGGCAAAAAATCCCAACGTTTTCTCTGAGTTGCATGTTAGCATTGCGTATTCTCCTCATCACGTTAAAGAATGTCATTAATTTAAAATGCCACTCGAATTAGTCAAAACGATTTAAACATTAGAAAGCATACATTTATAGAAAAACAAATTTACCCAAATATGTGCTGTTCATTGATCACTTCGCATGACATACGCTATTAATGAATGTAAAATGCTACACAAGTTTATTTACCTATTCGTCTTGGGTTATTGAGAAATGTAATTGTTTGATTGTTAGGATATCTGGCAAATTATACAGAAAAATATTGAGAGATGAGTAGCCTAATAATCCATTTAAAAGCAAGATTAAGCTTCAGAGAACCTGGTACATCCCACAGTACGCTACTCTGTTGCTGCATAAAGCAATGAGCTAAATTATGAAATACAAAATAGCAAACTACTACTTTATTAACCTGTATTTATTAGCCTATACACCGCCTTTCCCATTCTGTATGCGCTTTTAATGTATAATACCGCGATAAACATTAACGGGATTATCACTGAACAGGACGTTCAATGTGAATTGTGGGTAATATGAGCTTGCCGAGTCTGTTCTTTTGCAGACTCGTTCCTTAGAGAAAAGTTGAGGGTGGAGGGGCTATGTCACAAACTTCACTTTGCTTTATAACGGATTGGACTCACACCTAAAATGAAGACAGAGGGTACATCCTGGTCTCAAAAGGGATTCCCCCAAGTGAAGTTTGCAAGTGAAGTTTACAAAGGTGGGGCAAAAACTGGATTGGGACGCAGCCCCAGATCGATCACAAATCAGTGAAGAAAGAGGCAAGGAGATTTCTTCCCGGGTCCAAATGGTGTGGCGGGGGTTATGCTCTGAGGAATCACTAGATTAATGATGCTTTTACTAATGATAATAATAATAATAATAATAATAGTACTAAAACCAAACAAAGAAACAGCAAACAGAAAACTGGCTTTTCCCCAGAGCCAACCCTTAAGTAAGCATCACCTTTCACATGGAGCAGATTAGGAGTACGTGAGACGGGAACACCCGATACGTCCGCTGCACTTCCGCAACCCTGACACAGGTCACATAAGGAGAGTAAGAACAAAGCTTACTGTTCTGCGTGCAGCAGAGCCTGTTTCTAAACGGACAACGACGCTCATTATACCATCGTTAACCAGGACTTTAACAGACGCCTGTGCAAGTGTACACAATAATGTTAACGTAAAAACGACTTGCTAAAAAGACCTTTCCCTGAGACTACGGATAAACATCTACACTCTAATCCACACACAACCTGAGTAAACAAACACTGACTGGCTAACTTTGTACAGGCTAACAGAATCTTGTAAGGATATACATGATGAATTAGAAAAAAAGAGAGAAAACGGGGGTGTCCTTTGCACACAAAGAAAATACCTACAGAAGATAAATAAACTTAAAACTACCAAAAAACACTGACAGGTTAAATTACAATATTAGACGCTTGGAATATTACAAACAAAGTAGACTTATTTCTCAAGCTCATAGCCTTATGGTACCAATGGACCTTTAATATAATTCAGAAAAATCAGCAACATAGAGAGAAAGAAGGCAGAGAAGAGCCGGGGCCGCGAGAAGCGGTTGCCATGTTCTGTAGCAAGTAACAGGACAGCCAGCTGATGAGTGGATGCTGAATGAGAGAGGTATGGTTGGTCCGTATGGTGTGACCATTTGTTGACAATAGGAAGGGGTAGTACCATTTGCAACTTGGTATGCTAGTGTGAGTGATTTGAACTGGATGAGAATATCAATCAGAAAGACCAGTGAAACGGGTTCAAAAGTGGAGTGGCGTGTGTGTGAATTTGCGTGTTTTTCTTCCCACTGGGGAGTTTTTCCTCGTTTATTTTCTGGGGGTTCAGGCCTGGTTTTTGTCCAATTTTTGTCCAATTTTCGGCCAATTTTCGCCCAATTTTCCTTCTGTTTCACTGTACAGCGTCGTTGTGACAGTTCTCTTCAAAAAGTGCTATCCAAAAATTTTTTTTTACTGAATTGAATTTAGGCGGGCAGCAGCATTCTGGACCAGCTGCAGTAGCCCGATACACAGATACGGAGTTGAGCTTCACCTTGCTTTTTCGGGAGAGAACCCCGTCTCTGCCTGCGCCGTCACCCTTAATCTTATTTAGCTCGTAGGATTAAAGTGATCGATCTCACTCTCCCTTTTCCCTTCACCATTTTCTTTCCTTAATGAAGATTTCCCATCAGCTGCAGCCTGGTTTGCATTTCTAAACGAGTTTCATTCCAAGGCGCTCCCGAGCTCATAAATTATTCTGGACTCAAACCACAAGTAAGAAATGCACTGGCTTTACCGCCCAGCCCATTACACCGTCCGTCACTTCAAATGAGTGATAAATCTCAGAAAGAGAAGATTTACATTACCCCAAAGCAATCCTCTGAAGTAATGCCCCACCGGAGACTCACGTACAGGAAGAGGGACACGGGCGCACCGATCACTTTGGTTACAGCTTCATCAGTCCAGATGAGGACCTGTATTCTCACGTACTCGTGTGAAGAAAACCCGACTTTCCGATGATTCATCAAACTGAAGATTCGATGTGGCATAAAGAATCGTGGCCTTGCCTTCTTACCAAAAGTGCCCTTAAACGCTGGACTGCCACTCCCATATCTGTAGTCTTCAAAGATCCCAAGGAGTTTACCGCAGAAATAATTCCACAGTGTCCTGGCAAAATCCCCCAACCTGGTCATCTAGTAATCCACCAGTTTACCTGCATCAACAAGAGCTTGACTCAGTTTCTTATTACTAAGAACACCAATGACTATCAAGTATAGTACTGGCTCTTATAAGTTGTTGCATTTAAGGACATCACCAACCAGCAGTCTGAAAGACAGATGAAGTTAATATACATCTGAGCAGGTTTATCTGATGCAAGACGTTTGGAAGTTCCATTTTACTGAGGGCAGAGTAAGTGTTTAGTCCAAGTGTTCTCAGAAGAAATGGGTTGAAAATTCCACCTCAGACTGAAGACCCAACGGTTTTTGCAGGGGTTAGCTGATTTTATCAATATAACGGATTTAACAATTCCATTGGCTGTCACAACTGTCATTCAATGACAAAACGTCTAAATGCTACACGACGGATCAAAACGGCCAATCAGGGATCTGAAGTATAAGTCATGGCAACAGACCTGTGAAGGACTCATCGGACGGGCACTGCGATGGAGCAAGGCGCTGCCGCGGTTACAGCAGGGCAGCCTATTAAAACACAGACTGATTTTAAAGGCCCACGTTAATGAAGACGGAGACATCCATGTCTCCAGGATACAATGCATTATGTGGTGTTTTTATTATTTCCAAATATCTGCCCTCATTTCTCTACATTGTACGATAATGCCCTAAATTTCAGTTCTCTGCGTGTCGAGGTAATACCCGCCCCCGGTGAGGACAGAGTTCAGCCAGCGGTCCCGTCTTCACGGACCAGTTCAGACTTATGAAAGGAGGCTCATGAAAAAAAGATGAGGTTTCTGTGCACTTTCCCAGACCTGCAGCCAGGTGAATAAAGGCCAACATTGAAAACCTTTGTTGACGCATCAGTCTGGAGTCTTTCCGTTCAGGACGCGACCGTTTTGTTTTGTTTAGTTTAGTTTGTTTGTTTGTTTTTAACAGCGCTCAGACATTAACATGCTAAGGACTGACCTCCCTTCTCTGAAGGTCAACAATGTATTTGTAAAATGCCAAATTCACAGCCCTACACTTTAACCAGATTATATAAATAGCAAGTACAGATGGTCCTAAAAGCATGGTAATAAATGCTAGTATATGGTAATAAATGCTTGCAAATGGTAATTAAACTACACAGAGTTGATATTTAGACAATGGCACAGTGAGCTATACTGCAAAGGGAGTAGTTTGTGTTCTAAGTGTATGAGGCAGAAGAACAAAAATAATCTTATTCATGATGTTGCCAACATTTGATTTTAACAATGTAAGCAGAGTCTGTCACTGTATGAAGATTGGAGTTTCACACGTCAATTAGACTGGAATCAATAAAACACAACACTGCTATGACTGAAATAAAAACCTGATTATGCAACCAAATACTACATCTGATTCCCCAACACACCCTGAACTGGAACATTTGACTGGCGCTACACAAGAATGCCATTTTTTGGGACAACAGTAAGCTAATTTATTAATTCATTTATTTAACAGGGACTGTGTACAGACTGGATCACTTGCTCGAGAGTTACCGACTGAGCTGATTTATATCCACAGTCCCTGGGCAGGTAGGAAACATTTAAACATTTAAAAACCAAAAACAGCCTCATCAGTTAACATAAAAACAACACGTAGTGAAGCATACAGAACAGGAAAGCAGCCGAACACATCGGTAGAGTATAAGTAACCACTCGTTTTTTCTGAAGAACCATTTCCCAGTGTGAGCTGTGGAGAGATGTTTGCTTGTTTCAGTAACTAACGTTAACGCGCAGCGTGTTAATGAGCAAAGCACCTTTTTTGAAAAGGGTGTCTCGGGATAAAAGCATTCACAGTTCTACGGGCTGTTCCTAACTCCACCAAAACAGGACGCAGCAGGTGCCGGATCTATTGACCTACAATACAGTATCCACAGCCTCTGCCTCATCTGTCATCCTCCATCAATACGTAATGAGATAAAACTGGCATGAGTGCAATCGGACCCCGCACTACGGCAGGAGATGTCAGGCTAAAGCGGACATAGAGAACGCCATTACCGGCTAACAAAAGGGCTGTATACCCTTACACACTGCCAGCCACCTTTTCCTGCTAGTGTCGGCTAGCAGAAGGTATGCAAGCACAAACCAAAGGCAGCCAAGCTCTGTTAAGATTGATTAAGATTTGAGTACGGTTTGAGCGGATATGCAGACTCTATATTCCACAGTTGGACAAGTGATATTCCAGTAAGATTTTAGGATAGTAAGGTGGACCAGGAGATTGACCTAAACCACAGCATGTTTAAGAAGTTGCATGATGACCACAGTAATTCCCCCTAGAACCCAAAGCAAGTCATTATTTCTGTGGCACTGTGTCTACACGGGTTTTCCCCGTTATTTTTTGGAAAATGTAGTGCTTTTCCAATAGTACCTTTACAGTATTAACACATGGTGCTTGGCTAGAAGCATTAAAAGGACAGCAGCTTGTCTTTTGCTGCAATGGAAAATTACATAACACTTAAACGGTGGGAAATATCTAATGCATTTCCAAAAAGCTTGGGAAGTGCCAGTTTATTTTGAAAAGCTGCACTGTTTTCATTCTACAATTTCAAAGTTTTAATTAAATAAATTAATTAAATTGTATGTAATAAATGCCACTAAGGCTAAGCTTTTGAAGGATATAATTGCGACTTTCTAATACGATCACTTAACACACAGTTCCCTCAGTGTCTCAGATGAGAGCCCTTAAAGTGGTGGCCTTTGCTCTACTGAAGAGCAGCACTGAATTCCACCTCACTTCAGAAGCAAAAAGCACAACCACGCCACCGACCATCAATACCTGAGAGGCAACCTACTCTCTAAAACATATTGAAAATAATAACAGTAATAGCAATCATAATAATAATAATAATTACATTTCTGGACAACACCAGCCATTTTCAACTGTCTCAAACAGCCTTGACATACCAGGAACTGGTCAAGATCAGGATAAGCCGAGGGAAGAAGTGTGTTCCTCAGACACACAAATACACACACACACACACACACACACGGGCACGCGCCCTGCAGGTGTGTGTGCGCACGTGAGGGGTGTTACCTGGCTGGCGCCGGCGGTGATGCAGTCAGTGAAGGCGTTTTGGCGGGTGAAGAAGGCGAGCAGTTGTTGCCAGCGCGACGGGACGGATGGTAGCTCCTCTGTGGAGGTCCGCTTGGTCCACTGCTTCGGTTTGGGCGCCCCTGATCCAGGGCCCAAGTTGCCACGGCTACCCCGTGGGTAGAAGGTGTTGTTCCCAAAGATGTAGTTCATGTCTGGGCAGTATCCCTCCAATGGGGCATCCCTGGGGGTGGCGGAACGCTACAATGTCGGCCGAGCCGAAGCGGGACGCCGGAAGGTGGAAGACGGGCGGGTGTTTCCGGGGGGGTAGGGTTACTGCATCCTCGCTATCCTGGATTTCAGGACCCTGGTGGAGACCAAGTGTCGGTTCCAAAGCCTGGGGAGAGAAAGCCCATCCAACGCTACCGGGACGCGAGCGCCTCCCGCTTCCCCTTGAGCAAGGCCATCATGATAGAGGGAAATTTCCTGAATCTCCGCGAGAACAACCACTCCGAAACTTTCCCCCTCAGTCCCAGACTAAACGTGGACACCCCGAGACCGCCACAAAAAAAAAACGAACACCTCAGGTCTTCACAGGCGGGACCTGAGGTCAATCGTCCAGGCTGGTGTAGCGGCTTCGGCGGGTGAGACCTCCAAGGCTTCCTGATCGAAATGGACTTGGGAAGAGCTGCGATGCAAAATGACCAGGGCTCAATCACCGGCCCCCCTCCTTAAGTGCGGAAGACAGATCGCTGCTCCCATTAAATATAAATAGCAGGATCAAAGAGAGAAGATGACGAGAAAAACCAATGGAAGCCCAGGCTCGGCTCTCCTCCACCTCCCCATCCACCCATCACACGGTCTGAAAAAGCATTTAATGCTATTGCCGGTCATTAGGGGCTGCGCAGGCCACAGGAAAGCTTTTACAAAGCCATTGATTTTCCCTCCTCTTGGCGTATTGTCCGAGGTGGAAACTCTAGCCCTGTTTTAGAAGATAAGATTACGGAACACTGTTTACGCCCCGCGACCCTTTACAATGACACAACTCCGAAACTTAATCCTGGGAAACGTGCAGCGGAAAACCCGTCACTGGAAGACAGCGAGGAGAGGCGGTGGGGAAAAAAAAAAAAAAAAAAAAGAATGTCGCTTCTCCGTATTGTAGTGAAACAGAGATCCAAGCAGGATTTGTTTCCTGCAGGTAAAACATGATCCCATCTTGGCACATGACGATGTGTCCTCTTCCAGCTACGCGTCTGCCACCAGACACTGCGCGAGCCTCACTCTCACACACAGCAGCCGATCCAGAGCGCTAAACAACAGCCTGTGCCATGCGAGGTAAAAAAAAAAAAAAATACTTTTTTTTTTTTTAAAAGAGCAGAAAAAAAAAAAACGGCAGAATGAAAATGTCTACGCTCAGGCGTGAATGATGACAACGTGCTTTCGGGCTCCCTCCCGGTCGAAGCGGCCGCGTGGCAGCGGCTCAAGCTCTGATGAAAGACGGCCATAGGTGTGCCACAGGTGTCAAATGAGGTAAGAGACATTGTCACAGCTTACGCTTCGGCTTCGATTCCACTCCCCTCACCCCCCCTTCTCCCGGGAACGGAATCCATGGCAACTGATTTCACGTCAAATAAAGCCAGCAACAATCCCCAACCAAGCCTCTCTGCACAAGACTCTCTCTCTCTATACTCGCCAGGCTTGAATAAAAATAGGACTGCCCCTACCTCGGTCGCATCGTTGCGTTTTATTCTCACGTCGATATAAAATCACCTGAAATACAAGCGGGGGTCCAGTGCAGGTTTCTTTTTCCCTTTTTTTGTTGTTGCATAACAAATGCTTCACCAATCTTTCCTGTCATTGAAAAATTACTGCCGTTTTACTGACGGGTGACAAGAGACCAGGCATCTTCTGATACATGGAATACTGTGGAGCTACAAACAGTTTTTTTGTGAGTGTTAAGCTCAACAAGAGAGAAGACTTGCATTTTCTCAGATTTGTATTTTGTGACTATCCATTACATTATGGGCAGACGTTCTGAGCGATTCACACAACTTTTAGCATAGTATCCATTTATACAGCTGGATATATAGTGAAGCAAGTATCATGCTGAAGGGTACACGTGTAGTGGCCTACCTGCACAATTTCAAACCTGCAACCTTTAGACTGCAAGCCCAGTTCCCTACCCATTAAACTGCACTGCCTCCCTGTATGTTCTGGGTAGAACCAGCAGCTACAAGCATAAAATGGAATGAGCAGCCATATTGGCTAGAAATGAATCAGGTGCTTTATTCCAGACTCAAATGTTAATGCTCCACAGCGGTAAAGTAGTTTGGTATCTTATATCATCGGAGGGCAAAGTTCCAACTCCAAGTCAAATTGATGTTAGAGTTGAGAGTTTACACTGTGCCTTCTCTCCCTGATTTCAACGAGCGAAATAAATAAATAGCCGTTCATAACGCATTCAAACGGACAATACAGCAGTTTCAGTTCAGCACTTTAGAAGACAGACGAATCCTACCTTTCAAAATTCATATTTGACCTTATAAATATTGGAGAGAATCAATAATGTATGCCCAATTAAATTAAAAAATCATAGGGTATGTATATTTAATGCCCGCACTTGCTGCGGTCCTCACAGAGATGGGAGGAGATTAAAAATCACCTCCTGACTGTGCTCCTGAACTACAGCCACTATACAGAAGCTGGAGAGTCTACAGAATCTCTGGGCTCCCAACAATGGGGCCAAACCTGAACAGTGTTCAGTGTCTCCTGAACACCAAGCCCCAGGCTGGACACTGGGGAAATGTGTGGGGCTCCCTAACGCAGAGACAAAGACGCATTTTCCCCCGGCCTTCAGCGTAGGGGTGTGCAGTGCTCTTCTGCGAGACGATTAAAACGAGGGGGCGGACGAGAGCTTCGACTGAACGCAGCGATCATTATCAGCCAGGCCATCCATTATCACCGTTTAATTCACATATACAGCACCCTTCACTTACAGGGCTGGATGCTTTGCAGAGCCCAGTCAGGTTCCAGTTAATTAAATTAAAGCCTACTCGAGGGTAAAACAGCAGCTCTGAGCCCCCACCATGACCCATCCTCCTCCTAAAACCAGGATTTGAGCTGGCCACCTCTTTTGGCCACAAACACAGTTGCCCTGCTGCATAGTCTTTCTGCGTTTGGACTGGGTGAAAGACGGTACAATTCCCTCTCCCGTTCTCCACCCTGATTCCCATTGCCCTCTTCCACATCTTCTCCGATATTTCCCTACCCAACAAAAAACGAAGCTAAAAAATTTCAAAAACAAAATAAATCCTCTCTACCTTCCCTTCAACATTTTAATTCTAGGGGCAAATTATGACCTGTCGCAGGTGTATTACAGGACCACCCTTACACTGCCATTAACTGCTACTTGCACTAATTGTAAGTCACCTGGAGAAATGCCTAAAATGTAAAATGCAAATGTAAAAAATATTTCTCCCAGTAAAAGGGCAGCGTGGTCTTTCTGCATTTGGACAGGGTGACAGACAGCAACGTTTCTCCTACTACAAGACCGATCTTGTCTTTTCGCTACCCAGAGTCCCTGTGGCAGGACCACACACCCACCGCCCGCGTTTGACTCAACTTTTATTTATAGCCAGGTTCTAAATCCTGCCCTATAGCTGCTAACGGCAGAGCACATCAGCCCACCCATCAGGCTGATTAATGTCCAAACAAACCTGTGTCCTGTTGTGGAGGAGTACTAGATCAGGAACATTTGTGAGACATTTGTAAGGGGAGTTATGCCTTTAAAATGGAATTTGAAGTAGACTATTCCCTGGAGTCCCCACGGAGTGGCACAGTAAAACACCAGCAGAGTTAAATTAATGTAGCAACAGAAAGAGATTCCCCCAAGTCCTATTCTGCCAAATTTGCCTTTGCGCTCAAGAATGTGCCAGGTTTTATGAGTGCGTTTCACTCCAACTTAATTTCCACTTCATCTCTGCTCAGACTCTTTCCCCAAACAGACCTGGATCAAATTCATATTTTATATATTAACAACAATAAAAAAGCTACCACGATTCCTGAAGCCTGTCCATGACACTTGGAACTAACCCAAAGCATACAATCATATGAAATAACCATTTTCCACTGAATATTAGTGAAAATAATAGTTTATTTAAAAACAGTCTGTAATCTGCAGGAATTGTACTGGGCTTTATAATTTAAGTATTACATACGGATGGATAATTCGGACTCAAAAGAACAGTAAGTACTGTTCCCATAAGACTTCCACTGTTGTGATGGGAGTCGATTATGTCCTCAAAGCAATGAACCAATCGTTGCTTTGTTTTAATGGAGAGAAAATGTTTTTGATTGGTCCAGACAGTCAAGTCAGCGATTGATGACATATTGCAGAGCTCCACCCATTATTTTATTCATAAACCACCATTGTCGATTATGACCATTTAGCACTCACTGTAGACCTGGGCAGGGTAATGGCTGCCTCACTGTAGACCTGGGCAGGGTAATGGCTGCCTCACTGTAGACCTGGGCAGGGATAATGGCTGCCCTGTGGGATTGGTGTCTTCTCCAGAGGGAGATCTAGCATATCCTCACATCAAAAATGAAGATAAGCCCTCAGCCCTCAGGAACAGTCTCCATTAGCTCAAATAGAATGTTGGGCTGCAGATGAAATGGCTAACATTGCAACCAAAGATTTACACTACAGCGCTAATGTGCTCTTAATGGATCGCATTACTCTCCAGTGACAAAGTTATCATATAATTCACCCAGGACAAACTCCTGTTAGCGCCTATTGGAGCCAATTAGCATGGCGCAAAAAGACACTGATGTTAAGTATGCATGATGCTGTATTATTCATTGAGTAATGACTGAGCTAAAGTAGCTCCCAGCATTTCCTTTAGTCTCCTGCAAATTGCAAAGCGAGTCTTTCAGGTCACAGGGGTGTCACGATCAATGATGGTAGATCGCATCTCTGCTAACTGGCGAAGGCTATCCATTCCCTTCCAGTGACAAGACAAGACATTAAATGATCATGAGCAAATCCAATAAACCCAACATATCTTGTTTTAGGCAGTAAAAGATTAAAAGGAACATGGTAATCACACAGGATACAATGATGGCTTTTAGAGATGATCATAGCCTACAATACAGGGCCCACACACAACAGATGCAGGTCCCAGGCTCATTTCAATCAGGGTATTTAATTAGCGAACCACTAAAAGTGGAGTAGTGGGCTGCTTCTTTTTTTTGTGGAAAATCACCATGACAGCAGTCATGAGAAGACCTCAGCTTGGGCCTCACCACCCAGGGCCATGGCATCCCTGCACAAATACAGCACCATTTTATGAGGGCCCTTTGGACTCGGTCTCGACTGTCAAGATGGCTGCGCCGTTGTTCTGGGCTGCAAACCGCTTGGCACTCGCTCTGTTTGCATTGCTCTTGTTTGTTTCGTTTTGTTTTTGTAGTGTTCAGTCAGCTGTCGTTTATGATCGCCAAATGCTTCTTGACATCCGTGCATCGTTGGAGTCTATTCGAAATCCAGATGTTGGACTTTTGTTTCACAATTTTTGCCCGAGCTGCCCTGGCGAAATTCGGGTTTGTCCTGATGGCCGTCTACGTAGCCTTCACCGAAAGCGAAGGAGAAATCGGAGACGCGGCTGCCGTGCTGGTTCCTCGGTGAAACGAAAGCGGCTCCTCCGCATACTCACTCACCCCTGCGTTTCTCCTGTCTTCTCTGCTGATCTCTACGCTGATCTGTCGGCTCTTGGCTTGAGGCTATCAAGCCTCCGGACTGTGTTTCCAGATGTGCCTCTTCAGCCGCAAATCTACCTTCCTTTACGCCGCCAGGCATCTGCAACGGACTCCCTTTGTCGCCCCCTACCAAGGGTTTTGGTGACTGGTGCCCCCGGTCCTTCCCTTGCCAGGCTTGCCAAGCTGGCATTGTTGAACGCTCGTTCCATAGCGAACAAGGCTTTTATTCTGAACGATTTGTTTGGCAGCCTGGGCATGGATTTCATGTTCATTACGGAGACGTGGCAGAAATGTGATGACTACGTGTCTTTGAATGAACTCTGTCCTCCGAATTGCTCTTTTCTCTCTGCACCAAGGCTATCGGGACGTGGCGGTGGTTTAGCTTGTGTTTACAAGAACGACTATTTTATCCGCCGGGTGAGTCCTGGAACTTTTTCCTCTTTCGAACTGTTGGCGTTTAAAGTGGGTCGCTCTAACCCCTATTACTGCTTCGTTATCTACCGCCCGCCTGGCGTAAATGGTGTGTTTCTGTCTCAATTTAGCGATCTTCTGGCGTCTATTATTAAACTCGAGCGAATACTCTTATTAGGCGATTTCAATATTCCAGTAAATAATGAAAAAAATAACTTTGCTGTAAACTTTTTGAACATCACAGATTCTTTCGACTTTATTCAGCATGTTAACGGATCGACCCATTCCAAGGGTAATACATTGGATTTGGTCTTTTCCCTGGGTGTGGAAGTTGATAACGTTGACCTTCATGAACTCCCTGTGTGTGATCATGCGTGTATTGTGTTTTCGATGTCTTTCTGTACAAATATATCCACGTTGAAACGCGCTAAGCGTGTTCGCCATTTCGACGTTCACTCGGCCGTGAAATTTGCTGCTGCATTTGAAAACCGTGTAGTGCCGGCAAATGATAATGACACCGATGTAAATTTTTTATTGGATGACTTCAATTCTTGCTGCACTGGCATTTTAAATGTGATCGCACCGTTTCGGCCTCGCACTATACGTGCTACAAATTTGTCTCCCTGGCTAAACGCTGAGATTCGGTGTCTTAGACGAAAATATAGACAGATTGAACGATTATGGAGATCTACCAACCTCCACGTTCATCGAATTTATTTGAAAGAACTGATGACAGAATACAACACCATGGTTAAGACGGCTAGGGCAGCCTATTTTGCCGATCTTATCACTTCAAATAGGCGAAATCCCAAATTCGTTTTTGATACCATTCATGGTCTTGTCAGCCCTTCTTTGTCCCTGGTTGGTCCGCCTGTATCTTCCAACAGGGATTGTGATAAATTTCTTAGTTTCTTTGTCGACAAAGTTGCTAACGTTAGGGCTGGCATAATACCTCCCTCGTCTCCCTCTCAGTTGGTTTTGCCCGTGCGGCTCCCTATTTTAACCTGTTTTGATCCCATTACGCTTCCAGAGTTAAGTGAGCTACTGAACAGTATGAAAAGCTCTAGTTGTCCTTCAGATTCCCTCCCAACGTCTTTATTGAAAAAGGTCATTAGTTCTATTGGCCCTTCTCTGCTCGAAATAATTAACTGCTCGCTGATCTCTGGTCGCTTCCCTGACTGTTTTAAAACGGCTGTTGTTCAGCCTCTTTTAAAAAAGCCAAACCTGGACCCCTCTTCTTTTAATAGCTATCGGCCCATCTCAAAGCTGCCTTTTATTTCGAAAATTTTAGAAAAAATTGTTGCTAACCAGTTATCAAGTGTTTTAAATGAAAATGGTATACTTGATAAATTTCAATCTGGTTTTCGTCAGAAGCACTCCACCGAGACTGCTCTGCTCAGAGTCTCGAATGACATTTTAATGGCTTCTGACGCTGGTGACTGCACTGTCCTGGTGCTGCTTGATCTTAGTGCGGCATTTGACACTGTTGATCACCATATTATTTTAGAGCGACTAAGCAAATATGTCGGAATTTCAGGTAGTGCCCTTGATTGGTTTGCCTCCTACCTCTCGGGTAGACGCTTTTCAGTGGCCGTTAGCTCTTTTATTTCTGAGTCTGCGCCCCTTTCCTGTGGTGTGCCGCAGGGCTCGGTGTTGGGTCCTATTCTTTTTATCTTGTATTTATTACCTCTTAGCCATATTATTGGCCAGTTCGAGGGCATCGCATATCATTTATATGCTGATGACCTTCAACTGTATTTTTCTTTTAATCCTGCAAGGACCGACAGTCTCATTGTTTTAAACAACTGTTTGTCAGCCATCAATGATTGGATGGCGGGTAATTCCTTGCAATTAAATGCCGCTAAGACAGAGGTTCTTGTTGTGGCTTCAGAGAGCATTGCCAATCAGGTGACTAGCTGTATTGGTTTCCTCGGCCCTAGTGTGCGCGCTAGTCTAAGGAATCTTGGTGTTATTTTCGATCAGGCCATGAACCTAGACAGCCACATTAGGGCCCAAACCCGTACATGCTTCTTCCATCTGAGGAATATAGCTAAGCTCAGGTCATTTATACCAAAACCTGAGCTTGAAATGATTATTCATGCTTTTATTGCCTCACGCATTGACTATTGCAATGCTCTTTTTACTTGTCTCAACAAGGCCTCTATAAACAAACTACAACTTGTTCAAAATGCGGCAGCCAGACTCCTAACCAAATCTAGGAAGTATGAACATGTTACACCAATTCTGGCTGCCTTGCATTGGCTTCCGGTCAGCTTTCGTATCCAATTCAAGGTCTTGGTGCTGACCTATAGGGCCCTGCATGGTCAGGCCCCTCATTATATCGCTGAGCTGCTCCGCCCCCTTTCCAGGTGGCTGCCCCACGTTTGTGGAATGCCCTGCCCCCTGGTCTTAGGTCTGCACCCTCTTTAGATGTTTTTAAATCAGGCCTTAAGACCTTATTTTTTATCCAGGCCTTTCCTGAGGCTGCCCTTTGATGCCTGTGGCATGCGTGTACTGATGTGCTGACTGTTGGTCCTTGTTTTTATGTATCATTGTTTTTATGTATTTTATGTATTTACTTATGCCTTTTGTATTCGTACCCTGTATTTTTTGTATTATTTTATGCACTGTAAAGCACTTTGTGAGTCGTCTCTGTGATAAGTGCTATATAAATAAAATTTACTTACTTACTTACTTACTTATGTTAACTCCACCCCACCCATATATGCTGGTAGTCCATTTCATAGGCCTATTTCTTGATTGTATTCAGTTGGCTATTTCTACAGCTTTTTGCTGATGAAAATAACCCTGCAACTGATCCAGCATGATTTCTATGTTAGCCTACCTGCCTTAATTTGAGCAGCTTGGCTATTTACTTCAGTACACTTCTGCTGTCAGGTGGCGGCCATTTCAAGCACAAATAAAGGTCATCTGAAATCTCCTCAGCTACCCCTATAGGATCCAGAGATAGCAGACCGGTAATACACAAGGGACGTTTTTGCTTTCGATGTAGGTCTGAAATCCCCTCAGCTACCCCTATAGGATCCAGAGGTAGCAGACCGGTAATACATGGGGATGTTGTTTTTTTTCCGAAGTAGGCCAGCAGCCCGGGAGAGAATGCACTCTCCTCTCATAAGGACCCGTCTCCTCACGCGTCAATAAGCTGCCGCAGTTTACCGCCTCATTTTCCCCTCGGCTGACGGTCTGCGC
The DNA here is from genome assembly GCA_022702515.1 of Ilyophis sp. 1 JC-2022. Taxonomy (NCBI): domain Eukaryota; kingdom Metazoa; phylum Chordata; class Actinopteri; order Anguilliformes; family Synaphobranchidae; genus Ilyophis; species Ilyophis sp. 1 JC-2022. The sequence goes on from CM040403.1 coordinate 28,640,958, forward strand.
CAATTTGTCCCCCCTCCCCCCTGGGCATGGCTCCGGGGCCGCTCGATCGATACTCGCAATACAAGGACAAAGCCGTTCAGAACGCCTCTCCCTCTAGCTCTGACTTTAAGCCTCTAGGCCAAATTCATTTCGGTAGTAAACAGGGGGGGAAGAGATGAGCAGTCGCTTTTAAAGATGAATTGTCGGCCGTCTTCGTCGGCGCCGACATCGTAAAGAATGGCCGGAGAGGACGGCTTTTTGCATGTGCTCGTATTTTCCCCTCAATTATGCAGACGCAGCACCGTCCCTGCAATCGTCAACTCTGCCGTAAATTATTCATTTTATACCTTCACAAACAAAAAAATTTATCAAAGGATCTGTCTTTTCGCAGAACTTGGGGTGGGGTGAGGGGTGGGGGGGGGTGGGGTAAAAACGAAAAGTGTGCGCCGGTCAACCAAAGGAACGCTGCAAGTAGTTTAGCGGTAGCCTGTAGACTCATGACCTTATCAAGAGTTACATTCAATAATGACTTGTCACCTGTCAGTTTCAAGGACACCTGTGGTTGTCCTATTAAATACAGCAATGTAAATAACTTGTGAAATAGTGAAAACGAAGCATAGAATTAATTTTATTAGGCTACCTAGCCTATTTAAAAAGCCAGTAAATGGACCAATTAAAGCCAGATACTTGGCACTTGTATACATTTTACTTCATTTTGAACAGCATGCAGGGATATTCACCTTTCTAGTTCCAGCATCGATTAAAATAGGCTTAAAGTTGGGTGTCTCGTGGCGTAGCCTCGAAGAGCACTATCCACAAGCTCATTGCAAGCCGTGATGTCGGTGGTTCGAACGTAGCCGCGCGACCTTTATTGCACGTGCCGCCCTTGCAATCTCATTCTTCTGGCCTCTCTACACTGTGCTGTCCAATAAAGCTGAAAAGCCCTAAAATATAACTTTAGAAAAGCCTATTTTATCTGTAGGCAAATCAGAATTCAACACAACTTGGTTCTGATGGATTTATTTTCTCTTCAGTTTTTAAGCATTTATGTGTTTACAGATTGTTTATAACCTAATCAGAACCAAACAAAATCGTATTGCACCTCATTTTTAACATAGGCTAAGGCTATACAGTGTAGGAGGCATCGATTAAGTTTCAATTGTTTAAATAATAAAAGCTAGCAGCTGGAATCAATCCTAATAAAAAAATAACTGCAGCTCGTTGGTAAAATCAAATGACTAACCTACCAAATAAGAATATATTGTGCACAGAATATTCATATATCCAGATGTTTCAGAAGAAAAACTTTAATGAACTGTCAAATCACCCCATTTTGTGCAAATACTGAAGTTTAGCGCAGAAACAGCTTAATGCACAGCGAGACTGCATAGTGAATGAGACAGGCAGATATGTATTTATAAAAAAAACCTCTGGTAAAACTGATCCAGCATGTGGTATTGGATTTGTGTTGTGTTGCGGACATTGGATTCTTTGCTTCCACAGCTACACATAGGATTCAGTGGGTGCTATTGATTCACAAATGACCTAGGAAGGGAAAGCATCAAAGTAG